>CM024240.1:35364921-35872529 GCA_013421045.1 Propylea japonica
TAAAAATATCATTACCATTGTTCGTTAAGTGGCTGTACTCCTTTACAAAATTACACAATTGACAAACTCAAAAAAATACAAATGTAGATGAATTCCTTCCGAACAGCCTCCTCAGTCAGTACGTCTAAAAGTTAAATCTCCTACCTTGATACTGCAAAACTCTACCAATACCAATTCCACCGGTCGTTCGGAACCCAAGCCCCAGCTTCCCGTCTGAAAGTCTTCGCCGTGGGTCTCCTCACTTCGTCTACGTCTTTTAGTGGAAAGGGTACACCTCGCCTTGCAGCACTACGTCGTCTTCTTCCTTCAAATCTTCCTCTACTTCGTCTTCTTCGTTGTTCAGATCTTCGTCTACTTCGTCTTCGTCGACAATTTGTTTCGTGATCCCGGTTGAGCCCCAAAATGTAGGCTTTTTCACGTTGTCTAGGTTTATTGTAAAACTACCACGAGATTTAAATAAAACTCTATTCACGAAACAACAGCGAAAACCGGGAGGAAATACAGCCTCTTAATGAACTCGTCTAAATCTGATTGACAACTATCTTCATCTTTTATTTCTCGCCTACTATTACTACGTTATTGATTATGTCATTATTACAACACAGAATATCATATACAATGTATAAATAAAAATACGAATCCTACATATTTACCCGAACCTACAAAAGAAATATGGCAAAAATCAGAATATGGATTCAAAAATTCTTGGCAGTTCCCAAACTGTAGGTATTGGCAGCATAGACGGAAAACATGTAACTTTCAAGTGTCCAGACAAAACTGGTTCTAACTATTGGTGCTATTTGAATAAATTTTCAATACTGTATATTTTCTAGTCTCGATAAAATCAGTATTATGAACATTCTCATTATTTGATTGTGAATGCTGTCTACAAACAGAACATGTCAAACTCATACAATATACTAGAGTATTTTCTGCCACTCTTGACGTTCGGGTCAGAGTAACATGTGGTGGAATATCGGGAATTAATATTTGGCTGGAACTTGTAGCCTCATCATTCACATTTACCAATAGAAAACTGTCAAATTATTAAAAATTCCTTTTGAAGAATCAATTTCACAGTTTGCATGTGAAGAATGATGATATATAATTGTTAACAAAAAAAGCCTTATAAAAAAGTCTCAAAGTAAAAAGCGTCTGGGGACACATACCTGCCCCATGCCTTCTTATGCCACCGAAAAAAATCTCCAGAGGATCTTGGTTCAATGCTCTTGTCAAAACATATTGGAAATTATGTTTTGACAATAAATTCTTAGACAACCGTATAGATCCTATGAGAGTAAAAATAAAATTATAAAGACAGGGTACTGAGACCAGGCAGTTTTTTTCCTAGAAAAATATTTCATGGTTTTCAAAATTTGAATAGTCTCTCCAAAAGTCCAGGTGGGGGAAATCTTTGGTCTCTCCCCCTTTTAATGGTTTATCACTGGATCCCATCTTGTTATTTATATTTAGGCTGTCGAACACACTGTCCAATCACCCTAATAATTTTCCAGTGTCCTCCGCTTCTCTCGGTAATTGATTCTCATCTTCAATGTCTGTAACAGAGAAATATTTTAGTTTTGCTTTGGTTTCTCCATAATATAATTATAAGGATTTCGCTCAAAATACCACATTACATGGAAAAAAAACAAAAATTACTTTGCGCACTATCATTCATTTGTTGATTGGGAGTTCATAAATAGAGAATAAGCGACCAAATAATTTTTGTTTATTCTTTTTATGATAAACAATCATGAAGCCTACTAAGTAAAACTTTCATAAAACCCATTTTTATTAACCTCCTTATAATTTTCGATAAGGAACTCTTATAACAATAATACAGGTATGTTTTAATCACAGTTAGAATAAATCATAGTCATGAATTAGGGTAGAAAAACTATTTTGCAAAAAAAAGTTTAAGTAATGGGAGCACATTTAACGCTCACATGGGAAATGGGTGCCGTAATATCAATTATTCCGCCTAGGTTGAACTAAACACACTTAGAATGTGATTTTTATTAGAATCTACACGCTTTCATTGTAGCATAAATAAAATAATATACTGTTTAAGAAAAACAAGAAAAATAGAAACAAGATCATTGAAAAGAACAAATGACCCAGATCCTGCGGAACCCAACAAAAGGAACAAATATAAGAAGCTGTACTGAGCCCATTTTTTTATGTTCCTCTCGAACAGTAGCTCGTGTTGGTGTTACATTATGTTATGGTTGCAATCGAGGCTGGGCTTACAGCAGCATCCTCCTGAACTATTTCTTGTAGAATTTCTGCATCACAAAGGATAGATGGACTCATATCAGGGCTAGCATTCAGTTGTTCAATAACTGTTTGCTTTGACGTCGATGGGATAGAAGATATAATAGTTGGCTGATGTCCTGAGTTAAGCACGGACACAGGTCTAGCTTTATCATCAATGAAGTCATTATCACAAAATATATTAGGATTCATGGGATATATTTCCGTTGCATGAAAGCCTGATACTCCTTTTTCAATAGGAGCTACTTTAGTGTGGGTTTTATTAAACAATCCTGCAATGTCGTCTGGTGTTATTTTTATCAAATTTCTTGATTTTATGTATAAATTACATTCTTTGTTGTAAGCTTTTTTGAGTGGGGAATAAAAAGCAACGTCAAGGGGTTGTAGAATATGCGATGAATGCGGCGGAATGCTAAGCATTAGAACATGGTTATCTTTTGCCAGATCTCAAACTTCGAGAGTGGCATGACTGTTGTCTAGTATTATGGGGAATGGGAGTATCAGCAGTAAGTTTGGTGTGTTTGTTGAAATGACGTAGCCATAAAGTGAATATAACGGATGTTTTTTTAGGAGGTTTGTTTTTCCGATAGATGTAGTTTTATTTTATGACAGTTGTTTTGACAGCTCAAAGTGGCATTTCTACTCAGTGTTGTTTGGCAAATCATTATGAATAGGTTAACTCCAGAACAACGTTTACAAATCGTGGAAATTTATTTTCAAAATCAGTGTTCAATTAAAAATGTTTATAGAGCACTTCGTGAATTTTATGGTGCACATAATCGTCTGTCAGAGACCACCATAAAGAACGTAATTACCAAATTTCGGTCTACATTCACTTTTTTGGATGCCAAGCCACCGACAAGAAGGAGAAGAGTTCGTACACAAAAAAACATTGCTGTCGCTGAGGCCAGTGTCGAAGAAAACGACAATTTATCGATTCGTCGTCGTGCTCAGCAAATTGGACTTTGTCCATCGACTTTATGGAAATTTTACGTAAAGATTTGGGTTTGGTGCCATACAAAATTCAATTGGTGCAAGAATTAAAGCCACACAACCATCGTTTGCGCCGTGAATTCAGTAATTGGTTGTTAAATCAATTGAACGAAGATCCATTTTTTTACCGTAAAATTCTCTTCAGTGATGAGGCGCATTTTTGGTTAAATGGATACGTCAACAAGCAAAATTGTCGCATTTGGAGCAAAGATGATCCACACGCCGTTCAAGAATTACCAATGCATCCTGATAAATATACTGTTTGGTGCGGTCTATGGGCTGGTGGGATCATCGGTCCATATTTCTTTAAAAATGAGGAAGGACGACGCGTTGCCGTGAATGGAAATCGATACAGAACCATGATCAATAAGTTTTTGTTGCCAAATCTTGAAGATATGAATATAGATGAAATGTGGTTTCAACAAGATGGTGCCACTTGCCATACAGCACGTGAAACAATCGACTTAATGAAAGAAACTTTCAACGACAACATTATTTCGAGAAATGGTCCGGTGAATTGGCCTCCGCGTTCGTACGATTTGATGTGGATAAACCTCAATCGATTGACGCTTTGGAAACCAATATTCAACGTGTCATTGCTGACATACGCCCTCAAATGCTTGAAAAAGTGGTCGAAAATTGGACCTCCAGAATGACATTTGTGAAAAATAGTCGTGGTGACCATATCCCACAAATTGTGTTTAAATGTTGAATGCCAAATAATTATCTACCAAATAAAAAAGAATTTTGGTCATTTCATAATTTTATATGGGTTTTATTCAGGAAAAAAATCGGCAACCTCTTAAAAAAAACACCCGTTATTTCATATGGTCCAGCCACTACGACTTCATCTGTAAATAGCACCGTGAGGTCCATTTTTTTCCAGCTGTGGAGAGTGACCCAGCGGTGGAATGAAAGACCCTGAACCACTCATAGCACATATAACTGTTACTGTCTTCTCTCCATGACGTCACAGATCCAATTCGTTTTTGCCCTTGGGGGCTATAATTTTTTCAGTTTCTTGGACTGTTTTTAAACCAGTATCATCTACATTGTAAATCATCGTGGGTTCAAAGTGGTGTGGCTTCATCAATTGTTCCAAAATTTCAAACAAGAATTCTGTTGATACTAATAGCTTCGGCCTTTCTAATATTCAACTCAGGATGACACTGTAAAAATCCCGATAGCCAATTCTTTCCTGCAGTATGACTATCCTGGTTAAATCTTTTTTCAATACCCATCCTCTTAGCTACACCGTAACATACTTTTCGAATGAAAGGTTTGAGACCTTTGTTATTGATAACTAATTCACTTAACAGAATTGAAGGTCAGGTTGTCAGAATAAAAACCACCTCTCAGATCATTGCCGACATGTTTTGATTTTATTCTAAAATCCTCTTCAGGGCTCTGAAATCAATTACAAGATTTTTTTAATTAATAACACTTATAAATAAACTATGTTGAAACAACCAATGGGACAATACATCAGTATAACAAATGAATGAATAATCACATTAATATCTGCATATTACAATGCATAGACAAATTTTAAATCGAAAATACGAAAATTGAGAGAAACGTTCAATATAATTCAATTCAGCTCAGCATATAGGTACTTGATTTAACATTTTTGTCGTTTTATAGTCAAAATCATGAAAGACATGAAATATACAACACTCTTGGACAACATCAAACGAGAATTTAACCGAAGAATGGATAAATCGTGAACAGACTGCTGCGATCACACATATGTTATGAGTAAAAATGAACTGTATTTTGATCTACCGAAATGACATCGACATTCATTTTTAATAATTCGTTCAAGTTATTTTTCCTCATATTTTGTTGATGAGACAGTAATAGGCTGTATCCAAAACTTCAATATCTGTTCTCATGTTGATGGATTTTTCATCCTATTTTATAGAGATCATCTTATGTAGTAACCTCTTTTTTAAAGTTTTTTGGTGTCCTAATATTTTTAATGAGTCGATATTAAAATCAAAAGAATGGAGTGTATTTGGTACATATTCCTCTAAAGCGGTGTTGTTGTCTTTTTTTCTTTTTAGAGGGTTGAGTATGTTGAGCGAATCTCTTCATGTCTTTAACCCATTACCTCCCATGATTTTTTTTCTCTATTTTCATAGTTTTTTTGTTCTATTCGGTGCCAAATCGATGGAATGGAACGGAAAAAAATATGAAAAAAATTATTCGTTGTTAATTTTTCGAAAAATTTTGATGTACTCAAATGAGTACACTGGGAGGATTAATGTGAAATAATATCAAACACAAAATAGAAATATTTATTAAAATATTTTACCAAAATGATGCTTTTCAAATCTTAGAATGAAATTGGATGAAGCAGTCACGTTCAATACATAAAGTGACCCCACATTTCAGGCAACTCCATCTCGCTCGTTGATGACATTGAGAGCATCTCAGCTGTTTCTCTAGTTTTTTAGGGAAATGACCCTGACCATCTCTTGCGACACTTTTTGGAATAGATGGTTTTTTCTTTATCGAAGTTGTTGCTTTTCCAAACGACAACAAGTAATGGCGAGCCACTTCTCTCATAAATTCGAGTAAATCGTTTTTCTTATCATGAGTCAGAAGATGTAGTCGCCATGCATTCACAACTGCAACATTCAAAGAATGGGTGAAGAGGGGCCACCACCATTTCTTTCCACGAATGCTGACTCTATAATTGTTAACTGCTTGATCTAGCAAGTCAACACCACCCATATGCGAATTGTACCTCACAAATAATCGAGGTTGGGGCACGTCAATTTTTCGTTTGTCCACTGAAGACCCACGTTTTATTATTCCCAAAGGCTCTATGGTATCAAAATTGGTCACCATAGTAACAATGTTATTATCTTTCCAGCGAACGAACAATAATTTATTTTTTTTTTATCGTAGTCTTGTTGGAAAAGCCACGCATACACAATCTATGGTCTGACGGTTGACCAACACATTTGAGCAG
Organism: Propylea japonica; assembly: GCA_013421045.1. NCBI lineage: Eukaryota > Metazoa > Arthropoda > Insecta > Coleoptera > Coccinellidae > Propylea > Propylea japonica. Next base: position 35,371,169 of record CM024240.1, read on the forward strand.
ATCTAAAACAACTTGGGAGCCTAACGGTCAAGTTCTTTTCACGCTGTCACTTTTCTGCCTAGCTCCACAGTAGGTATCCACAGTAGCCAGTGGAGCTACAGAGCATCCAGTCTTTGAAACCAAATCTGACAGTCTTTCTTTTGATGAATTGTTTGTCTGATTGGTGTCCAAAATATTTGACCATTGCTTCATCAATAGAAAGGTGTTCATGGAAAATTCCCCACTGGCGAAAATTTGAATTCAATTGGGACACCCGATATACGATCAAATTTAAAAAGTTTTTTCTGAAATAATGATGGTAGATTATTGAAAAAAACATCTATTTTGCTTTTGTTGAAAGCTGTTATTCTGCTGAAGCTAGTCACTAGTGGCCTCTATCTTATGAAAGCTTAATGTTGATGATGACGTCTCATCAAAGAAAATAGCCAGTCGTTGCCACACATTCACACATTGAAAAAGTGTAGGATTCCGATTTTTTCGGCATATTTGAACACCAATGTGCGTACAAGTTTAGCAGTCAAACCCAAAGTTCGTAGAAACTTTATTCCATAAAATCATCTAAGGATGAAGATCCCGAATTTTGGGCATCTTATTCTGAAACACTTGTATGAAGGGTGTTTTGGAATAACCTCCTCAGACCCAAGGTCCGGGGAAGATATATTTATTCAGAAAACCTACTTTTTTAGTGAAGACTGGATCCAAATAACACCATCTGGTTGAAAAAAAAAATTATTTCTGTTTTTTCTGAAAAAAAAATAAGGTATCATATATGATACGTTGGGTCTAGAGGCATACAAAAACAACAGATCTATAAAAAAAATTTACTGGTGAAAAAGCGAGAAACAATTTCTATCAACGGTACAACACAGATAAATATTGCAGGAGTTACATTTGGCAAACGTTAATTTGCCACATTTAGGAAATCTACATTTTGATCTTGTTTTTTGTTCTTGCTTCGTAAATACTGGTAGGTGGATGTTACCAACGGTCCTGACTCTTCTATCCGGATCAGGTTGTACCTTCCTTTGTTTCAGAGGCGGTGTCTCTTCTTCATCACATTCACTTCGTTCCGAATTTCCTTCACATTGTTCAGAAGGTTTTTTAGTTAAAATCAAATATTGAGCAACGGATAATTTGAAATCCAGATAGTCCAAAGTGTCTTTTCTCCTCAAGCCTTCTGTACTGGCATTTTGACGATATTCGAGCCAAGATGCAGCTACCGCGAAATCGAAGAAGTGGTAGATTGCACGTATTGTCCATTTTTTGGTACGCCCACGCATTGCATATTTTTCAATCACCCTGTCTAGTAAACAACACCTCTCATTTTAGCATTGTAATCGACTACAATTGCTGGTTGTTTGATTGTAATGTATTTATTTTCAATCTTAGACCATCTAGTACAACTACCTAAGGGTTCAATGCCAGAGGAAGAGGAAGCAAAATGCACTGGCCTAGAATCGAACCATTTCGTTAAAATAATCTTTCCATCTTCTCTAACTAACCCATCATGTGAACCACGAACTGATTTTTTTCAACTGATTATCATTTAAAAATGCTGCGTTTCTGGGAATCCTAGAAGTCATAATTGTACCAGCTAGGGTTATTTGTCTCGAGGAGAGTAACTCGATCAAGGGAATTGAGGTAAAGTATCGGTCGGTGTAGACTGAAACTCCTATTGGCAGGGTCTCTGTGAGTTTCAGTACCATTCTACCACCTACATCAAGTTTTTCGGGCATTTTCACCAAGAACGAGTCCACAGACGATCCCTTTCCTTCGTAAATATAAAAGTCTAGTGGGACCCCTTTTGGTGTTGTCATGACGAAATTCTTCAATCCTACGGGATTGGGTTTCCTCTAACGAATTGACGCATTTTAACTTGCCCATGAAATGGTATCATCTGTTTATCTATTGATACATATCGAGTCCTTTTATTATTGCGGCATCCTTTCTGCACCATGTCTAACATTGGCCTTATTTTCCAAAACTTGTCCAAGTTCCTTTCTTCTTTGGAAATTTTCTGATCCTCCACAAGTTTTAGGCGCGAACGGAGTTTGAAATACCGATTTCTAGAGATGTTGTCAGAAATAATAGGAACTCTTGTGTTTCGCGCCCAATACATCCTAATCCTTGGTAGACCATAAATTCCAATCAACATGGAAGCTCCAAAAAATGTTCGCATTTCATATTCGGATGTTTCAAGGGAACGACCTTTATCAGCAACTTCGCGCATGTTTGTGAATAGGGCAATGTCTTCGAAAAACTTATCCGAAATATATTTCTTTAGGTAGGCAATTGGTTGTACTAACTCGCTGTCTATATTTTCTTCTTGAAAATTGAATTGATTTGGTTCAAATTGACGAGTACGTGACCATTTTTTCTGGTAACCTGGTAGGTAGTGGGCAAGAGGCTCCTCATCCGATGAATCACTCATGTTGTCTGCGATCTCCATATCATCAGGATCGGTAACCACATTTTCCAAACCTAGATCAACCTCATCCTCATCATCGTCCGAAGAGAGATCATCGAGGTCCGACTGATCGAAGTCCAAGTTGAGAGCTATCCCTTCAAGCTCCAACGCGGTCAAAGGCCCTAAAAAAATAATATTTCAAATGAAAAGTAAACAATATTTGATTTCTCGTGAAAATCTATAGAATTTGATTTTTACATTGAAATTAAATTTGTAGTCAGTAAGACCCAAGGTATCACCTATGATACGTTAACGGAATTACCCATTGGGAAATATTTGTAATATTTAAAACAGAACCTATTATATTCCATATGTTCTGTAGTACTTGTTCAACAAATATAAATCAAAAAAACACCACAAAAACAATTACTTACTTTTATTTCGTGGTAGAGGCATGATCGTAGCAAGTGCTACAACATAAACAATCGACTGACTTTTCTTGCCGCCGTATGCAACCAATATCGCATCAAAAAATTAGGCGCGTATTTAGCAGTGTATCATATATGATACCATCGAGTACGTGCGGCTAAATGAAGCTGGAGGCCGAGAATAAAATATAAACCTGAGGTATCATATATGGGGTCTGAGGAGGATAAGCAGCCCAACATTAGGATGTATTACTAATTGAATCATCGAACTAATGAACGACTGACTGAATTTAAACCATATAACTTATTAAAAAAATTTAGAATATGCAATGATGTGGCATCATGAATATTTTTGGTACAGACAGTAGAGCCAATTACACTTAAATCATCTTCAATTTTTTGTCATTGCTAGTGTAAAAACGTTTAGCATCACATACTGCAAATACTTTGATACCATATTTATTTGGTTTCGATGGAATATATTGCCGAAATCTACATTTACCTCTGAACGCAGGGAACTGAAACGTTGACTTTGGGGAAAGCCGGTTTCAATGCAATAGGCTCGCGACCACACTCAGTGGAGAAGGGAGTGAGTTCTATATGATAGAATGTAATGGGCGCCAGGTAGAGTAATGCCTGCCTACTCAAGGTAAATGAACTGCTTACTCCTCTACCAGAGTAACAGTTAACAAAAATCCCTCAAAATTCAAGTCACAACAATTTATTAACAAAACAAAAATGTATGTGCAGTGGTTGATACAATACGGATAAATATTTTCCCCCAGGGGGTAGTCAGAAGGAAAACACCCAAATACACCAAATCTAAGCACAAAAATAATCTCCCCCAAGGGGTAGTCAGAAGGAAAACTTACTAATACACTACATTATATGAAAACGAATCATCTGAGCTAACAATAGAAACCGACCTAATCAACAACTACTTTACATAAACAATGGTTCCTGAAGGGAACACCGATCAATTATCTTATCACAAAATCCTGAAGGGATACACGAGCACCCTGGTTGGTACCCAACGCAACTTATGAAGTGCACCTCATTATAATTGCTCACAACTATATATAACATTACCTTACAAAACAATATCACAAATTATCAAAATAGAAAAACCAACAATTTACAATATTAAAGCCAGTGCTACACACTGGTTACCTTCACAAACTACTCCAGAACGTAGATAGCTCCAACCAATAACAGGCAGGGACGCAGATACCTCCAAGATAACCGGCAAGGGGATGCCAATCGTGGCCACCTCTAACTGACAGCTTCGTTAGTACCTAAGTCTTGCCAGGCACGTGGAAAACTGACAGATTACCCCCCATAACGCCAGGTACGTAGAACAATTGACAGGTCACCTCCAACTGACAGCTTCGTTAGTACCTAAGTCTTGCCAGGCACGTGGAAAACTGTACTCAACACCTGTCACATGGAACTCAGGGACGTGAATAACCTGCACCCTGGTACGTGGAACTACCCCAGTACGTGGATAACCCTGGTGGGTGGAAATACCCCAGTACGTGGACCCTAACAAAATACTATAAGAAACGGTTCATAAGCTATAAAAGGATATCTTAGTTACCTCTGTTGTTCGAGGGAGATAGGTTCAACCTCCAATTCAGTCAAGAATTTGTTCCAAATAATTCCAATTATATTCGCTACACAACAACCTATAAAGAAGATGGTAAGACAACTGGTTCAAGATAGAAAATGTAGGCATACCTAACGAATTTCCTGTGGAAGAGTTTATGATCACGTATAAAACGTATTTTCCCAAAATATTCCAAAATACTCTCCAGGGAATAATGACACTCGAAGTTATAATCCCTCACAACGAGGATGAATCTAGATTCAAAATTTATCTTCGAAAACGTCTCAAACCTTCCAACCAGATTTTCGTATCACACCAAAATGTCGGCTTTGACAGTCACACAGAAATTTCCAGAAACTCAAAGTTCACAGAGCCTATCAGTTGTCATGGTTGTCATAGCGAAGAAGAAGAAAACACATCAAAACCAAAATATAAACGAATCGTTACGTTACTGTTTAATTTACGCAGTTTATAACAGAGGAGGGTTCCTATAAATCCATTTCTATAATTCTTCCACGATTTTCCGAAGTACTTTGCTGAGGCCAAATAATAATGAACTAACCCAAAAATAACAACACCACCAACCTCACAATTTTCAAATAATAAACAAACCGTTTTCTGAAGGAAAACAACTCGAAAAGGTAGGCAAACGAAGCGAACAATCACAACAATAAGGAAATTTAGAAAATGAAACATCCCAACAAGTTTACTTAACTAATAAGTTCTGGGAAAAGATGGCAAAACTACATTTTATGACAAGTTCAAAATAATAACGTTACAGAACATTTCATCAATAGTCACGAATTCTGAGTGATGAAATCCTTTTTCGCAAATAACAGATCAACATATTAAATAATGTACGAATTGGGGCAAACTTATCAGTTGCCCTGCGCTCATCTCGAGTTTGCTTATCGTCAAATCGTATAACGCGGAGAAGAAATCTGAATCTCTGAAGAGACATCGTGAGACGGAACATTTCAACACCTGAACCATCAGTACTCCAAAGGTCTTCTGTATTCAAGCGACTTACGCGATAAACACCACTCAAATAAAGAAGTCCAATCAACGCCCGAATCTCAGTTGCACGAGTTGATTTGGCATCTTGACTTCTTGAGTAATTTATTTTTACGGTATCAGTGCTTTTATTTGTGTTATTCACTATTATATCAATTATTTTATCGTCAAAATAATATCCTCATATCAGTGCTGGATCTTTAAGTAATTTGGTTTCTTTGGAAGGGCCAGGAAATTTTTTCACTATATTTTCTTTTCTTGTCTTCATCGATTTACGCTGTATTGGGTGTTTTTTCCTACAGGTCAACTTATCCTTTCCTATGATGTGATGGCGACTTTCTCCGGATTGCAGTTTGATACGAATTTGAATTCCAGATATGGAGCTTTCCGTATCTGGGTGTAACACGACAACTTTTCTTTATTTCCTCGGGCGCCAATTGCGATGGGTTTTATAAGGTCGCAATTCCTTATGTCGCTCACAGCGGTTTACCCCTGGGTAACACACAGTTGGAGATGGGTTCAATTCAATCTTGGGTTTGAGCGATTGATATGTGCTAGTTTCTTTCACTAATTATTATCACTGGTGTATTAAATGAAAAGCCTTCGACGAGACACACTATATTACACAACTTATTACACAATATTACAGTGTATTCCAAAATGAGTGTACAACTTCTACAAATACAATTCAGTTACAATTATAATGTATTAACCCTTCCAGACATGAATTAAGAAAACATGATATATATTTTTTTTTACGTTTCTCGAGTTAAGTCATGTCAGTGAATGATTCAATCTCGACAATATGCTTAAGAATTTTCAAATTTTTGAGTTCTGATATGTACACTGCAGTGTACTTCGTGACTGAGGTAGGTACAAAATACAATAATGAAATTGATTATGTTTATTTGTTCATTTACTTATTATGGAACGATTGAAAGCAATTTTTTTCCCTCGATATACAGAGTGATACGTTACATTTCGTGCACTGAATATACGTCCGGGATTTACACTGTGCTTCTTTGCATCTCCCTATCTTCTCACGAAAAACAGGAAAATGTGCAATCTGGTCATACCGCACATCTTCTACAGGTCTTATTTGTTTGGATGTCCCTGGAGAAACCAAAATATCATGATCGGAACTGGCACTAGCAGATCCAGACAAGCTCATCGGTCTTCCTCGTTTCCTGTTTGGTATTTTACCACACAAAATAAGAGATTCAGCTAGGTTTTGCCTAAAATGAATGAGGTCTATAATATTTTTTTTTTTGGTATGCCAAGAATTTCAGCGTTTTTTCTATATTGCAGCCATGAATTCACTACGGCCATATCCAAAGCATGGGATATTAGCCGAACTGTCCACTTTTTTGATCGGATGAAGGATCTATAGAGGGCGATAAGAAAATCGCATTTGTCGACACCCCCCATGCCTTCATTGTAAAGTGCCACTACTTTTGGGCGTGCTACTTCTATATATCGTTTATTTTTTTTGTCCCACCTCTTACACATATCATGAGGTGCAACTCCAACAAAGTTCGATCCTAGTGTGACCACGCTATTATCCACCCATTTTGTCAAAACGACACCAGAATTCGAACACATCACATTTTCCATGAAACCTCTTTCTAATTTTTTATTGTTCATTTGGCGCTCCGTGAATGGTGGTTTTGAAAAACCATCTTTTCGAATTGTACCTGCAGCAAAAATGGTTTTTTTTTGCCAGCCACTCAAGCAACCAGAAGGAAGTGAAATAATTGTCGCAGAAAAGTTTCGAATGCAAGGGCATTATTTCTGACAACTGCATAACGACAGCTGGTCCTTGACCAAACATTGAATATTCCGATTTCAGCTCAGTTGATGCTCCCTGATATATTATAAAGTCATATATTAGTCCGGTCATTTTAGACATAAAAATAGTGATCAAATAAAGAAAATTCCGACAAAGCCAAATTTTTGTAGAGACCTTAGGTTTACCACAAGGAATAAAGTCTCAAAAGTCCCCATCAGTCCCATGTGAGCTTAGGGACTTATTCGGGGTCAAAGGTCAAAATTTTAGGTTTTTTGGATTTTTCTCGAAAACGGTAAGTTTTATCGAAAAAGTAACTCGGAGCAAAGTTGTAGATCTTAAAATTCGCTATAAAAATGGTTCCCATGATTTTTTCTCTAAGACCCACTATTTCCCAGATATTGCGCTTGTAAGAATCAAGTTCTACATAATATGCACACATTTCCACACCACCTGTGAGGTAGTGTAGTCGGCGCATTTTTTTAAACGTGGTATCCCCGGTAGGCCTATTCCACGAACCTTTATGACGTTATTTTCAGGAACAATAATTATTTAATAGTATGAAGATTATTGATATGGGTTACTGAGTTTAACTGTCGTTCTAACTTTTTTTATTACTTTAATCTGACTCATACTCTTCATATTCAACTTCAACAATCATGTTTTCTTCAATTTCTTCTTGTTCTTCTTCTTCTTCTCCTTCCTGTTGATGAACGCTTAGAAATTGTTCAAATGAAGATCAATCAGTTGTCTCTTCATCAAAATCACATGAATCTTCCTCTCTTGTATTTAATTGAACATTTGAGCAAGAGACACCTTCGCAATTGGTACACGCTGGAGAACACTGCAATCCTACTTTTTACAGCCACATTTGGCATTACAACCTTTCTTGCAATTGCAAAAAATAGTGTTAAGAAGTTTTTCTGGAGCAGGGGGCAGTAAAGTTCGAATCGGTTCCAAAGTATTATTTATCAATTTCCAACCCCAGTCTTCAGGGTTCAGTTCATTGCCTTGCCATGTCTGAACTTGATAGTATACTCGAAACAAATGTTGAGTAGCAGATGCCGATGTTGGAGGAAGACAAGATAGCTGTACTTGCTTTTTGTTTCGTGTATTTTTTACGAATGTTAAATATCTGTACGTATCTATGCAATCAATTTTTTTTGGAGCTCCATAAACCGCAAGAAGAAACCGAATTCCTTTAGTAATTAGTATTTGAGGTGAAGAATTAATTTCTGTAAATACTTTTGCGCAGTCAATCAAATCATTTTTTTCAAATAATTTTAATACTGAATTTTTGCCCCTTCTAAACATTGCTGACGTAGTATCGCATCCGGTTATCGCATGTAAAAATAAAATAAAGTTTTGGCATTTCGGATAAGCTGATAAACTTTTTGAAGAATATATTTCTGTCCGTTGCTGCGCCTTCCCAGGTTTTAAAAAGTAAATAATTTTATCAGATGGAGTCCTTGCAGTGAGTAGTACTAATAAATCAACATCTTCACCCACTACAATAGCTGTATTTCTTGCATTAAATTGTTCTATTGCTGTTTCAATTATGAGGACATCGGCGTCATTAGGAGCTTGTTTCACGGCAATATTTTCAGCTGTTAATTTGTTACTCAACATAGAAATAAAACGAGATTTATTATTAATGTTTGCAAAAAAATGTTGTTGATTAACTGGAACTGTCATAAATTCGTCAAACATTATGTCGGTACCTGAGGATGTTTTTGTAGCACGACGACGTTGTTCTGCAGCTTTTATGTTCTTTGTTGTGTCACTGTAGCCATCAAATACTACCGTAACTGTATGACCATAATGTCTACGTAAATACTGAACATATTTTTCAAAAATTACGTTAAAGGTTTCTTCTCGATCCCACACAACGTGATGTAGTAGATATCCCCCATCAATAACGTAAGCAGCGTTTGTACAATCAACCTCAGCATTGACTGATTGAAAGCAATCGTAAAGAGCCGACTTCATTGTTTTACGCATTCCAGCTGCATCGAAGAGTGACAACGGGTAAGGAGCTAAATCATATGCGAAAAATGTTTCAATTTCATCCTCAAAAGTCTTAGTGACACTCATACGTTGAAATAATAATACTGGGTCTATTGGTACTTCTTCGTCGTGAACTTTCACAGTGCTACTCACAGCTAAAAGAGGATGCAGAGATTGAAGTTTTCCGGGTGTATGATTTTCTGCAATCCACGTGAATTGTAACGGATTTTTGGCTTCTTAAATAATCAGCAAACTCATCATTTCTCGCGACGCTTGCATCGATTAAGTTGGCATTCCACGACTGACCACAACAGTTTCATCTTCAGTCAAAAGTTTATTACAAATAAAGCAAAATTGTGACATTTTTTGTTAAATATTAATCAGCACTAACTTCAATAGTAGACGCTTGTAATAAATACGTATAGTCACTCGAACTGCTCGTTCAACACTAAAAAAAGCAGGTATACGTGAACGACACCACATGGACAAAAGAATAGGCAGATGTTTTTCAAGGCCAGATGTTATTCAAGTAGAGGGGATTCGGTAAGGGACCGGCGGTCATTTTAGAGTAAATTTTCTTAGAATAGTATAATGTATACATAGAAGAGGCACGAGTAGGCATTTTTGCTTGCTTGAGTACCTAAATATGTATATACGTGGCATATGTGTGCATACTATGTAGAACATGATTCTTACAAGCGCAATATCTGGGAAATAGTGGGTCTTAGAGAAAAAATCATGGGAACCATTTTTATAGAGAATTTTAATATCTACAACTTTGCTCTGAGGTACTTTTTCGATAAAACTTACCGTTTTCGAGAAAAATCCAAAAAACCTAAAATTTTGACCTTTGACCCCGAATAAGTCCCTAAGCTCACATGGGACTGATGGGGACTTTTGAGACTTTATTCCTTGTGGTAAACCTAAGGTCTCTACAAAAATTTGGCTTTGTCGGAATTTTCTTTATTTCAATTGTCTAAATTGACCGGACTATATTGTTCCAGACACTCCACAGAGTAAAAACAATTTCACACCCCATTTCGTTGGTTTGTTTTTGATGTATTGCTTTATGTTGAGGGCTCCTTTGAATGGAACCATCTGTTCATCAACACTATAAACTTCCTCTGGCTCCAAAGAGTTACATCTTTCTTTTAGTTTATTATATAGAGGTCTTATTTTCCATAATCTATCTGAAGGATTTTTATCCTCATCTGAACTGAAGTGCATGTTATTTCTAAGCTTGAAAAATCGATTGACTGTCATATTTTCAGTTATGAGAGAAATAGAAAATTTTGGCTCCCAGTACATACGTGTTCTCGGGTACCCCAAATTACCCATTATCATAAGAACACCGAAAAATGTTTTCAGTTCAGATACATTTGTTGCTGGAAAGTTGGGTACAGAATTCTGAACTGCATATAAATTTGTTTTTTCTGCACATGACTCCAGCAATTCATCAGTGAAGTACTTCGAAAAAAAATCTGAGGGTGAAGGAAGATGTGTTACTTGAGAGTTTGATGACTGGAAAAATTTGATTTTGGACGACATTTCATAAATACCCTTCTTCCATTTTATTTTTTTTTATCTGTCAAATTTTGCGCGTTTAGATAATTGGCCGCAATCTCACTTGCTTGTCTACAGGGAGCTAATTCTGATTCTTCCTTGTCTTGCATATGAGTGTCATCAACAGGTGAAATCTCGTCCAACACTTCCGGAAAGGGGCTAATTGGTGAAGAAAGGAGTTCATCTGCAACACAAAATTGATTTCAAGGAAAATTACAAGAATCACTGATATTCCTACCCCTTGGCAACGCACTATCTATTTCGTCTAAGCCATCGTCATCTTCTAATCCGAAGTCTTCTAATTCGGAATTATCACCATTTAGAATATCAAAGATTTCCGCATCTGTTAGCGGTCGATGCATATATCGATGTTTCTCTCTTGTCTCCCTATCAGTCATGGTGTACACTGTAATGAACATATTTTTGAGACCTCATATATTTGTACTCTTCGTAATTTTCAGATAAGAGTATTGTTCTTCACTTACCTTGATCAATAAGATAATAGAAAAAAAAAATAACCAAAGCCTCCTTGAAACCAACAAACGTTTAAAATTTTCGCCAATAAACAACAACAATGTGCACGTTGAAAATTCCACGGACATGTGCCGGTTCAAACCGATAATAACGAATAAATCTGATACCGTACTTAACGCGCCACCTAGTGTGTAAAGTATACATCATAGCATTACAGTATACACTATGAACACGAGCTTTAGAAGGAAAGGGGACTCAATGAGAATGAATGGAGATGTGTGTTCACTGTAGTGTACATCATGTCGGAAAGGGTTAATGCGAAGCAAACTGAATGAATGACGGTACGGGAAGGATTCAAGCGAGTTGAGCAGGCGGCGTAGGTTAGGTGTCAGATAACAATCGATGCAGATAAGCAGCGAATAGGCGAGATGTGCAATTATAAATCGGCTATGTGCGCAAGCGTGAAAAGAATACAATGAGGTGTGCGTGATGTGGTTACGACTGTGTACAATTCGGTAATCTACCCTGTGCTATCGCTATGGGGCGTGCCCCTCCACGGATGTACTCCAGCTCGACCAACGAGCCTTACAGACGAGATTCTATCACCCCCGGTTTCGGATCTAGGGTATGGATCGGTTCAAGTAACAGAGTCAAACTCTAGCTAGATCGGAAGGGATCGTCGGACACTAAATCGGCAGTGACGGAACGATCGCCCCTTTTCTCAAGATCAGTAGTTCTGCTCGGTGGTTCCAAATAAGAGTTACTCGCAATAAGGAACCCGACGAACAGTCTCCACTAGAGGAAGAGGACTTATAACACGATTCCGGACCAGGATGTATGTCGGCGCATCCACCAAAATGAAAATCGGGAAAACTTAGCGGGAACAAACCTGCAAGAAGGTAATAACTCGCGAGAGGTCGAGAAAGGTCTATCACTTCAATCAAGATGAGGAGGTCTACTCGGTGGTTCCAAATAATAGTTACTCGCAATAAGGAACCCGACGAATAGTCTCCACTCGAAGAAGTGGACCTAAAACACGACTCCGGACCAAGATGTATGTCGGCGCATCCACCAAAATGAAATTCGGAGAAATTTAGCGGGAACGAGCTTGCAAGAAGGCAATAACTCTCGAGAGGTTGAGAAAGGTCTACCACTTACTTCACTCAAGATGAGGAGTTCTACTCGGTGGTTCCAAATAAGAGTTACTCGCAATAAGGAACCCGACGAATAGTCTCCACTCGAAGAAGTAGTATTTCTGGAACGGTAAAATATGGTGGCGCATCCGCCAAAATATAACACTAAGAAATGAGTATACCCTTTTCTCAAGACAAGGAGTTTTGCCCGGTGGTCCCAAATAAGAGTTACTCGCAATAAGGAACCCTACGAACAAACTCCGCTTGAGAGACGATGGAATATCAACTCAATGATATCTCCAACCTCAGGTTCTTGATATTGAATGACGGAAAAGAAAATCACAAAAAGAAATAATCGGATTAACTCGTGGGGTCTCGAAAACTAAAGATCGAACACCGGGGAATGACGTCTCGTTCGCGAACAGGTATGATACGAAGTCTGTGGTCTCGTCTTACGTTCGCGTAGCACAGGAAAAATCACCGACGGCACGGGTAGTGAAATAACAACGGGTCTTACCAATCCTCGGGATTTCACTTTTTCACACACACACTACAGTCCGAACCAAACTTAAAAATTCACAATTGAAAAGTAAATAAAAAATAAGTCGAAGAAAACGGTTAAAGAAAATCAGAATAAATTCGAAACTAAAATGGAATTCGTAATCGGTCACTTGAAATGAATCAAAGATTTTCGGTAAAACTCTTAATACTTCTTTACAGCTCGAAGGCACCGGTAATAATTGCCCACTTCCTTGACGACGTCGTACTTATAGGTTCGGTTGGAGGGGGAAAATTTCGCGACTCGAACTCTGCAGCGTGCCTGTGAAAAACAACCGTCAACATTAAAAAAAAACACATATGGTAGAGATAAGATACTCCGCGGTGTCGTACGGATGTTTTTATACATAGGCTGGATTTCGAAATCGAATCGTTAGATTTTCACGATATGAATTGGAAATTATTGTTGATGGAATTTTGAAACTGTATTGAATTATTCCGAAAGAAATAAGTAACGAGTTTCACTTCGTTACAATGAATGAGAAATTTTCTGAATAGAGCACGACCTCTTCCGTATCATTGATCTCTTGCTCAGATCCACTATCTGTATCCTGCTGTTTCTGGAGAAATTGGAAAAGTATGGCATAAGGGATAAGCAGCTGAAACTTATCGAGAGCTACTTGAAGAATAGACCTCAGAAATAAAGATGGTGATAAATGGCAGTGAATATCAGTCCTCACAAGAAGTAAACAAGGCAGGTGTGCCTCAGGGTAGTATCCTTGGACCACTGCTTTTTCTGATTTATATAAATGATCTTCCATCAGCCCTACGTGATCATATTTTTGGCAGCTTTTTGGAGTGTTTGTTATTTGCTGACGACGCTAATTTTATCTTGAGATCCCCATCTTTTGGGTTCACCTTGGAGATGGTTCAGACAATTCTGGATGATGTTAATAAATGGTGCACGAAGAATCGTCTTGTCCTGAATGTTGCAAAGAGTGAGTGTATGGTCTTCAGTACTGATAGATCTACTGTTAGTGTACCTCAGGTTGTTAAAGATTGTGTAACTGTGTCCACAAGTGCAACATTTCTGGGTGTTCATCTAGATAACCACTTAAAGTGGAACTTTCACATAGACATCTTGTAAAGAGGCTAAACTCGGTGATATATTCAGTGTGTGTTCTAAAAACTAGAATGGACTTTCAAACTTTGAAGATGGTATATTTTGCGAACTTTCAGTCTTTAATAAGTTATAGCATAATTTTCTGGGGAGGTAGTTCGCTGTCTGAATTAGTGTTTTTAAGACAGAAGTCTATGTTGAGAACATTATTGGGGTTAAATTATAGGGAATCGTGTAGAGGACATTTCAAGCAAAACAACTTATTAACAGTTTATGGTTTATTTATATATAAAGTTCTTATCTTCATGTATCTTCATCCCATTATTTTGAAGTCCACAGAAATGTTAATTTGACAAGAAGAAAAGAAACCTTTTTTTATCCACATCATTCTCTGGCAATAACTGAAAAATCTCCACTTTATCTGGAATGAAATTGTACAATTGTCTTCCTAGTAAATTTAGAATGATGAGAAATGTAAAAATTTTCAAGAAAACCCTGCATGAACTAGTTATAGAGCGTGAACCATATTCATTGTCCGAATATTTCACTTTTTGTAATAATTAATGAATTTGACGATAATCAATTTTATTGTATGTATACAATAACTTTTGAATTTAATAAATCTACTATCTATTATCTCTTCATCTGGTTCCTGATCTGATTCGACATCGTCAGCAAACTACGGAAGTTCGTCGTCATAAAAAACTTCCTCCAATAATTTTTGGAGTCGTAATTGTTCTTTTTCATAATCACCCATCTATAAAAAAATATATTTCCAATTAGAAAAAACCTCAAAAATGAGTAGTGAGTGAATTTTCTCTTAAATCTGAATTTTCCTACCTTGTTTTATGGCTGATTACCTACCTTCAACCCATATCTATGAAAAAAAAAACATTTTACCTACCATGAAATCTGAAAATTTATATGCCTTAAAAGTAACCCCGGTCTTACACACCGTGTGCTCCAGTGGTCACCCTGGTCTCAGAATCCGTGAAACGTAATAACTCCAAATGAAAACAACTGTCACACAATCTTAACGATGACTGAAACGCTGCCAGAGATGTACATATTCACGGTGACAACTCGTTATCTCCACTACAATGAATATTTTTTGGCTTTTGTCGACTTCTTCTGGCAGACAGTAATTGCCCTGATTTTGAAAACAATATTTTCGATTCCAGATTCCACAGATGTAGCAGGGACTGTAAAAAATTTCATAGCAATCTCTGTAAGTATTTTATTTTCAGAATTGCTCCAATAAAGCAGTGAATTCTGCTTCAAATCACTTAACTCTGTTTCTATATATTGTCGGACGGACATAATTGCTTTTGCTGATGGATTTGCTGTACTTTTCGTAAATGCAATTGCAATTGTCTCACTACTTTTTTTAATAGCCTTATGTCACCTTAGTCCGCAAATATGAAAAATTTGGTGCCAAATATGAAATACTGAGTAAATATTCTTTCAAACTATCGATAGTTTGCCACCTCTATTAAGAATATAGCTCTTCTTCTAGCACTGTCTTTGGTATTATTAGCTTTGAAAATAATTCGTCAATCTGGGACGAAAAATTGTTCAGTTATTTGAATTAACATCGGACTCACGTAGATGGACGACCACATGTTCAAATAACTTATCTGAAATCGACATTCTTGATTGATTTGTTTAGAATATTGCAAACATTTCATTACCAATTTCCTTGTCGCCACTTGTTATATGTAGGATATATTTCTAATATAGGTTCATACAATTTGATATGAACTATTATTCAAATTTCAAATAATACACTTTGTACTTGACACTTTTTCACTTCTTGATTAAGACTGACTTTGGCAATTTATACCTGTGTAATTATGAGCAATAACCGTTGCTATGGTAACCATATTTAACACAAACCAAACAATGTCTATCAAACGTTCACAAACTCCCAACCTTACAAACACAGCACATTTCATCGTAACCCAACAATCTATAATTATTGCACTTCCTTCTTCATCTGTCATTTATTTATTAATGCTCTATTTCCTTTTTCAGCTTCGGCCTTTTCGAAAAGTATTTTGTAAAATACCTTTCAGAGCAGAGAATGTATTGTAACAACCTTAATGACTTCGAAACAAAAGCAGGGAGTTCTTTTGAACGATTCATTCCCAGAAAACTTTTTGCAAGGTACAGCCTTCTAATGTCGAATGAATACGTGAAGAGCACTACAAGGGTCGTATGGGAAATTTCGCGGTCCATATGAAAAACGCGGTATTCACGTATTGCTGATTCGAATTTTTGACCTGTTGCTTTTTGTATAATAATGAATCGGTTCATATTTTAAGAGACCATATTTTACTAAAATAATAATGAAGGAAATCGGATACTCTGTTCGGTTGTTCAAAATCTGGCTCGAAAAAAATCATTTCTGGTATTTCAACTTGAAGACTTATAAAATGTCTGCTCAAGAACAAGCAAAACATAATGTAAAGTTACAGTTATCAGTACTAATTTTTCTGTGCGAATACAATTAATTTTTATGGTGTCATTTGAGCAGCCACTTGCAGATTTTTCTACTACTAATTCATATACTTTATTTTGAGAATGTGATATCATAACTTGTTTCATTTGGTCCCTTTATTTTTTGATATTTACGAAGAAAGTACATTCTATTCATATGTAGATGAGACTTTTGTAAGCCGTCAGTTTTTCATCCGTGCATGAGTCAGTTTATTTATGTTCTATTATTGAATCTCCTGATATCTGGGCATTGTAAACATTACCTATTCCAAATGAAATACTTAGGTGATTTCTAATATCCCAATATGTTTCGAGAATAGCTCCTGGACAAACAGCAACAAAGCCAAATATAAAACAACTCAAGTACAAAATTGAATAAAATACAATTCCCAACCTTTAAAAACAAAGACAAAGCTCATTTATATTTTTAACATGGCTTCTGACACATGGTCAGCATCGAAATGATGATCGTAGACGGAGTAAACAGAAAGTGCCATAGCAAACATTTTATATGGATTTCCTGTGCGTCAAACGCACCATCCTTAATTCTTTCAACTGAAGGCTTCCGCTGGTTAAAAGTAATGGTCCCCGTCTCTTCCGTGTAAATAGATTTGTGATGACACCTTTCTGTATCCTGAGCAGAGGACATACGTAATTGATTTTCTTCATGTAGAGCTCGCTACGCAGCTTCTTACTCTTTTTGCTAGTTTCATTGTGTAGGCTTTGATTGTAGAAGGCAGCTAGCTGTATATGGATATACTACCTCACAATATGAAATATCTGCAAGAGGCGAATGATTCCATAGAAGTCTGTACAGAAAAACTTATTCTGATCATATATGCGTTATTGAAAACGCATTTCCCATAAACCATGTTATTAATCGATGTGAATAATATTTTTTCCGTCAACCTCAAAATAAAAGATGGTTTCAACTTATGAAAAATTGATTGATGAACCATTACATTTTTCAATTTACGCTATTTTAATGTAAAATTGTCATGGGCAACCGAACACAAAGTATTCAGAAGCAATACAGTAATGTCACAATATATTTTTTAGAAACTCCCCTAATACACATATTTCCTCATCACTTTCATCTGACATAATATCACACTTGTAGTCGGTGCTCTCGTTTAATAATTTCTTTCTGGCGGCCATTGTCAATTTTTTTACTCCCATTTCTGTTGTTTGGAATAAGTTGCATGAAAGATTTACTCAATAATATTGATAATATTTAATTCAGCTTCATTCTGAAGAGTCTCTCCAGAAATGGCTCTTAATCGCATGGCAATATATTCTCCAAAGACATCAAACCGATCCTTTGGAGTTTTTTGTTGCGTTTGTTCCATGGCATTGCTGCTGAAGCATCTCCCAAAATTTTTTACCCTGGAAGAATTTTTTTTAAACCTCTTCAAACTCCGATACAGTTCAACTCTATAATATCACAGAAACGAAAATTTCGACAAGCACCACGTTCTACACCGAAATCAAAACAAAACAATGAGTCACAATTTGGTAATGTTCGGTCCCACTTCTGCTACTGCTTCTGCGTGGATAAACCCCTTCCTGATGTTCTATGTTCTAAGGTTATTTCGACTGAACCTTCAAAAGTTCCACATTTCGAATAACGAGGTCTGGTCCAGTTAACTTCCTTAACATTTTTGCTACCTTCATGGGGAATCATCATTAGTTTGATGTAGGCTCATTGCGTCGTCTGCACTGCAAAACCTTGTATCTGCGTTTTGAATAATTTAATAACGCTGTCCAGACATCATCATGATTAATTTTATATTTTAGTTCACCTTCAGGAAGGTACATTAGACCATGAATTTCCGAAACTTTAGGATCTCCGGCTTTATAACCTGGTCTTATGGTTGAATAATAAGCAATTTTAGAAAAATCTCTAAAATCATCATATCGCATGTATTTAACGTTGTATGGATTCTTATGACGAGCTTCGCGTAAAACATTTATATAGTAGGCAAATAAATGTCTCTGTTTTTCAGTTTTCTTTCAATAGTGCTGTGAACCGAATCCACTTCCATTTGACTATTACCTTTTTCAAAAAACTTTTGATATATAATTATTTTGTGTTCAATTGAGAATTCAAGGAGAGCATTCGATAATACGCAGTTCTTGTTCTGATAACCACATCCGCCACTGTAAATAATAATTTTTTTGTACCAGCAAACTTTGAGACATAATTCTGGAGGTAATCAGACAACGTTGTGGCAAAGATACTGGCCTCAAGTCCTCCATGGCTCTCATCCCATAAATAACACATCACTTCTCCATCAAACAAATTGTAAATTGTATAATAATTATGAACACACAGTTTTGTTTTATAGTAAACTAGCAGACCCGGCGAACTCCGTTTCGCCACCAGATGCTTCGATTTATGAAACATTTCGTTTGTTGAATAAAAGATCACGAATGTTTTTTTTTGGTTTATTTGAAAAGGAAAATGATATTTAAATTCACAACAGTCTGTAAATTATCCGTTTCAGTGAAGGGCTCTTTGGTAAACCACATTTTTTGTTTTTTGGTCTGCCGTTAATACAAACAAAGCGGATGGTTTTCCAACTCTTGAACACGCAACGTATAACTGCCCATGTGAAAAACAATGATTTTCTAAATTTATTCCGCAAACACTAAGGGATTGGCCTTGCGACTTGTTAATTGTCATTGCGAACGCAAGGCGAACTGGAAACTGCAATCTTTTGAAGTCAAACGGAAGATCAGTCGGAATCATTGGTATTCGAGGAATACATACATTTTCACCAGCGTACTTTCCGTTAATAATGGTTGCCTCAATCAAATTCGGCATAAGTTTTTTCACCGAAAGTCGAGTACCGTTGCAAAGTCGCGGTGGATTCAAATTACGCAATGTCATAATAACTGTACCAATTTTGAGTTGCAAGTTATGTGGTGGAAATCCTGGTAACTCAAGAGAATTCAAAAACTCCGTTGGATAATTCACTATATCATCGGGATTTGTTATGGAATCAAAGGATTTGTATGTCACCAAATCGCCAGGTATTTTTGATTGAATGGTGAAATTCAGTGCATTTACATCATTATTCTTTGCGGCAAGAATTGCTCGTTGACTTAACCAATCATAATTATGATAATTTTCACAAATGTTTGGAAAAACATTTACAATGAGATCTAATTGAGAGTCCACAAATCGGCAAAAGTCGTTTGTGAGGGTAATTAATCCAGATGTCGCATCAACTGGTACTTTTCCATTTCCAACATTTCGATATTTAGGATGAAATACCACTATATAAATCTATGGGAGATGTTTACCCTTCAGTAGGGTCCTATAGCGGTCTTAGAAGAACAGAAGATTCGAAAATCATCACTTGGAACGCCAGACCTGGTTTAAAACACCCTCCTGGCCCAAGAGCAAGAATTACGTATTTTGTATCTGAATATTGAAGGTATTTATTCGAATAGTTTTAAGTTTCAATTTTGTAAAAACGGCGAGGCAGGGTTTTTTCTACTGAGGTTTTTCCCTGTACTCTGGTACCTCAGCTAGGGACTTTTTTGTTTCATGTACTGTATTTTGTTAGCTCTCAATTCAAAAGAATATATATATATATATTTCCAACAGCTAATAATTGTTTGGAAAATTGTGCAGCACTTGGATCATTTTGAAGTTGAACTCTCATATTTTTGGTTAGCGATAATGTTTTCACGTTATTCCATAACGGTGATGCCTTCAGGCAAGCATTCAATTCATCTGCAGACGTTCCACGGGGAATAACTGGCAATGTCTGCCTGAAATCGCCTGCCAACAATATCATCAAGCCACCAAAGATATTGTTATTTCGCCGAAGATCCTTCAGTGTGAAGTTAAGTGCTTCCAGTGATTTCTTATGTGCCATTGTGCACTCATCCCAAACAATGAGCTTGCATTGCATCAACAATTTTCCCATTGCACTTGATCGAGAAATATTACATGTTGGAGTTTCAATTGTGTTTAAATTGAGTGGCAACTTAAGCGCAGAATGTGCAGTTCGACCGCCATCTAGAAGAGTCGCCGCAATTCCAGATGATGCTAACGCCAAAGCTATGTCACATCTTGATCGAATAGTGGCCAAAATTAATGAAATCACAAATGTTTTTCCTGTTCCTCCAGGTGCGTCCAGAAAGAATAGACCACCAGTATTATTGTCCACCGCTTGCATCAATGTTTCGAATACTTGTTTTTGCTGTTCATTCAGCAACGGCACATTATTTACAACGAATTCCCGCAATGTATCAACATTGTATTGCAGCTCTCGATTCAATTCTTGGTTGAATGCATCGTGCATCGATCGATTTGGCGCAATCATTCCTACTTCGATCAGTAGCTTGTTTGCAATGGTCAAGCATTGATCCTCAATCAGAATCAATCCTTCATTGTAGATTTCATCGGTTATTTGAATGTCAGGATTATTATTATTATTATTTTATTATTATTTTCTCTTATTATATTTTGTCTTTCTTCGCTTAAGTTCTGTGAATACACTTGTTGCTGGCTTGCATGTCTTGTGCGGCGGCCGATGTTCGCACGTCGTTCTCTAGGCATTCTGGACTATAGACAGAGTGGTGAATTCAAATGCACGAAACACATAATTAACACAGTTCAACTTACCACCTCAAAGACAAATGCCGACCGTTGAAATTGAATAAAAATTTGTACAATAACACGGGATTGATTTGATGGTTTCCAATTGAAATGTTAGGAAACGAATAATTTATTTTTTTACTTCTTTTCACAATTTCACAATACAGGTTTGTCACATGAAATTAACTGAGCAGAGTAGTCGTCAAACAATGGGTACGTTCAGAAGCAATAGCGTTCAGCAAAATCGCTGACAAATCGATGTTTCTCAGCAGATGTCGATTTCTGGCAGTGGGAAAAATTTGCGCTTTGCTCAATTCAACTGATTTTTGCTTTATGCCAACAGTTGAGTGCTGCTGAACATACCCAATGTATTCATAGACATATAAAAGGATGGACGGCACGTGACTTCCACACTAAGTTTTGTGTCCACAACATAAGAGAGAGATTCTGTGAAGGATGGAGTAATACAGAGTCTCTATAAATTATTGTAACAGCGCAGTTGGCGTTGGATTGCAGAATAGCAATCTCCAACCAATCAGAGGATAGCATGATCACAGAATTCTGTGGTTTGCATAATCCAAAGCCAACTGCGCTGTTACAATCATTTATAGAGACCCTGTTAAAAGTGTAAAGCATAGACTAAACAAAACGAATATCACTTTATTCTTCACAGTATCTCTCTCTCTCTCTTGATGTTGGAAAAATCACAGAACATAAAAATATCTTATGCGTAGATATCTACGATTCAATGTTTTTATTATGTATTTATTCTGCTTCGCCCTAATATTATTCTATCAACACACCTAGACGTTAGACTTTCACCACTTGCCTTGTTACACTTGACGACTGTTTATCTCAGACTTCAACGGGTTTTATTAGGAATCAAAAGACATGTAAACATATCAGGAAATTGAAAAAATATATTGAAGTATCGACATTTATCATAATACATACAATTTAATATCATTTCCTGGCGTATTTTTTCCTAAAATACGAATAATCTCCGAATTTTGTTCGCATTACGTTATTTGTCAGTGAGAAGGGAAATTGGGTTAGGTAGAAGCCTCAAATCATAGACAACAAATGCCTCAAATATCACTGCGAATTGCTGAAATATTAGGAATTCGTTGAATGAACGTTGAAGTTGATGATTTATTCTTTATGTTTTCCACTCGAAACGAACAAATGTTTACATCAGACGTAGTTATGTCAAAAATATTTTGTTGAATTTCTGGAACAAATACATTCATTAATAAACGTTAAAGAACTATTCAGAAACGATATTCGTACCTTGTTTAATTTGGATCTATTCGTTTTCCTTCTCAAAATTGCAAATTCCCTAGAGCTTTTTAGACTTCTAAACTGACTTGACAGTTGTCCCGTACTTCCTTCTAATATCAGAGTTCCTAGAACAAAAATATTCATTAATAAACGTTATAAACCGATTAAAAACCGATATTCATACCTTGTTTCATTTGTATCTGGACTTTTTCTTCTGAAATGAGGATATTTTTGGCAGCACTTCCCTCTCTTAAGGAGACTTGACAGTTGTCATTGAATTCGATGTCACAAATAATGGAATTTTCAGAAATGTCAGAAATTTAATTTCTCACGTTCCTCTCGATATCTTGTAATTTTTCCTGAATTTTCTTTGCTACAAACCTAGCGGAGCCCGAGACCTTTCCAACGAATGCAAAACCGTTGAAATCGGTTCGTGCGTTCTGTAGTTAAAGGGTCAGGGAGGAAATCCCGACTTATTTTTATATAGTAGATTGCACTCGCTTCAAGTACTGCTAAGCTTCACAGCTTGTACGTCAACTGTTAATACTAATAAATCCCTATCGCTTTCTTGACAGGCCTTTTTATCTTCTTCCTTGGAAGCACGTACCATGTTCTTTCTTCGTATATGAGCACTATAGACGTCATCAGCTATATTGCCAACTTTATGGTCCTTTCTTGGTTGGTATAACTTTATGGTTTTTTCCTTGAGAGTATCAAATAATATTTTTTCCGAAAAAGACTGTTGTCCTTTCTCTTCACAGTACTTTTTATATTCCCGGTATAGGTCCATTTTACTTTGAAACACAGGCTCTAAGTATAATTTTGTGGTAGAGGCGCTGCAATAATGCGATGGCATTTTTGGCAAAATGTCTAATAAATTCTCTGGGGCCTTCTTTTTTCTTTGGTAGAATGTCTTCAACACCTCTCGGTAACGTTTCACATGCCTTAGATGCGCAAAGCGCAAAGGAATGGCATATACATTTCATTGTGAAAAGATTCGGTATGTCTTCTTTCAAAAGAGTAACCAACGAATGATTTCCTCCAAACATTACATTGGCACCATCAGATGCAAACCCTTACATATTTTTTTTATAAGGTATATCTTTTCTATAAAATATTCGACAGTTTTATTGTACATCATTTCAGCTGAACCGTCGGTAACTGGAATTAGTGTGAAAAATTTGCTTAAAATTTTGTGATAAATCTTCTTCAGGGGTTTTCCCATCACAGTAACAACAAGAGCTCGAGCTTTTGTTCTGCTCATACTCAAATGTTCAGCACTTTTTGAGTCTGGACACACTGATTTAACTAGATTACTTAGATGAGACGCAACATTGAAAGCAATATTATGTTCCGCAATGAAACAAGCTAATTTTATTTCACCTTCTTTGGACATCCGTTACGGTTGCTGCGATCCTGAAGTCGATGCGAATAAAGATGATAGTTTGGGTTGCTTTTGCAATTTTTTGCAGTTTGCTTCATGTTTAGAAGAATATGTATGCCTCATCAGCTCTTGTATACCACATTTCTGGTCACAGTCATATGCAGAACAATAAAAATAAGTGTTACCCTTTTTACTCCTTGAACCCACTGAACTTTTCATCTCTGAGCCAAGAGTCTATGAATTTCTGCTCCTATCTAACTGCTCTCTCCTTTCTTGGTATATGATCAATATCTGAAGCACTATCACTACTGTTTACCATATTCGAATAGTTTCTTTTATTGCCTTCGAAGTACTTAGTATTATGAAGAAAACACACTCAGGCAGAGGATTCCCGATCAAGTCTAGTAGCAACTAAAGAAGAAACTGAAATGTGGGAGAACTAAACCCTTTTAATAAGGAGGGTTCTCTTTTTAAATACACTCCAAGTCTCAGAGATAATTTATTTATTTCCTTCATTTTATGAAACCCCAGCTCAACTTGAAATTCAAATATATTTTAAATTGGATTATTTGTTAGGGAAGTTATAAGAAAATAAAAAAAATGCATTTATCTGACAATTCTGAGCTCAAATGAGCAGTTCCATAGTAATTAAGTTGTCAACCGAGAGTCGTGAAATGGGTGATTTATTACTCTGCGCGGCGTATGACGTATCCCTGTGGTCCTGTCGTGTGTTGAATTTTTAATCGCATCGGAATAATACTATTTTTGAAATGCTCAGTAGATGGCGGTGAACTTTTGAATGAAAACTGTAGATTTGAGGAACTAAACTGAAAACTGTGAAGATTTATAAAAAACTGTAAATCTACAGTCAAAGCTGTAGGGTTGGCTGCCGTGCAAACGGTCGCCGGCCGTCGGGATGGCTTTTAGTGGAAGTACAGAAATGCCCCCTATCTACTAGATTTTATACCCTAGAGTTGCTGTTTGATTTTTTGGCGCTATTTTGAAATTAATCTTTATTTGGGCCAAAGTTGTCCTCAAAAAGTCAATGTTTCCCCATTTGACGAAACTGCAAATAGTCGCCAGCAACTGAAGTTTCCAATTTTGTCGTTAAATTTCTTCTTAAACTTAAAATTTCTTTTTCATACGCCCAACACTCTCAACAATGTTCGGGTTCTAATGTGTGCTGTATTATACCTCACTTCATGTTTATCATCGACTATGAGTACGAGTATTAGGATATAACTAATATGAATAGCAAAAAAATTAGTTCGTTCGTGATTTCCTCTAAGAGATGTCCTAAAAATAAGCACTCATACATACACTTAGAAAGTGCTATATACTCAGCTTCGGTGGTTGAAATTGCACTCATTGGTTGTTTATTCGAACACCAATACAAGATATTCTTGTTCATTTCCATAAAAAAACCTGACACACTTTTCCTGTCATTAATATCTGAAACAAAATCTGAATCGGTATAAGCTACTACAATTTTGCTTTTGGACTAATTCTTCCTGAATACTCTCAACCCCTTACTGCATATTTTTTTTTAATCGGTGAAAAATTATATTTAGTAGTTTATAGCACTAGACGGCAGAAAAAATTATAAAAAAATTTAACCCCCTATTTTTCGGAAAAATTGATATTTTCGACATATTCCATATATGGCACAGATTGTATTAACGGAACATTATTTTCAATTAGCAATTAATTTCATTTAGTATTTTTTGATGACGGATTACAGGAAAAATAAACAGTGAAAAAAGTTGAGTTTTAATTTTTTGAAAAAAAATACATTTTTAACATGTGCCAAATTTGGCACAAATCACATCGAAGGAAACGACTAGAAATATATTTTTTATTTTTTTATTAATACTCATGGGGGGGACAAATCAGTGCTACATCTCCTAGTGTGAGGAAGGTAGTGTTTGAGACAATTTTCTGGGAAATCTAATAACCTATCTTGTACAGAGGAAAAATACACTAAGTGATTATCTTAAGAGGGGCTGTGATCTGTATTGGCGGGTTGGTAGAATTCCCAGTTGTGTAGGTTCGCGCAATGAAGTTCGTATACGTTTTGGACTATCACTTGTCGAGAATACGGCACCTGAGGGGGCTACGACTGTTTTCCGCGGAAGAAGCGAGCGTGCCGTATATGGAACATAAATTGATGTGCTGACTTGAAACGAATCGGGGCTTAAAAAATTACATTTGTTTAGCATGTGCCAAATATGGCATAGTAAGGGGTTAAGTACCATTCAGATACCGTAGTACATTTTTCAATTATATTTGATGGAGTAAATCGAAACAACTTTGAAATCTGCAAAAATAAGCAACAGAAAAACAAATATCTGACCTTGTACCTAACCCACATCAGATACATTAAACCTCCCACTAGTTCTCTATATTTACATCATACTCGAATCATTGGCATCACGAGTGTTTATAAATTCAAATTCGACTGGATTGGTACTTTTTTTAGTATCTTAGTGTCTTCTGACTGAGTTTAATTATATTTCTTTTCCTTTCTATTTCTATACTACAAAAAATTAATTAATTATTATTCTCAGAAATCTTTGAATTGAAACATTTCACCAGATTCTCCTTCAGATAATATGAATTCAATGAAACTATCATTTAACTGAAAATAGAAATTAGGCTCAAAGACTAGGTACATTCTCAGGCTCGTTTCACACTTATACGGTTCGATTCGGTTCGGTGCGTATTCGATCCGTTTTCGGTAACACCTAAAACGAATGAAAACTCTTCACACACACTTGGTTAGTATAAGGTTTGATTTCACGACCGAATCATCGAATACGCAGTACTGAATTTTTTACTCACTTTTCCCACAATGCTCACTATGGAGAAAAGACAAATTGCTGCCATGTTATTTCTCTATAGAAGAATCAAAAAACGAAAGAGGAATAATATACTTCACTGGGTACACCCTATCCTCACCAAACGAGTGGAATTTGGTGCATTTTATACCCTTTTTCCGAAATTAAGGGAGCACGAAGATAAATTTTTAAATTACTTCAGGATGTCTACGACATCATTTGATGAATTACATTTGAAATTAAAGGACACCATTCAACGCCAAGATACATTTATGCGCGAATGTATTCAACCAGTTCAGATGTTAGCCATCACTTTGAGGTAAGTCAATAAGATAAATTATTAGAATAAACAATTAAACAGAAATGCATTTATTTTGAAATAAAATAATATTTTGATGATAATATTTCGAAATGACAAATTAACTAAATATGAAATAAAATATTATAATTATACAATGTAATATATTTGGTTACATATTTCAATTTAAATTAAAACACTTATCTGAACTATCATCGGAAACCGAATAGGAGCTGTAGCTAGGGTTTGGGCTTGAAAGATAGTGAGCAGTATTCTCATAGTATTGACCAGCGGATATTTGCGGTTCAGTTTGTAGCTGGGAAACTGAACTACTACATAAAGGTGGATGTCGGTTGTGGACCGGTTGTGTTTGCTGCTGACAGAGCAGGGAGTAATCCTTTGAAAAATGAGAGATGCCGATTTACTGGTTCTCTTAAGGCTGAAATCATTTCTAATTCAACAGGATCCATTTTTCGTTTCTTTGTAATGGGTTTTTTGAAAGGTGATTTAGGTTTTTCAGACACTCCATCACTCGATGTACTTGGAACTTGTTCCACAGGATTCTCTCCTGTTTCAACCATGGAATCCTCATCACCACAATCGTCAATAGTTTTGACGAAGTGTCTTCTGTATTTCTTTCTTGAAATATTTTGTCGAGGAATTGCAACTGAGATGAATAAACGTAGGCTTTTACTTTTACCGCCCCAGATCCCGATTTCTTAGCAGCCTTAGTTTTTCCTAATGATTTTCGGTACGAGTCTCTCACTTGCGTCCACACGAAAACGTGACCGAACCGAAAATAAACCGTATGTGTGTAAACGACCAATTGCTTTTGTGAACTCTGGACCCGAATGGAAACCGAACGAAACCGATTCGTGTCGAGGGGGCTTTCGGTTCTATCAGTTATCTATTAGGTACCGAACACACACCGTATCACCGTTTCACACTTCTCCGGCGGCTACCGAAAACGAATCGAATACGCACCGAACCGAATCGAACCGTATAAGTGTGAAACGAGCCTCAATGTTACTTTGTTCACAAGAGCAATCGCGGATTGACTAGAATCTAATTTCTCACAATTTTGTATTCTTTCTCTAAATCATTATACTTTTTCACTGTCCATCATTTCGCTTACAGTAGGAAGTATAATGGCAGATTCCAACATCTTCCGCCAGACATAAAAACTGGCACCCGCTCTGAGAATGTGTGATTATTTTGAAGCATTCAGAGTAAGTTGCTTTAGCTTGAGAGTTATCGATCCTTCCACATCACAATCTATCAGTAAATATTCGGAATAAGTCCTTTCAAAAATTAATTTATTCGCACTTTACACTTTGAATGTGACGTGGGCGTGGGAACAAAATCGATCCATTCTTGGAGGCGATCAAACCCTTTAGTTTTCAAATGATCTAGGTAGATTATAATAATAAAAAAGATTTATTTCCAGAAAAGCAATACAAAGTACATCAATTTCTAAACGGATATACAACAGCAAAGGCATATCGGAAATAAACCGGGGAATCCCATAAAGCGAATTACTTAGTTATGTTTCCGTTGACCTGAACGGGCATTGCAATATTTCCTCCGTATATCACATGTCTGAACTCTATCTTCTTCCAAATCGTGATTGAAAATGCGTTGGCTGATATGAGAATCGAATATTTGTATATATAACTATCTGCAGATAGTTGCAAACAAATATCTATCACAAAGTTACAGGGCAATTGTCTTTCGTTTAGGGTGACAAAATCATCTGAACGGATGTCCGTTATAAGATAATTCATATTATCGTATGACGATAAAATGAAAGATTTCTTTATTTCTTGGTAATAATTGGATGTTTTGACTAAACCATTAGGATAAAATTCTAAACTTTTCGTAATTTGAAAGTGTTAGTTTGTTTCTCTTCAATTTTAAGTTTGTCTTTTGTGTGTAAAATTATTTCTGGAAGCAGATAATTGAAATAAAAATATAGTAGTTTATTAACTATTAGCTTCTTAAATGTTTCTATTTCTGAAAATCCTCTTAATGTAAATTCCTTTAGGTGAAAACACCACTAAATGACACCACTATCTATCTAATATTTCAAGCGAACCTTGAATTTGATAAAACTAAATATGATCGGGAACTAGATCACCATTAGGATGAACATAGGGTAGAAGGTTTTGCTTTATAGCTTCTGTGTTCTGGATTGGATACCTGATATTCCTACAAGGCCATCTGGCGAGTACGCTAAAGAGGTATAACTTTAATGAACGCATAATCCTGAAGGTTTAACTTCATTTTTTGTTATATTGGTATATTGGCGGATGGCGTTGTCAATGCCGTATTCAATACTAGAAACATTCTGTAAATCTGGAGGATATAATATTTTTTGAACGAGCTATACAAAGTTTTTCTTTTCGGCAGTTCAACAAACTCTTCCAAAATTTTATGCAGTCAGACTTTTTTTTCCCTCAGTCATCCATTTTTCTCATTTCCTTTGGGAAATAGTTGCGTCCGCTAACTGCTTGATATTTACCGTGAAAATAATTTTCATGAAAGACTCAAAGCGCAACGATTTTTTCGGATTTATAGTGAGTCGCCATTTTGGCAATATTTGACAGGAGAATCAAATAAGGCCTAAATTTCATTATGGAAAACAAATTTCTGTGAACTTTTCGAAAATCTCCAACAATTCAAAAACGTTTATACATACATTATGATGACATGTTAACAAGATTTCAAAATAGTCGTTTCACTCACGAAGAGTTAAAAGTCATAAAACTAGCAATGAAGGAAAATGTGGATGCCCGTCAAGTAATCACAAATCGAAGGAAATATCGCAACAAACATCGCAAACCTAAAAATGGAAAGCCAGAATTATTCAACCAAGTGTTGAAGATCTTGCGAAAATATCAAAAGAAACGAAAAAGGGCGAATCGAAACTTTTGATTTTTCGGGTTTATAGCGAGTCGCCTTTTAGGTATTGTTTGACAAGAGAATCACTCCAGGTTGAATTTCTATATGGCAATCGAATATTTGTTGAAACCTTCGAAAAGTACGAGAAATTCAATATCAAACCGGTTGAGCACTGCCGAATTAAAAAATGTCAGCCATGATTTCATACAAAGTTTTGTATTTTTTTCAAATGTTCCAACAACGGAAACTTAGTATTCGGGAACCGAAGATCGTATTAATGTAAGAAGATTTTGCGAAAAAATCAAAAGAAACGAAAGAAGGGGGATCGAAACTTTTGATTTTTTTAGGTTTATAGTGAGTCGCCTTTTAGGCAATGTTTGACAGGAGAATCAAACAAGGTTTAATTTTCATTATGGAAAACGAATTTCTGTGAAATTTTCGAAAATCTTGAAGGAAGGAGTACAATAAATTCGATTACAGATGTGTTCAGAATTACCGAACAAGAATAATTCAAAAACCTTTATACATACATTATGGTGACATGTAAACTTTCAATGCAGCATCATTATTTTCTGATGACTCTGTGTCTCTTAGTGATATCGGTTCCTGACAAAATTTACACTTAAAAGATCCGCTAAAACTGTCATCATCGACTTTTTCACAAATCATGTGTATTCATTGTTTACATTTGTCGCACATAACCCAATTTGTTATGGTCTCATTTAGTGGTCCTTCTATCTCCTCCATATTTACAGATCTCAGAATAAGTTATTATAGAATCGTTAGAAAAATACTTCGGTTAGGGTTGTGGTTTCCACGTTTCTCCTTTTTAACATTTTAGTCGTTTCTACTGCATTAGTAGCACATTTCTTGGCCGGAATGTCGTATTCGATTTCTTTGCATATGCTCAAAGTATAATCCCTGACTTTTCCCATACTCTACTACATTTCTGATTGTTTCCGTTAAGAGTACTATATTCTTATTATTCCAAAATATCTCTCTACTGCAGCATTGCTAGTTCTTTTCATTTCCAAACCAAAGGGGAATGAAAGGAACATACTTCTTCAAAATTACTTCTTACTCCGGATAGAAAAATTGGTTTTTATCACATTTTTTATCAATATTGACTGTTTCGAGAAAAGATAAAATTTCTTCAAATTTCTTATAAAATTTTGAGTTTCTGTAGAGGCAACTAGCACTAGCAGGTGTAGTCTCCGTCACTTTTTCAACAGGTTTAACTGACTTTTGGTTCATTTCACGGCACTCACGATGAGCAATAGGCAATAGTTTTCGTGAGAATATAACACATTTCATCATTTAGAATATATTAAATAATAATTCTGCAATCAGTTCTCACCAGCAAAAGGACATTTTTTCTAGCAATGTATGGTTTGCCTTCACGGAAAATGATGCCATCGGGAGAAAAACCAAGGATATCTGCTGTATGTATAATAAGTCCAATTTCAATAACAGCATATCCTAGCTTGGATTTACAGCATTCGCAGGCTTCCTTTCCATATGCTTTCAACCATGCTGCACAAATTCATTAGTAAATCCCTTTGGATGAAAATACTAATGCCCGTACTCATAGTCGATGCTCCGTCAGTTCTCGTACTCAAGCAATTCTCAAGCAATGCTCAAGCCGTTCTCGGCGGAGACGAGCTCGCATGCTTAGCGACGATCGTATCTCATAAACAAACCTTCGGCAAAACTCGGCGGAGAATTCGAACATCATCGGAATCTGGTTATTTTCACTTTTTTCTGTGGTATCACTGCTGAGTTGCCATGGAGATCCGCCATTTACATTTTGAAATTTCAAATTTGATATTCGCGTTTTCATATTTTATCTGCTTATTAAAGTAAAAAATGGCCAAGATAATTGCTTATACCGAAAAAGAAAAGATTTTGCTAGCAAATTTGGTAGCGCATCATCCTCTTGTTGAGGATAAAAAAACCGATTCGGCGACAATTCACGTGAAAAATGAAGAGTGGAAAAAAATAGTCGAATTGTATAATTCGCAAGGGGATATTATTTCCTCTGTTCGAACGGAGGTGCAGCTCAAAAAACTGTGGAATAATTTGAAGCAACGGTACGTACCAAGCATTTGTTAAAATTTTCACTATTTACTCATCAAAGTTCAATTTTTACCCACATTAGACTGTTACAAATCTCAAAATCTTATTATGTTTTTTTACAGAAAGAGAAAGGAAACCACGGGAGAAAGATATGAGCTTCTAAAGACAGGAGGGGGTCCGCCCTGTGAAAAACCGCAGGATCCGATCATGGACGTTATAGTTCCCTGCATTTGGGATAGTACGGCTGTATTTGAGTCCACCGCTCAGGACAAAACAGGTGAAATAATGTCTTCAACAGAAAGCCCTACACCCGCCTGTATTATGTCTGAAAAAGGCAATGGCTCATCTTTGTTGAGAAGCAGTACAAGAAAAGCTGAGTCAACATTAGATACAGAATGTAGTCTTAGAATTAAAAAATAAGGGAATCTGTAAGTTCCCAGCAACGTTGCGGTTAATACACCTTTGGAGAAAAACGAATTGTTTCAAACCATCTAAATGGATACCTGCATTAGAAAATGACGAGCATTTTAGGTGTGAACTATATTTTGAAACATGGATCCCCAGGTACCTTGAGTACGATTTTTTTACTGTTTCGGCTAAGAAATAAAACGTTTCAGTCCTTGATGAGTGTGTTTGGACATCATATGAATGGGAAAGGATATAGAGGTGGATATTTTCCTATTGATTTGGAGAAATCGATCTTGATCAGTATCGCATACTTAGCAAGAAAAGAAACTATATTAACAATATCTGATAGATTCAATGTTTCATGCTCCACAGTGCATTTCTGTGTTACAAAGTTTTTGAGAATACTGACAAGAGTCTTGATGCGGAAGTTCATACATGGCCATAATTTTGCATTTTAGAAGGAGATCATATAGAAAGAGAGGAGTATCAAGATAATATTAGAGGTGTATATGAAGGAGGAGAAGAAGATGACAGAGGGACGAATAAACGTACAGAAATTACCGACTACCTTTGGCAAAACAGACGTTCCCAACATTCTAGTGCTCATTAAAACTATTAGAAAAAAAATGTAAATATTTAATTAAAATAAAAAAACCAACACATGTTTTTGTAAATATCACTCTTTGAACACAAATATTCAAATCTACAATAATACTCTGGGAGGTAAATCACTTTGAAAGATTTTCACTGAAAAATCCAACATTAAAAATTTATGAGCACCCTGTTATAACAAAATATGTTTTCTTAAAACTACTTAAACGTACAAAATTATTAAAACGAGATAAAATTATAAATATTAACAAAAAAAATCTAAGTTCTTAAAAAAATAATGTAATCACATAGAAAAAATAAAAATAATTATCAAAAATTGTAATGCACAAAATCACAGATATATTCAATCACTATCAGAATCACTTCTTCTCCTTTTTTTTTTCGAGGGTTTGAGGAATTCCCCCATTAAACTTTAGGAATTCCTCACGTTGAGCAGCTTGCCGGGCACCTTCCTCCCTCATGAGGGCATTTTGCTCGTTGATCGCAGACATCAAACACTGAAACTCTCTTTTTGCTGTTGCATTTGCTTGTCATTTGATGCCTGGATCAAATCCATGATATCGTTCTTCGTATATTTATGCCTCTTTGGCGTTATTTCTTTTTCGATATTATGCGCCGTTGGCCTTATTTCTTTCTCGTTAGTTTCTGTTTCCTCCTCCTGTGTCGTGCAAGCTTCAGGCAAGCGTTCCTCAGAAGGCTCGCTCAAAATTGGAGCATCCAAGCTGTCAACCACAAATCTCAAGCTAATTTTGTCCTTTGATCCTAAAATAGAATCCATTTGGCTATAAAATTCAGGAGGTTCCTTCCTTTCAGCACCTGTACTTTTAATATGCTGCTTATGTTTGACATATTTTTTTATACAAATTAGCAAATTTCTGCCTGCAGCTAGCAGCACTGACTGTATAGCCAAATAGCTCCATTTCATGAGCGATTTGTTTCCATACCTCTAATTTTGTTGTGCACTTGTCGTCAAATTTTTTTTTATACTTCTCACTTCCCCTTAACTCTAATAACTTGAACGTGGCTTCTCTGTCACGTTTGGTGCTTTTTCCTTTGCTCGCCCAAACCTCCTGGGATTCAGGAATTGAATTTTCTAAAAATTCAGCGCATGCTGACTCTTCAGAAAATTCAAATCTTCCTCCAGATCCTGATTCCGCACTACTTGTTTCAAGCCTCTCAATCACCAAATCATCAACAGTGGCAAATGGAATTATGCCCATTGAAATCGCTCTTCTCACATAATCGATTAAAAATTCATCTGTAACAATAACCGAAATAGAATTAAAATTTTTCAGTTTTGCTTGATTCAATACGGTCAATAATTTATTCGATATTCTTTTAAATCAAAGGATATCCAATTATGACCTAGAGGAAAATGAATCAAATTGAGGATTGCCATTTCCATTATTTATAGTTATTCAAATTCATATTTGCAGTCTCACCATTTTCCATCTGCTGTATGACTTCTTTCCTGTCTTGAAACGCATAAACTTTTTCATTAATTCTAACATTAATCGCGTCCATTCCATATATCATATATAAAAATAACAATAAAAAAAATAAAATAAAATAACAAAAATCAGTCTTAAAAAACACACAATGATCAGCGCAGAACATATAATATACGATGATCAGTCATAACTTTCAAATGAAGTTTTAACGGAAAATTCTTCACTTTCCATGAACATCGATAATTGTTTGAATTTGCCGTTCTCTATGTTTTCAAAACAGTCCATTTCACACATAAAAAGAGATAAAGCTAGTAACTACAACATCTAACCCAGCTCTCGAGGAAGGTTACGTGTAGTTACGCTTGTGACGTCATTAATACGTCATAGTTACATGGTTAACTCGCCAAAATACGATTGTAGTTAGCTGTGGTAAGGTCGCCAAAATACGTCTCTAGCTGGTCCCACCATATACAGAGCATGAGCTTGGCGCCATGAATATTTGGCTTGACCGTCGATGATGATGCATGGCCGGGTAGTCCCCATGATTTTCTTCGCTTCGGATTATCGTAACGGATCCACTTTTCATCGCCAGTCACGATACGATGCAGAAAACCCTTTCTTTTATGTCGCTGAAGCAGCTGTTCGCAAGTGAAAAAAACGCCGTTCGACGTCTCTCAGTTTCAGTTCGTACGCACCCAATTTCTTGCTTTTGGATCATTCCCATGGCTTTCAAACGCTTGGAAATGGTTGTTCGGTCAACTCCCAATGCTTCAGCAAGTTCTTCTTGCGTTTGACACGAATCTTCATCAAGCAAAGTCGCCAATTCTTGATCTTCAAAGATTTGCGGCCGCCCGGAACGCTCCTTGTCTTCCACGTCGAAATCGCCACTTTTGAAGCGTCGAAACCATCCGCGAACACTTGAATCATCGACATAACCTTCTCCATAAGCTTCCTGAAGCAACCGATGCGCAGATTTCTTCAAATTGAACCAATAAAGTGAAACTTCCCGCAAATGACGTCGACTCGGCTCAAATTTCGACATTTTCACGATTTCAAAAATTTATGATGCGAAAAAATTTCAACTAATGTGTTAGTGTGGAATTGTTGACAGATGAATAAGCTTTGATTATGACATATGTAACCATTAAATACTCGCAAAGTATTGGTGGCGCCATCTCTTACAAAAAACGGGAAAGACTTGCCTTATAAAATAATTCTACTTAAAGCATCTGCGTTATTAGTTGATCCTTTTTTATATTTGATTTTGTAATCATATTCTTCTAATTTAATTCTCCAGCGCATGAGTCGGGAATTTGGTTCTTTTAATGAAAAAAGCAAGTTAATAGTTTATGATCAGCATAGATAGTAAATTTTCTTCCGTATAGATAAGGTCTGAAATGCTTACAGGACCAAACGATAGCTAATAATTCTTTTTCTATAGTGCTGTATCTACTTTCAGCAGGGTTCAAAGTTCTACTCCGTAAGCAATGGGAAGATCATTATTAGGTACACCTTGTGATAATACTGAACCGATTGCATGACCTGATGCGTCAGTAGTTAATACGAATGGTTTATCGAAGTCTGGATATTTCAATATAGGGTGATTTAATAAACTTCGTTCACAAATTTCAAAAGCTTCGACGTATTTAGGATCATTTACATTTAATTTACTGTCTTTCTTGAGACAATTTGTTAAAGGCTTGGTAATTTTCGCAAAATTAGGGATACATTTTCTATAGTATCCTACTAAACCGAGGAAAGATTTTATCTTTTTCTGTGTATCGGAAATTGAGTTACCGCTTTTAATTTATTAGGATTAGGTTTTATACCTTCCGATGTAATAATGTGTCCTAAGAATTCAATTTCAGTTTTGAAGAAATGACATTTGTCTAATTGTATTTTCAAATTTTCTTGTTGTAAAGCTTCTAGAATAGTATGAATATCTGCTAAATGCTGTTCTAAAGTTTCTGAGAATATAATAATATCATCCATGTATATATAACATATTCTACCAATAAAACTTTTCAAAACATTATTCATTAAACGTTGAAAAGTAGCAGGTGCATTTTTAAGACCAAGGGCATTCTAAGGAATTCATAATGTCCATTTTCTACAGTGAAAGCAGTTTTTTCAATGGAATTCTCATCTAATTCAATTTGATGGAATCCGGACGCTAAATCGAGCGTAGTAAAATTTTTTATT
This sequence comes from Propylea japonica, assembly GCA_013421045.1. Taxonomy (NCBI): domain Eukaryota; kingdom Metazoa; phylum Arthropoda; class Insecta; order Coleoptera; family Coccinellidae; genus Propylea; species Propylea japonica. Next base: position 35,407,769 of record CM024240.1, read on the forward strand.
TCCAAGCTTATCAAGTATACTTTCGATTTGGGGTAAAGGTTATTATCATCAATAGTTTTATCATTCAATTTTCTGTAATCGATGGCCATACGCCATTTCATTTTTCCGGATAAATCCTGCTTTTTAGGTACAATAACCACGGGAAAAGACCAAGGGGAAATCTAGGTCTAATAATTTTCTTATCTGACATTTCTTTAATTTGAGTTTGAACTTCCTCTCTATGAATTTCTGGGAATCGATAAATTTTAGCGTGAACAGAAACTTCATCGCTTGTTCGAATTGTATGTTTAATTTTAGTTGAAAAATTAAGTGATTGACCCGGTAATTGAAGAACTTTTTCATTCATTTGAATAATTTTCGATAGTTGACTACTAATTTCTGGTTTTAAGTGACTAAGGTCAATAGGAATTTTTGTTGGGTTTTGACATACTTGTTGATATTTAAAAGGTATTTCACAAAAATCATTTTTCAATAGTTGATTTTTAAAATCTAAATTTAATCCATATTCATTTAAAAAGTCGGCTCCTATGAGTCCATCATAATTTTTATGAAATTTATATAATATAAAAGGATGAAAATCTTTTATTTGAAATTCTGAAAATAATGGTGAAGAGACTTTTGCATTCGAAGTTTGTTGTCTCATACAAGCAGTTAATGTGGTACTTTCACAAAAAATATTTTGAGGAAAATTATTACATGCGAATTTTGGATCAATAAGGCAAACTGAACAACCGCTATCTATTAATAACTTACATTTTGGATTAGCGAATTCAATATAAGGTAATTGATTTGTATTATCTAGCGTTTGATTTAAGTCAATGCGTTTTCTGAGGTTAGAATTTGAAAATATTCAGCAATGCCTGTACTATCATTTTTTATTTTATCATTTGTATGATTAGGGGAATTCGATTCAAGATGCGTTAATTCCTCTACAATAAAATCTGGGTTTCGACCATTATTGAAGTATTTTCTCTGAGGATTATATTGTGTCGAATAATTATTTCTTTTCTGGGGGTAATTACGCGTCTGTATTGACATTCTTTCGGGGGGTGTAGTAATTCTTTGGTTCGGATTCGGTTTAAATACATTTGTATTTCTGGATGTACTCGGTTCTCCAAACACTTCACGATGTGTAGGGTAATGAGTATTTACAGGACGTTGATTAAATTGAATTGGTTGTGAAGGAAATCTCTGTTGAGTTTCACGATTAGAAAAATTATTAAAATGATTATTTCGTGGAGTTTCACGATTTGAAAAATTATTAAAATTATTTCGATAATTATTTTGATTATAATGATTGGATTTATTCTGATTCTGACGATAATCAGCATAATTATTTCTAGTATTTTTAAATGATGCGGTTTTACGACTTTTGTCCAACATTTCATATTGTGCTAAATTCATAATATAATCTTTAACAGCGTTTACAGTTTGATCAAAGTTGAAAGCATTATTTGTGATTAAATACGTTCTAAGTTCAATTGGCGAATTTGAAATTAATACCGTTTTACAAATTTTCAAAATATTAGTCTTATAGATAAGTTTTTCGGGATCAGGCATAGGATCTGCATCTATCTTATAATTAATTCTAATTTTCAAAGCAATAATTTTATCAACAAAAGATAACATGTCTTCATTCGGTTTTTTAGCTAAAAATTGTAATTGATGTATCAAAACATCTAAATTAATTTGATCGCCAAATTTAGTGTATAAGAAACGCTTAAGAACATCCCAATTGTTTGGAATATCAGAAGTAGATACCTCTGCTAGAGCTCTGTCGGTAAGTTTCGACTTAACTACCGCAAAACAATAATCCTTTACAAGCTGTGGTTCATTATTAAACATGAATAAGAATTGTTCCGCACTACGTATGAACGAATGCATTTCATTTTCAATTCCTGAAAATCTAGGTAAAAGTGAACCGAATTTTTCGGGTAATGTCAAATCTATTCTTTCCAATGCCATTTTATTTTTATTTTTACGACCAGAAAAATGCTTTAATGAAGTAATATTGAATAATTATTTGTTACTGTAATGTTATAAAATTAAAATTGAGGTAATCGGTTTTTTATAATAAGAAACCTAGAAAAAACTCTAATATCGGTTTTTTCAAAAGAAACTTAGGAAAAACTATGATACAAGTTTTACGCACAAAAGTCGGGAAAATGTTGACTAATTTTGGGCCAGATTAGGGAAACTGGGAGGATAGAAAGAGTGGAAATGCTCACCAAATGTTGTATGTTTTCGATGTGAAGTCGTCACGGGGCGCTACTCGTGTGATCGGGCTTCTGGTTTTCTGAATTTTCGGTTGTGCTGAACAGTTGAAACTGAAGGTCTGAGAAGATTTTTCTGCTGTCGAGGTTGCACTAATTCTTCTCAATAAGACCGGCACAATCCCATCAATCTCGTCGCCAGTTAAGTTTTTAAGGTAGAAAACCAAGTTTTTAAAAAAACTATTTATTTCCGAAATACAAGAATACAATGGTACGTCTGAACAAGTCTAACTCTAGTCTATCGCTGCTGAAACAAACAGATTCAATTCCCTTTACAAGTTTCCTTATCGGAATAGAGATGAGTTCGTAGCCTTCTGAGATGCAGCAGGAAGGATGTAGTGTAACTGGATGCTCGACTGGTGATTTATGCATGTATGCTGGTAAAGATATATATAACCAGCATACATGCATAAATCACCAGTCGAGCATCCAGTTACACTACATCCTTCCTGCTGCATCTCAGAAGGCTACGAACTCATTTCTTTTGAATGATTTGTAGCTATTACCAAGATCCATTGTGTCCTTCAGATAACGAAATATCCTTCCAACTATAACACAATCTGCTTTCGTTGGATTTTACACTTTTTTTGAGACGGCAAAAGCTATATCTGGCCCTGTTGTTTATTCGAAGTGAAAAAATATGTAATCAGTTTTCATTTCCCCCTCAATAATTATGATTTCAGCACTGGAACATTTCTCACCATTTCTGTCCTCTCGGACTGTGGCATTACCAGCTATAACAATTAGGCAATAAGTTTTTCTTTTGAAATGTTATACAATATATTCACCTTGATCGGCTTCATACACAGCTGTACAGTCCCATGGACACTCCACTTCTAAATCTAAATTTGGAGCAGCTGCATCCACAAAATCCATTTCTGGATCATCATATTTCATCTTAGGTGGTCCACCACCTGTTCTCAATTGGTCCTGTCTAATGCTTGTATTCAATTTTCTTTTTCTGAAAAACAGAAATCTATTATTGGACCTCTGATTCTGAAATATGAACGTTTTTACAGTATTTCAACATACTTACCTCTGCTTAATATTCTCCCAGCATTTTATCAACTGCTTTGCAGAACGAAACGAAATTCCCTGGCTATTGAAGCTGTTTGTGATTCTGAGCCAAGCTTCATTCAATTTTAAAGAAGTTCCATCCGTTTTTTATTTTCTTATACGTGACTTTCGTCACTGACTAATTGCACCAAAACAATTTTCATTTGTATATTTCTTTGATTCATTCTTTTCTGTTTCTATAACAAAAGTTAAATTGGATCAATTCTATCAACCAAATGAAGAAATTATGAAACAATTTGAAATAATTATTATACTATATCGCGAAAAATAAAAACAAATAAAAATTTTTTCATTTTGATTATTAATTGACAATTCGAATTGAATAAAAAGAATTTTATTATGAAATGTCCATTATGTCTGTTTCAATAAATTTTCTCGACATTTTTCATAATATTAAAGTTCTATGAAATCACAACTGTTTATAATGAATTCGAATCGTTAGCTAAAAAATGATTAAAACACATCCATCACAAAACAGTGCAGCGGAGCTTAAAAACATGAAAATTTCTTTGTACGTATCAAACGTTTAACTCATATTCATTATTAAAAATAAAAGAAACACCTCACTCGATGCTGTGGGAAAAGTTCAGGTTGAAGGAGACACCAATATTTGTACAGTAAAATGCCGTGTATGCCCTGAACACAAAGTTCGGGCTAAACCATACAGGGTGTTTCTGAAATAGGGTTCCGAATTTCTACTGCATGTAGAACTCATTAAAATAAGTCAAAATGTTCCTATAAACATGTGCCCTAAAACGCACCCTTAGAAAATTACAGGCCCTTAAAAGGGTTCGAATGAAACTGGTTTTATCCAGTTATTTCAAAAACGATAAAAGATAAAAAGACGAAATTAACGAAACATACATAACTTTTTACGCCGAGTAACATGAGCTAGGTCATTTTTCGTTATTCGAATCATAGGCGTTCTTTTCAGGGAGGTGAAAAGGGTATCAAGTCCCTAAAAAATTTTGTACGACTTTTTTTGCAATTTTTTTTAACAAATTCATAAATTTTTGACAGTTTTACGTAAAAAATGTCGTCTTTGCGTAAGTCGATATCGGCAACGGTTTTTGTGTAAAATGAGTTTGAAAATTATCATTATTTGATAAAATTACTGTTATTCACTTCGGATCCAATTTACCCAAAATGCATTTAGAAATAATCAGAATCATTTAGTACATAAACTAAGATTATTTTAATGTCGAGTTTTCCTTTATTTATTTCACAAAACTAGCCAGTGAAATTGTAATTAATGAAATTGAAGATAAAATAAGTAAGCTTAATTATGATCAGCAGAATGCACTGTAATAATGAAATTCTTAATAACACAAATTAATAAGAAACAAGGTAACTAACACTAATTACTAATAAAAGGGATAAATTACAGTAACTGTTCGAAATGACCACCGTCCATTTCAATGCATAATCTGGCGCGACGTTTCAAAGACTTGCGAACCCTTTGAAAAATTCTTGGCGTTTGTCGTATTTCCGTGCAGGCGATTTCAATTTTCTCCCGTAATTGTTCAATGGTTTCGATTGATGTTTTATACACTTTCGCCTTGAGGTGGCCCCACAGAAAATAATCGAGTGGGTTTAGGTCGGGGGACCGAGGAGGCCAGGAAACAGGACCTCCACGACCAATCCACTTTTCTCCATAAACTTCATTTAAGTGTTGTCTTACGTTCAAGAGGTAATGGGGAGGCGCTTCATCCTGCATAAACCACATGCGTTGACGTTCAATTACAGGTACATCTTCTAAAAGTTCCAATAAATCGCTTACTAAGAAATTATAATAATCCTGACCATTCAGTCGATTAGGCAATAGTATGAAAGGCCCGATAAGCCGATCACCTAAAATGCCGGCCCAAACATTAATGGAAAACCGAATTTGATGTCTTGCCTGAATTACACTATGGGGATTTTCTTCCATCCATTCGTGTTCGTTATGGAAATTAACATAGCCATCTTTACTGAAACTTGCCTCGTCGGTAAACAAGATATGTGAAGAAAAATCTGGGAATCGTCTCAACTTTTGTAATAGCCATTGGCAGAATTCTCGGCGGGGTCCGTAATCATTAGGATTTAAAGCTTGAACTCGTTGGATGTGAAAAGGATGAAGGAGCTGCTCGCGAAGAATTCGCCAAACTACAGAAAAACTTATGTCATTCATACGCGCGATACTTCTTACACTAACTCTTGGATTGTCTTGAACTATTCTCAAAACACGTTCTTTAGTTGCCGGAGTTCTTACAAATCTGGTTCTACCACGATCGTTTACCCTTGCCTGGAATGAACCACTTTCTCTTAAACGTTGATGGATCCTCTGAAACACTTGTCGAGATGGAAGTCTTCTATTTGGGTATGCCACCGCATACAAACGCCTTGCTTCTGTTGCATTACCATTTGCACGGCCATACATAAAATGCATATCCGTAAATTCCGCGTTTGAATAGTCTGGCATTTTAAAAAAATAATAATTGTAACGACCACTAAATCAAATTTTGATTAACTTTTGCAGAAGTTAGCTGACAAGTTATCAATAAATAATTATTTATTCTGACAGGGTATCGTAGCCAACGCTATTTTTTGTTTCCTATGGTAACTTGATTTTCGGCCTAATAATTTCTAGAACATGTATGACAATTTTCAAACTCATTTCACACAAAAACCGCTGCCGATATCGACTTACGCAAAAATTTATGAATTTGTTAAAAAAATTGCAAAAAAAGTCGTACAAAATTTTTTAGGGACTTGATACCCTTTTCACCCCCCTGAAAAGAATGCCTATGATTCGAATAACGAAAAATGGCCTAGCTCATGTTACTCGTCGTAAAAAGTTATGTATGTTCCGTTAATTTCGTCTTTTTATCTTTTATCGTTTTTGAAATAACTGGATAAAACCAGTTTCATTCGAACCCTTTTAAGGGCCTGTAATTTTCTAAGGGTGCATTTTAGGGCACATGTTCTACATGCAGTAGAAATTCGGAACCCTATTTCAGAAACACCCTGTATAGAGTCACCGTCATTGTGGATGAAAAAAACAGTATTGTAATCAGTTCACAATGCCACGATTGCGCTGCGTCAGCTGGTGGTTGCAAGCATGCAGTGGCTTTTTTGATGTGGTTGCATCGGAGGAGTGAAGAACAATCCTGTACCCAGATAGAATTGTCTTGGAAAAAATCCAAACTATCTAAGGTGGGAACATCTTTGAAATTTATTACAGCAACAGAATTAGCTCAAAGACATTCTTCAACTTCTTCATGGCTGGCTTCGACTTCTCTGAATACTACTGTTTTTAAAAAAAAATGTGGAGCAGGCTTCAGCGAAGGGTATCACAAGCTGTCAGTTCAACACGTTCCAAACGAATTAGAAAAGCTTTTTATGTACCAATTAGTGCAAAACTATGGAGAGAAAAGTAGCGAGGATTTCCTAAAGAAAATATTTGTATTATTTACTACAGGATTATTAATGAAGATTGAGGAAAACACAAGTGATCAGAGCGATAGTAATTTGTGGCATGAAATGAGGTTTGGCGGAATAACAGCTTTCAAAGCTTATGAAATTAAAAAATGTAAAACAAAAGATGGAGCCCTGATAGCTTTGGTGATGAGTTGAAGTGTTCCTGATACCCAAGCAATGAAACGTGGTAGGCTTTTGAAAAGTGAAGTTTTACATATAGTACAAATCATTCTAGAAAAAAATTCAAATGTGGTCTTTTTATTAGTAAGGAGTTTCCCATGATTGCTGGCTCACCAGATGGAATAGGCGAGCAGTTTCTCATGGAAATAAAATGCCCCTCTAATAAGAACACTTTTCAAAGCTATATACAGAAAGGAGAACCCTCAAAAAAATGTCACGACCAAATGCAAATGTATGTTTTTGGATATAAAAAGTGCTATTTCTGTATGGCTGATGTGGAATATCACAGCAAAAATGAAGAACGTTTCATATTGAGAGAGTTCAATGAAGTCAATTTATAATTGGTTGTTATGTGCTCTTTATTGATAACCTTAGCTTTCGCCTCCTATTGTGGGGCATCTCCAGAGGTCTGTGGGTTGAAAAAGAAAAAAACCTGTATTGAAATTTCGGTAGGTTTTCAGACTTACTCAATGTGAGCTCAACTCTTTAGCTGTAGGCATATTCCAAAGCAACTGCAATGAGTGTTGGTGATTTTACAATTTCTCATTTGATAACTTTCTTCAAAGACGTTTGGTCAATTCTTCACAACGAGAAAACTTTACAAAAATGCAGCCGCCGATGTGACATATAACCAATTCAAACGCAATGCGAATTAGGAAATTATGTAGCATAGAAGAAAACTTAAAGGTTATGATCCACAGAAACCAAGACATTAAATGGTAGATGTGAGAGAGCTTCATCCAGTAGGTCGTCCACTACCATCTGTGCGATGATGGATGATGCATCAGCAGTATCAGCACCCATGGGCGTGCCTTTGATTTGATTGTAGAAATTTTCATTAAACTGGTAATTGGTTGTGTCAAAAACCAGTTGAACCATTGCAATGAAATTATCCAGTGAAATGGGGGATTTTTCGAGTAAATTCAATCGTCTGCCTTTTGTGGCCTTTTTGTGTTTAATGAAGGTTATGTGAATTCTTTGTTACTGTATTCATCATCATTTTGGAGAGAAAATATCTACCCATTGTTCTTTGAAACAACATATATATAGTTCATAAATTATTTTCAGTTTTCAATTATTCATTACATAATCATTCATTAATTAATAAATTTTGTTCATTAGACCACAAGCTATGACCATGACATTGTCTGGTTTCCCCAAAAGATTTTTATTTACGCAAGCATGGGGTTTCAAAAAAGAAAACTCCCTGATACGACTAATAACCCTTTCTATATGAATCCGTAGACCTCCATTTTCTGTAGTTTCCTCAATTTCATCCTTGGATAATTTATCATCAGACACTGTAGTCGGTGTCCTTATTAGCCTACACCCAACACCAAGTAATAATGATTCTATATGTTTAAAGCCTCTGTTAGTCATGTCTTGTGATCCTGTAGGTAAACAGGAGGAAATCACAATTTTCGACAGGCATACATCACTAACTCTTCCTCCATAACCGCGTAAAATATAATTAACTAGACCATTTGGTGTATTAGAGATAAGATACTTTATGGTGTTGGCTCTTTTATATTCTGACCAAGCTAGACTGGGTTTCTAAATTTCAATTTCGAGACAATCTATTATGCATGTTACATTAAAATAATTTTTTTCTAATAATCCTTTCTATATGAATCCGTAGAATTGCATTTTTTTAGATTCTTCAACTTCATCCTTGGATAATTTATTATCAGACCCCGTAATCGGTGTCCTTATTAGCCTACACCCAATACCAAGTATTAATGATTTTATATGTTTAAAGCCTCTGTTAGCCATTACGTGTGATTCTGTAGGTAAACAGTTGAGGAAATCACAATTTTCGACAGGCATACATCACTAATGCCCGATTGCACCGTTCGTCTAAGCAACGTTTAAGCCCTGAAATGACGTTTCATCAATGGAATAAACGTCACTTAAGGGCTTAAACGTTGCTTAGACGAACGGTGCAATCGGGCATAACTCTTCCTCCATAACCCCGTAAAATATAATTAACTAGCCCATTTGGTGTATTAGAGGTAAGATACTTATGGTGTTGGCTCTTTTATATTCTGACCAAGCTAGAGATTGATGCAACGCTTTACTGGGTTTCTAAATTTCAATTTCGAGATAATCTATTATGCATGTTACATTAAAATAATTTAGATTCTTCAACTTCATCCTTGGATAATTTATTATCAGACCCCGTAATCGGTGTCCTTATTAGCCTAGACCCAATACCAAGTATTAATGATTTTAAACAGTTGAGGAAATCACAATTTGCGACAGGCATACATCACTAACTCTTCCTCCATAACCCCGTAAAATATAATTAACTAGCCCATTTGGTGTATTAGAGGTAAGATACTTTATGGTGTTGGCTCTTTTATATTCTGACCAAGCTAGAGATTGATGCAACGCTTTACTGGGTTTCTAAATTTCAATTTCGAGACAATCTATTATGCATGTTACATTAAAATAATTTTTTTTTAATAATCCTTTCTATATAAATCCGTAGAATTGCATTTTTTTTAGATTCTTCAACTTCAACGAAAAATGTATGTTATGATAATAATACTAAGATCCCTATTTGGTCAATCTAAAATTCTATTAAATCAACAGAAGCACTTTTGTCAGCTGCTACATTGAATAAAAACTTGTTATAGATAAAGAATTTTCTGTTACCGTTATAATAAAGTAGTTCTTCCTCTAATAGTGCAGTTATCAGGTATAACAAAAATATAGATGTTCATAACAATAGTTTCTTGTAACATGAATAATAAATTCTGCTTCGTTAATAAAAATATACTGCTAAGCAGATCGAAATATAATGATTTCAGCAACTCTGCTTTGTGTACAATGGATAGTGTGACTGTTAAATATACGATTCATACTCTTCAGGCAACAGTAAGTCTGTTTATGCCGATAGAGGGTTTTATTATATTGCTAGAATGTAATATTCATACTATAACATTTAACTATTACATATCTTAATCTGATCCTCGCTAGTATAGTATATCTCGCCCCATTCCGAATATTATTCTATTGAATTTATAGAAAACAATTATTATCAATCATTTATCAGTGAAATTGTTGTGATGAACTTTTCTCTCTATGCAATACCTAATAAAGGGTTTTCCAATAGGGACTTGACAACTTTGAATTCAATTTGTGAATGCACCCTTTCACTAATCATCGAACAGTCATTGCCAATTTGCACAGTAAACTCAACATTTTCATCATGGTGAAGTACACGAACGAACAACGTCTGCAAATTATAAAAATTTACTACAGAAATTCGGAGTCGGTGACCGCTACTTTAAGAGCGTTAACTCTGATTTTCGGTCGTAATTCTCGCCCTAGTAGACAGGCAATAACAAGTTTAGTGCAAAAATTTGAGTCTACATATTCGTTGTGTGATGTTGCCGTGTCAGTGAGACAACAGGTTGGTCGAAGTGTAGAAAATATCGCTTCCGTTATTACATCCGTAGCAAATGATCCAAATCAGTCAATTCCACGGCGTTCTCAAGAGTTGGGCATCGCCCAGACCACTTTTTGGCCCGAATTGGAAGATATGGACTTGGACAACATGTGGTTTCAACAGGACGGTGCAAAAAGCCACACAGCACACTTTACAATCGATTTATTGAAGAGTAAGTTTAATGAGCGTGTTGTCTCCAGAAATGGACCAGTCGATTGGTCGCCTCGTTCGTGCGATTTAACGTCTCTAGACTTCTTTCTTTGGAGCCACGTGAAGTCATTGGTCTATGCCAACAAGCCGATGACGTTGGTAGAGCTCAGAGCCAACATTGAACTTGAAATAGCTGCCGTTTCGGCCGAAATATGTGGCAGAGTCATCGAAAATTGGGTCCAACGAATCGACCGCTGCAAACGTGCCATCGGTGGCCATATGAAGGAAGTCGAGATCCATTCATAAATGTTTCGATTGTACTTCAACCCGATAATAAAGTTCTTGATATATCTCAAATGGTTGGCTTTTTATTTCGAAAAGAAGTTGTCAAGTCCTTATTGGAAAACCCCTTACTTATTTTTGTATTTGAAGTTATGGGAATAGGTTTTAGAATAACAAAATTTTCCGGCTTTGGTTAGTTCTATTAGAAAAAAGATTTTCTCAAGAAATCTGGTATCTTTAACATAACCCAATATATCATACCAAGGTGTACCCCAGAGGGTGTTTGTATAGAGGCCATTCATTGGAAATCGTAACAAAATTTTTGCTGTGTCTTCAACCAAATATTTACTTCTGAAAATTTGGCACTTTCTCCATAACACCTTTATGTCCTCCCATCTCTCGGCTTCTTTTATGAATTTTAAGTTTCCTTTAAGTGTTTCGGCAATTTCTTCAGCTTCAAGAATCACTGTCAAACCATAAAATTAAAGTATATATTTTAAAGACTGGAATGAAAATGAATCTAATAGGTAACTAAAGGTGAATCTGGAGATAGTCGTCTTTTGGCTGACTGTGTCTCTATAAGTCCAATTGATTTCAGTTTTCTCACATTATTGTAATATTTAGCTAATAGTTTTCCTTTGGGGGCTTTATTTTTCTGAGGAGCGAAGTAGTATTCCTGCAAGAAAAAAATGAAACATGATCACAGACTGATAGCTGATAGCGGTTGATTACCTTAATTTCTGCAGGAAATAAACATAAAATTTGGTCCGTTAAATTATTTGCAATCGACACGGTCATTTTTTTATTATTTTGGATCAAATCGTCCACTATTTTATCAACTATTATTTGTTTTTGGGCATCTTGAAGTTCCTTCACATTTTGAGATGATTGATAGATTACACTGGCTAGTATAGGTAAACACACCACATGTGCACGAAATCAGTAGCGATTTGAATATTCTCATGTTTTTCGTGTGCATCCGTATCGGTTTGTAGCATTCGCTCACAGAAGGACTGTTAAATCAACAGCGGATTTTGTAATTCTAGCAGTCATCCTGTTGAACAATGTTTTCGGACAATATTTTACTATTAACATAACGAATATTTCATCCCTGTTATAGTATATGATTTTCATTTGAACAAAGAATACTGTTAGGGTAGTATAACAATATAATTGTAAAGATAATAATACATGTTGTGGACATCATAGTGTATTAAATATTCTATATAATTAATTTGTGTTATCTTTACAAAATTTGGGACTTTGGGGTAATGGAAGTTCAGGCTGTTTTTGATAGAATTTGTCCATTGTATTGACAATAAATACATTGATTTTGATGGTATTTTGTAGCCTCGATGGAAATGATATTGTTATCACGATAGTTCTTGTTTTATAGTACTAACAAACGTTATTCAAGGTAACATAAATGGTCTATTGTAGGTACAGCAATTTCTAGTAGTCGAAAGAGTTTTTTGTAGGATTAACAATTTTAATACATTAAACTTTCAACAGAAGTGCTTCTGTTAATTATACTTATAAAATTTTCTGAGTGAAAGCCTCTGTTAGCCATTACGTGTGATTCTGTAGGTAAACAGTTGAGGAAATCACAATTTTCGACAGGCATACATCACTAACTCTTCCTCCATAACCCCGTAAAATATAATTAACTAGCCCATTTGGTGTATTAGAGATAAGATACTTTATGGTGTTGGCTCTTTTATATTCTGACCAAGCTAGAGATTGATGCAACGCTTTACTGGGTTTCTAAATTTCAATTTCGAGACAATCTATTATGCATGTTACATTAAAATAATTTTTTTCTAATAATCCTTTCTATACGAATCCGTAGAATTGCAATTTTTTTAGATTCTTCAACTTCATCCTTGGATAATTTATTATCAGACCCTGTAATCGGTGTCCTTATTAGCCTACACCCAATACCAAGTATTAATGATTTTATATGTTTAAAGCCTCTGTTAGCCATTACGTGTGATTCTGTAGGTAAACAGTTGAGGAATTCACAATTCTCGACAGGCATACATCACTAACTCTTCCTCCATAACCCCGTAAAATATAATTAACTAGCCCATTTGGTGTATTAGAGATAAGATACTTTATGGTGTTGGCTCTTTTATATTCTGACCAAGCTAGAGATTGATGCAACGCTTTACTGGGTTTCTAAATTTCAATTTCGAGACAATTCATTATGCATGTTACATTAAAATAATTTTCTTCTAATAATCCTTTCTATAAGAATCCGTAGAATTGCATTTTTTTTAGATTCTTCAACTTCATCCTTGGATAATTTATTATCAGACCCTGTAATCGGTGTCCTTATTAGCCTACACCCAATACCAAGTATTAATGATTTTATATGTTTAAAGCCTCTGTTAGCCCTTACGTGTGATTCTGTAGGTAAACAGTTGAGGAATTCACAATTCTCGACAGGCATACATCACTAACTCTTCCTCCATAACCCCATAAAATATAATTAACTAGCCAATTTGGTGTATTAGAGATAAGATACTTTATGGTGTTGGCTCTTTTATATTCTGACTAAGTTAGAGATTGATGCAACGCTTTACTGGGTTTCTGAATTTCAATTTCGAGACAATCTATTATACATGTTACATTAAAATAATTTTTTCTAATAACCCTCTCTATATGAACCCATAGAATTGCAATTTTTTCAGTTTCCTCCACTTCCTCCTTGGATAATTTATTATCAGACACTGTAATCGGTGTCCTTATTAGCCTACACCCAACACCAAGTAATACTGATTCAATATGTTTAAAACCTCTGTTAGTCATTTCGTGTGAGCCCATTTGGTGTACTAGAGATAAGATACTTAGTGGTGTTGGCTCTTTTATATTCTGACCAAGTTAGAGATTGATGCAACGCTTTATTGGGTTTCTGAATTTCAATTCAGTTTTTTACTGTGAAACAGAGAGATTAGAGCTAAGTGTTTTGTTTGTGATTCAGCCGAAGCGGCCACCGAATCGATTTTATTGATACTCATTAGAAATACAGTGAATAATAAGACCATTGGTACTGAATATATATTCTCTAGCAAATAAACAACTAACAACTTAATAATGACTTAAAACATTGTAACAAAGGATTCAGAAAAAGCAAATTATGGTGTATAAATAGAAACTTTTCTGCGTTTTCTGGGTGCAGTCTGCTTCTGAATGTCCAATTCCTCTTTTATGTCATTCAAATCATATTTTTCTTTAGTTTTTGTCATTTTAGTAGAACTAGTAGCTATTTCGTCAAACCATTGCCATAACTTGCTTTTTTCAGTTCCTAATCCTTCACTAACTTCATTCTTTTCCATTTTCTTCATTTCTGATAAAGGTAAATCGTCTTCCTCTTCATCCTTTGAATCACCTAGTTTTCCTTGCAAGTGCATTAAATGGAAATATTCGTTCAATACACACAGTTTAGAAGTACCTATCAATTTTCTCTTTTTCAAAAAAGGCTAATTTAAATTTAGCATCTAGCACTGTCGAAATAATATAAAACTTTTTTTAAAATAAGGCATCAAAATCTCTTTGAGATCTGTTCACAAATGATATCCTTCATTGTCCCAACACTAACAAATGCACTCTCTGTATCTTTTATCAAGTATTTTTTCAAAGTTACGATTGTTGGTATAACTTCCGATATGAACGATTCATTTGAGCTCATACTATTTGTAATCTCGTCAAATGGTTGTAATAGGTTAATGAGTGATTCTATGAGCATCCGTTGATTTGATGTTGAATTATCCATACTATTATCTGCGCTGAAGATGGTTAAGGCTCTTTTCTGTTCATAGGTCCTCTTAATCATTGAAAAGGTAGAGTTCCATATAGTGGAAACGTCCTGGATAAGTTTATTAGGAGCTATACTCAACTCGTTCTGAATTATTTTCAACTTAGAACACGCCGCAGATGAATGGTTTAAATGTCCCACAATTTTTTTACAGGTGGTTATTAAATCCAAAACAGATCTGTGACTATCTATGCTTTGAGTTATTACTAATTGCAGGGTGTGAATAAACATGATACACTAGGTATTTCCGCTTCACTACAACCCTTCACAATATTTGCGCCATTATCTCGTACCAATAAATTATCGAGATAGTCCTCAAGTAAATATAATACAACATCAGTAGTGTGGCCTAAATTATTGTCAGTTTCCTCAGATTTTCCGGTGTAAACCTTTATTTTCATTACAAGGCCATCAGACTCGCAAAGTTCTTGATATACTGACGGAAATGTAATCTTCCACGCCACAGCATCATGGATTCGTCAATGCAAATATTTTTATCCGGTACATAGTTTTCACGCATTATGTTATTGATATGATTTAGTATTGGCCTCACCTTGTATAATCTGTCGGCAGATGGTCCGGAGTTATCAAGCAAATGAAAATAACGAAGTAACAACTGGAATCGATTTCGACTCATTTTCGACCGCCAAAAACTCACATTATATAACTTGTTTCTGCTCCAGTAATGTTCAATTGATGGAAAAGAACAAGGCCCCATTTGTAACAAAAAACTTTCATCTCTGCAGAAGTAACATCTGTCCACTTGAACACCCTGTTAGATTTTTTTATATCTTTACGTTCTGCAATTTCTTGTGAGGCATATAAATTCGTATGTTCGATGAGTAATGCTAGAAACTCTTCCGAAAAAAATAAGTCTACCAGCGTTTGTACTGTAAAATTTTTCGTATCCAATTTCACACCAACATTTTCTTGGAAAATGAATAATTCAGGATCCTGCGGAATGTCTGTCCACAAATCATCATTCGCATTTGATGTTGATTGAAATTCACTGTCATCACCATCAGATTCAGGAACAACTTCACTTTTTGAGACGACTTCATCGCTACTACTATTTCAATTATCAGAAGGTTGATAATCACTACTGTCGTTAGTATCGTTACCATCGTCAATTTCATCTAATTCTGAATCACTCAGGTTATCAGCGTAGTACTCAAGTGGTTTTTGTGACAATGGTCGTTTCTTTTTATCCATATCGCGTTCTTGATAACAACACACGCAAGAAAGGCGCTAACGAGATGCACTCGACAATATCTTAGACACTACTGACGAATATAAATGCATTATCTCTGATCAGTATATCCACGATACACAAACACCGGTATGCCAGATTCGTGGTATAAACTCGTCCGGCGCGAGCATCTACGTCATTGGGAGAATATTAGGAACAAATTCTAATAAATTCTCTCTCTCTTCTCTCTCTTCAATCACGCAAATGCTATGGAAATGTTCCCAGTGACGTCACTCTCGATGCGCGTCGGCATACCGGAGTTTGTGTATCGTGAGTATATCTAGGATTCCGCTCTAGCGAAGCGGCAGGTCTAAGCGTGTCGGGGTTCGAAGTAACTCGTAGTTGGCCTCCGCGAAGAGATATTTTTTACGGACGCCAACTACGAGATGATTCGTAAGACCTTTTTTTCGAGAAAAATACATTTTCTATAAATTTTGGTGCTAACTATGGACTATAATTACAGTTTTGAGTAGGATAACATGGTTAACTCATTTTGGCTTTTTTGGCCAGAATTCGGAAATTGGCCGTGGCAGTCAACGTGTTAATTCCCACATTTTCAACATATCAAAAAACACATTTTTAATGGACTCTTGTATGGCTTCCTGGAAAGTGTCTACAGTTCAGCACCACATGGTTATGTGTAAAATCATGGTCAAACCAATGGCCGGTGAAACTAATGAAACTCTCGTTTGTGTGTGAGCATGTCCACAAATCAGATGTTGTGGATATGTATGAAACACCCTCTAACTTGTTCTTTATCACTGTCACTAAACGGTTGTGAATATCGGAAACTATATTATTTATTTATTTATTGCCCATTTAGGATACAAACAGTAAGAAAATTTACCAACAAAGTATCCACTTAATATTACAACATATACAGAAACAACTCGTCGAAAAGAGAGAAAAAAAAAAACTCCCACTAACCCGGCATGAAAAAGTGTTTTAAGAGTTTTTTGAACCTTGCAAGACCATCGGAAATAATGTCTATTCCACTGTTTGATTCGATACTATTATAAGCAGCCTGAAGGCGTCGCATCGGAGAGTGCTGTCCTGTATTCGTTCGACGAAACATAACGTCGAAGAGAGTTCTATCTCGCAGGTTATCTGTAAAATATCCAAATATCACAACTCTTTTTAGACATTTTACTCGTAAGTTTGTACAACTACCGCTCCGTGCGAACTTCAAACGCGAAATGAAAGCACAATGAAAGGGCGTCTGGACTGATGCATTCGATATGAGTGAGTCTCAACACGAAACTGTATCTCGTCGCTTCGGCGGAATCAAATAACTGCTTCGGCCGATGCCGAATAATTGAAAAGTAGGCCGAAGAGGCCGGATACCGAAGCCGAATCGATGCTTCGGCGCATCCCTAAAAACAACCATACAAGGTGACCCCAAGCTGACAACATAATAAAGAAACGGATTAACTATTTTTATTCAAGAGCAGTTTCTAAATAAAACTCCTACCATTCTCTAGAGTCTAGAAGAATTATTTCGATCTCCTCTCGAACGTTAAAAACTCCAACATTTTCAGTCTCTCTGGCAAATGGTTTTACAATTTAATGCCACTGTATATAGGTGACTGCTCCAATTTGGTGAAGTTTTTTCTCCCTTCTTGCAGGTATATATAGTGTTGGGACCACTCGAGTAGAAAATCACTCGAGTACTCGATTATTCAAATAATCGACACTACTCGATTATCAAAAAAACCGCTCGTCACTCGAAATCGATATGAGTCATGTGTTATTCAATCCGATTTCTCGAGCGACGAGTGATATCTTGATAATCGGACTGTGTCGGTTATTTGAATGGTTGAATACAAGCCCGATATTCGGTGTTTTCGCCCGGCATTAACCATAAATAATCGCGATCTTTGAGTGAATTCTCATCCGATAGTTCTTATTAGACAGAAATTAGTTGGTGAATGGGTGATGACTGGGGAATGTGAGGTTGTCGAGTATTGTCTGAACTCAATAAAATGTAGAGATGTTTTAAGGTATTCGTTTATAAAACTGAAAAAATCAACAAAATTAAAATTTTTACTGAAAAACATCTAATCATCATATCTAATAACGGAAATGCTGCTTCAAATTTGTAGTACTGCCATAATAAGACAAAACTTTTCTACAAATATTGCAAGTCGCAAATTTTTTATCATTATTTTTATGGAAATAATTCCATACAGCGGACTTCTGTTTTGATCCCATGATAATTAATAATTATCAATACGATACACGCGTGACGCGAGCTTCAATTTCGAGGACAGAAGATATAAACAAAATCGCAAGTCACAACGCAATGAATGTACAGCGCTGAATGAGCGGTGAGCGGTTAGCAATGTATGATCGCTTAGGGCTAGGGATGGGACATCGATAGCTCACCATCGATGTTCAACATCGATGATAACATCGGAACGAACCATCGATGTTAAGTAAACATCGATAATTGAACATCGATGTTTGTGAACATCGATGTATGTGAATCTCTCGATGTTTTCAGACTCTCAATGAACGGGAATTTATGAAATTAATATATTTGATTCACATATACCAAATTAATTTCAATTGTTACTAAAAAATTTTTATATTTCGAAAAAAAATACAGTTAACTAGAACATAAAATGGAAATTTGAATGAAAATATTAAGAGCGCAAAAATTATAAGAGGTTACAACTGTTACAAGTCCCAAGTTGCTTTATTTATGGATTCCAGAAATAAAATTTTGGAAAGTCGTTTTCCTTTCAGCCTGTTCCTTTGTTGGGAGAGCGTTTGCCCAGCTTTCGAAAACAAACGCTCAGATGGAACTGATGTAGCCACAACAGAGAGATATTTAATAGCGATTTTCGAAAGTGTGGGATAGTTTTCACTTTTTTCTCTCCACCATCTCAAAGGATTCTCTTTCAGTGATATAACCGAATTTCTCAAATATATTGAGAGTTCTGACATATTGTCCTCTATTCGGGTTTCATTTGAAACAAGTCGTTCATGACCTGCCCATAAACTGAATGCGGCTCCTGAAAATTATCAAAGATTATTTCGGATGTGAATAGGTTTTTCACTCGGAAACTCACCCTCAACAGGTTCCTTCTCAACCTCAACTGCCTGAGCAACTCTTGTATCATTGGAAGTATTATTTCCCATTAAATCCTTAACGATTTGTATTGCCTTCGAGCAATTCAATGGACTTTGGAAATACATTTTCTTGAACCTCGGGTCCAACACGTTGGATATGGCCAACAGGTACACATGCTCTACAGCACCGAATCGTTTTTCGATTTCTCTCATCAATGCAACTTTCAAATCAGCCGCAATATTTTGGCCATTGTCATTGGTAGACAGAGACACTATTTCCGCATCGATGGCACGTTTTAAATTGTGAGCCATGGGAATGACGATACTCGACGTAACATATTTCTCTGCGGAAATTTCTTTGGTGGCTGTCTGTAATGGTAAAAGAAGATTTTTCACCGCATGTAATCCTCGTACTTCTCTAGCTGTTACCATGATAGGGGCTGTAGGATGCCTATTGATGATCTCATTAATAAATTCTCGTTGTTCTAAAAATCTTTCTACCATTTCGTATGTCGAGTTCCAACGTGTGGGCACCTCTTGAATAAGTTTTTTCTCAAGAAATCCTTTGCTTTTCTGAGCTTTTCTCAGTTCATCACTCGCCACAACACTGTGCTTGAACCAAGTAACTATACTTTTTATTTTGGTTAAAATGCTGCATAAATCATCGATTGATTTAATTGCTTTTTCAGCTACTAAGTTGAGCTGATGGGCAAAACAGTGAATGTGTCGCTTTTTTCCGAAAACCATTTCAATCGCTTTAGTGATATTTGCAGCTCCATCACTAACAACTGCTGTAACATTTTCATTCGCAATGTTCCACGTTTCACAAATAGACAAGATTTCATCAGCAATATATTGGGCGGTGTGTCTTTCATTCAACTCGTATACACCTAATGTTGCAGAATTCATTTGGTTATCATCGAAGAAATGCAACGTGATACCTATGAAACTCCTTGTCTGCATAGTGTCAGTCCAAATATCAGTCGTTATAGTATAACTTTCCAGTTTTCCAATTTTGGATTTGAAGACAGTGGCAATTGCATCATATTTCTTATCTATCAAATTAGATATCGTCTTTCTACATGGTAATTTATACTGTGGTGCAGCTACTTTGAGGAGATGTTGGAAGCCTTGGTTTTCGACTATTGAGATGGGTTGATAATCATTGCAGATCATATATAGTATGGCATTTGTCATTTTTGTATGTTTCAAGCCGCCTTGTCCCCATGAAGCAAGATCAGAAAATGATTCAGTAATGCGTTGTTGTTGCATAAAAGGTTTCGATTTTCTAACACGTTCTGTCGTGATTTGTGAGGTAGAGGACAAATCACTTTCGGTTTCGTCATTAGAATCTTTTTTTACTATATCTAGTACTGCATAACTAGTACTGGGTTGAAAAACGGAGGCTGAATTCGAACTTGATCTAGATTCTGAGTCTGAACGAAATGTTTGATTTGTTTTGGGAATTTTATGTGAAGTCTCTTCATCTTCTTGGGATTCGGATATTTTCAATACAGTTGGATGACGGCTTAAAAGATGGCATTTCAAGTTGGAAGTGTTGCCGGAGGTTTTCAATTGTTTCGAACAAAATTTGCAAATAGCAATACTCCCCCCGACCGATTTATCAAAATACTTCCATAGCGTACTTTTGGGCGGCATTATTGGAACTGTGATAAAAATAAGTCTTTTGAATAAATTTTCCAACACATATCAATGAAATACTTACCCGTCTAATAGAATTCACAATGTTTCACGATCAAACACTTATTTTGACTATTTCCAACTCTTACTTCACTACTATTTCCACAATCACGTTCTTTTTATTGAAATCTAGGGGAATTACCTATAAACAGTATAAAGCAAACGTTTGTTGACATCGATGGTAATATTGGTGTCTACTGTCTGTAATATGTAGAATACATTTTAACAGCAAACTGCGAATCTTTAGAGTAGAGCCAAAAGTTTCACTATTTGTCCAATAGATGGCGAAATGAATTCATTACATTACAATCCTTGAATCGTTATCATTATAATGCATACAAACTATTCGATTAACCTTGCAATTGGATCTCGAGTTTTTTATCATTATAAATCTATGCAGAATCAGTTTTATCGATACCGATGTTGGTTTTTCTTCTTTCAACATCGATGTTTACATCGATGGTATTTGTCATTGACATCGATGGTGAAAACATCGACATCGATCATGAAACATCGATGTTTGAAAAACATCGATGACGATGTCCCATCCCTACTTAGGGCTCTGACACACACAGCGGTTTCTGCCGAGGCGGCGGCCGAGTCGACGTGGCGTTTCTTCAAACCACACACTACTCTTATGAAAGGCGGCACAGTTTCTAGCGAAGTGTGATCTGAGTAGGAAGCAAGTTGGTTGAAAACAGTTTTTTTGTAATTGTGATTATTGAATATGAAACATTCAATCGTTCAAATTGCCGCATTATATTTACTATGGAAAAAGAGAAAAGAGAAGAAGAAAAAGAGGAGAATGTGGGTACATGCAATCGTAGAGGAGAGAAAATCGAAAGGACAATTCACAAATTTGTTTTTTGAATTAAGGAAGGACGAGGAAAAATTTTTCAATTATATGAGAATGTCAATTAGTTCGTTCGATGAATTGCTCAACACTATAAAAAATAACATAACTAAAACAAATACTCGTATGAGAACATGCATTTCCCCAGAAGAAAAATTAGTTATCACTCTCAGGTATGTAGTTCTTGGGCTATATCTCTCTTTTTCACGAAATATTGTTGTGGAGAACACAGATTCTACATTTGGCGAAAATTGATACTCTAATTGGGAAAGGTGAAGCGAATACTTTCTATCTTGATTTATGAATATTCATTTCAATTTCGAAGTTACAATGAGATCAATACAAAGTTTAAAAAAATAAAGGAAATTTACAAATCTCTTTTTGAGTACATGGAAAAAAATTACAATATTAATAATAATAATAATTATAAAAAAATGAAACTAAAAAATACTGAATTGCGAATCTTCATCTCCAGAGAAACGGCTCAGATATGATTGAACTGAGTCCGCTGCCGAATCACTCGCTTCCGGATTCCTACTTTGTTCTTGCTGTTCTGCCAGAGATCGATTGTTTTTAGTTGGTTGCAGATCCTCAGAATGAATAGGTTGTTGATTGTTATTGTTTATTTGTGTGTGAGTATATGGAGTGTACCCTTGCTGCTGCTGAAACTGTTGTGAATTGTGTTGTTGGACTTGTGGAATGTAATATGGCTGTTGTACAATATGATGCGGAATGTAACCTGGCTGTTGATGATTTTGTTGTGCAGCGCAAGATTCATATTTACTCAGAACTTGCAGAATTTCTATTCTGCATTTTGTATTTGCTAATTTTGGGAGAGAAGCAAGGGAAGGTACCAATGATAGCGCAAACTGTCTGTTGTCGTCGTTATCATGGCAATCAGAACTCATCCTCTTCTCATAGGTTTCCAACGAGCATAGCAGCTTTTCTTCTATGAGATTGGATCTTTTTTTTCCTATCAATCGTTTCGTAGAGGTGGGTGTTGCAGTTGACGGAGTGGTGCTCTCTTCGACTACTGTACTACTTAAAGTATCACTGGTTTCTTTTGGTGTAACTGTGTCTTTAAGAAACCTCAATTGCTTCGAGTATACATAAGGTGCTTTTTTTTGGCACCATCTCCAGACTTTCCTCGTTGATTCAAAAGATCTCTGCAGTATCTGTCTCGTATATTCTTCCATTTTTTATGCAGCAACTCCCCTGTAGGAATCAATTATGAATTCATCAGATTGTTGATATGTGAAAAAAAGGTACATTATTTGGTATTTTTGTTTTAGATATCTTGCTACCGGATGTTCCTTAACAGATCTACACTATAATTTCCGAGTGGGAAGATCTACTGCCAGCACTATTATTAAAGATGTCTGTAAAGCTATTTGGGTCTGTTTACTTGAAAAAACCATACCAAAACTATGTTCTGAGAAGTGGCAAGAAATCGCACAAGGATTTGAAAGAAATGCAAAATTCCCTAACTGCATCGGTGCCATTGATGGCAAGCACATAAGGCTTAAGCAACCACCGAATAGTGGTTCCATGTACTACAACTACAAAAACTATTTTTCGACCGTTTTGTTTGCCATGTGTGATTCAAATTATTGCTTTACCTATATAGATGTTGGATCTTACGGGAAATCTAGCGATTCAGGAGTATTCAAACATTCCACGATTTTTGATAAATTATGTGAAAACTCTTTAGGAATTCCTCCACCACGCTGCCTTTCGAATTCAACCGATACATTCCCTTACGTAATAGTAGGTGACGAAGCATTTCCATTGATGGAAAATTTACTTCGACCCTTTGGAGGAAGGCAACTTTCAGATGATAAAAGCCTATTCAATTTGAAGTTGTCTAAAGCCAGAAGATATATTGAATGCACATTTGGAATATTGGCCAACAAGTGGCGAATTTTTCACAGAGCAATAGATGTTGACATTGATTTCGCCGAAGCAATAATTAAATCGTGCTGTGTTTTGCATAATTTTGTGAGAACAAGGGATGGAACTCACGACCAAGTCAGTGAAGATGAAATGGTTATTTTGCCAGAGGGCAACTTGGTACGTCTGGAACCAGAATCAAACCATAGAGGAAATTTCAGAGCTGTTTCTTCTAGGGATAAATACTGCCGCTATTTCGCGCATAATAAATAATAAATCAATGTTATGTATATAAAATGTGATTATTATTTGTTCAATGAAAAATCAAATACTTACCGAGGTGTTTCTTTTCTTGAATTGATGTATTTTCATTAGAAAATACATTTATTATCTCCTCCCACTTTTCCTTCCTTTGAAGTCTGTCACTGTATTCTTTTTTGGATTGATCCCACAATGCAGGCCGCTTTTCAATTTCATTGATGAGTTTGTCGACATCAATGTTCTCCTCACCCATATTTTGAGATAATCTACAACTCTACAACCGAAATTGATAGCTTAAACAAGAGACGGCCGAACACCAAAACAGCTCTGTGTGTCTTAACAAGTACAAACCAATGTAATGAGCCGCCGCCAGTAGGCAATAAAACAGCCGCGTCGCAACGATCGGATGATGTGCCGAGTCGGCTTCAGAGGGACGAATCGGCATAGATCGCAGTGTGTGGCTTGATTGCACCAAAGCACTAGCCAATTCGGTCGAGGCGGCGGCGGCCGAGTCGGCCGCCGCCTCGGCGGAAACCGCTGTGTGTGTCAGAGCCCTTATTCGCTTGCAACTCGGCCGATTACGAATATAATCGAGGGTGGGGATCAGGCGAAAAATCGCTCGATTATCGCTCGGTTATTTGGATCGCTCGATCATCGAGTACTCGGTTATTGAAAGTACTCGATTATTCCCAACACAAGGTATTTAGACAAAAGTCAACATTACTCTTCTCAAAACCTAAAATTATTAAGTGCTTGTCGAAACTGTCGTACCATCATAGCCTTGGAATTCTTTCAAGCCATATAAAGCTTTTTTCAATCTGCAAACTCTTTCTGTACCGTCCTCATATCCCTCTGGTTGATGTATGTATACCTCGTACTTTATGTTTCCATCAAGAAACGCAGTTTCTTTATCCATTTGTTCTATTAATAACCCATTTTGACAACAATAGACTAATAGTTGAAACCAATTAAGTATCTCTCTTCAGAGATCTAATATTAGCTACAGTCGGACAGGTGGTCAGGGTTATTAGGTTTTAGCTAGCCCGGAACCTATTCTCAAAATAGAAAACAATTCTGAAGGCTTTGGTTCTCACACAAAAACAAGTTATTGCTCAAATTCTAATAAAAATTTTTGAGTGAAATATTGAAAAATAGCTGCTTACAATTGAATTACAGCAATGAAAATAATATGAATAGCTTTGAAGCGAAAAGTCTCAAATGCAAAATGAAATAGAGCATACGAAATTATATAAACTGGATATCGAATGAAATAATTAAAATACATAACAGAATATTTCCATTAACAATCAAAATCCTGGTGAAGTGCTCCTATGCAGAAAGAACCATCTGATGATTTGGTACGATACTGTCCACAGCACAATATAAGAATTTCCAGGTTCTGATGACCACAGTTTTCAGGTGTGATGGATTCTTCGAAGTTGACGATGGTAAAAGAAGTTCAATCTTGGGAATATTATTCAAATCGAAATTCTGGGCTCACCCAAAAACTGGAAAATATTAATTTCTTTCAGAGACCGTTCAGTAAAACATATTGTCCTTGCCGTCCATGTTTCACATAAAAAGTTGTGTACTCAAGTATAAAAAAATTACATATATGTGAATCGACAGCCATTTTTCAAAAAAAAATAATAATTTAGAGAATATAATTGAAACTGATTTTAATTGTTGCATTGAATTTTGAATATGAAATTAAAAAATAGTTATTTTTGTATTAAGTGCGTAAAATGAGTGTTTTTTTCATGGCATATGAGAGTGTCAATTTTGGCCGAGACCGCAGGTCGAGGCCAAAAATTCACTCGAATGTGCCATGAAAACACGAATTTTATACGCACGAAATACAAACAACATTTTTTGTACAACTGTGAATGTGAGTTTACATCGTCTGAAATACTTATAATCATTGAAGGTAATGCTTTCAGTACAATATTTAAATGAATCCAGTGATCTTTCTGTGTCGTAACTATAGAAACAGTTTGTTGAAATTGTTTGAATCTTTGACAGTATTTGCTCGTAGTTGTTTCAATTTCGAATTATTTTAAAGAAGATGAATGTTGAACATGATAGTGGTAGTGATACCCCCGCAGATATGGCTGAAGAAGCAAATATAATTGTATCTTATATGTTACCAGCCAAATCAAAGCTAATAATATGAGAAAACATATAACCAATTTCGAGAATGGCGCAACAAGAACAACGTAAAAAAGGTTTCTGAAATTGTGCTCACATGCTATTTCGAGGAAAAATAAAAAATTTTAAACCTTCCAAGTTATGGAGCTCAATGTTAAAAAAAACATCGAATGTCAAGGAAAATATTGATATAAGGAATTTTTCAAAATTGGTCCCGCTTATTAAGAACAAAAGCGTCGGATACCGAGGAAAGAAATCTAAAGTGTTATGGAGGGATAATATCAATAAATTTCTCAGAGATGCCGATGACGAAACTAATTTACTTCATAAGGTACAGATACAATCATAATTTTGTGAAATTAGTTGTACCTAATTAAAATTTTCATTATTTTTAAGTTGTTCTAATTTTAGTTATCAGCAGTGAAAAAAAGACTTTTTTTAACGGTGAAAAAAAGACTTTTTTTAACGGTGAAAAAAAGTAATATTTTACGCATCCATAGTGATGAAGAAAAGTCAAGTTTTTTTGACAGTTGTACTAAAAAATATTTTAATGAATGAATTGAATTGAAGGAAACACTTTCGTGAAGATTAATTTTTTATGACGTGAGATTTGTAATAGGAAAATGATCTAAATAATGAAAGCTATAAGAAAAATTAATTTTGAAGTGAATGAAAATGAACCTGAACAGCAAGGATGAATCGAATGTCGAAGTTGAAATGAAAAAAAAAAAAATTTGTCTGGCAGAGGAGATTGTAAAAAAAAAGTTATATTGCAAAATATATCTTATCTCAATTTTTAATTGAGTGTCACTAAACGAATAGAAACTATAAATTATTAACTGAATCTCAAAATTTAATACCAAAAAATATCTAGATCAAGAACTCAACTCTGATGACTGACTTATCTCATTCACCAGAAAAAGCAGAAAGAAGGAATAAATATCTTCGAATAACCGATTAATATCTTATCAGATTGAAAACATGCGCCAAACTGCAGATCTGAATTTTTCCGTATAGGTACAAATGCAGTGGCGGTGCAACAAATATGTAATGAATAAATTTGAATTTCAAAAAGAAAGAAAGTTGTAACGATCGTATCGTTACATAGTATTTTTTAGAGTTTGTGTTTCTGCTGCACGGAAACACATCATTAATTTTATCTTTTTGTTGAAATCCTTTAACTACTAACATCGCTTTATAAATGTTGTCAGACTTTAGTGTAGAGTCTACACTAAAGTCTGACAACATTTATAAAGATTTCAGATGTTGAATGGGTCTACACCCATTCCATCGTAACGTTTTTATCGCAGGTTGATTCAAGGTTGAGTTAACGTTGCAAACCCCCTTCTTGCCATGAGTAAAATACCGTGATATAACGTTATTATTAAGTTCCAACGTAACGATGTATTTTCGTTTCGGAAGTAACGTAGATGCTATCCGCATTCTCAACGTTTGTTTCCATACCAAAATACCACAAATATAATAAGTTCTCATCAAGTGTCAGAGTAACGTTGATTTCAAGGACTGAATTAGCCTTGAGTAAAAATATTTCTAAATTTTCATAAAATTTTCAGCACAATTTTTCCTCAACTGGGGAAACTCATAATATCATCATATTTAAACTGTTGTCATTACAGGAATTGAATATTGGTCCAATTTTCAAATATAGTAATATCACATGAAATATTTATAATTAAAAAAATAATTCTGGACAGATATAGAAGGTGCGGTTATAAGGCCTCGAAACATTATTTTTGGAAACTCTTCTTATTCATGATCAATAAAAAAATGTGAGAAATATTCGAGTCCTCTTCTATTCAAGTGGACATTCATTTCAAAATTAAATTACAATTACTGATTTATAAATATTTTATATTAACAAAAAACATAAACCTTATAAAAAGTGAAACGAATAAAAAAACATAAAAAACAAAATCACAAATAATAAATGCTTCGAATCAAAACTTGCGTCCGCTATCTGCAAATCGGTAGCTGCCGGAAATTCTTTCTTGACAGCCACTGAAATAAGAAATCGATTGAAATATATTCTGGGAGGAATCTGCATTTCTTAGAAACTTTATAGGTTTTCACTCCCAGTCTCTGAAACATAAATAATTAAAAATGTTTGATTAAGGTGAAGTGCTCCTGCGAAAATCTTTGCACTTATTTGTCAGGAGCAAATTGGCCTAACAGTAAAACTGAAAAATAAAACAAATTAAAAGGATATTGTAACGTTTCGGTGGCTAAATCAGACACCTTCTTCAGACAAACTCT
Organism: Propylea japonica; assembly: GCA_013421045.1. Classification (NCBI taxonomy): domain Eukaryota; kingdom Metazoa; phylum Arthropoda; class Insecta; order Coleoptera; family Coccinellidae; genus Propylea; species Propylea japonica. Next base: position 35,435,912 of record CM024240.1, read on the forward strand.
AAAATTCTTCAGAATTGTGTATTTTCTCTTTTGATTGACATTGATAGCTTTTGATTTGATTTTGAAATTTCCTGATGTTCATCATATGATGAACTGGGACCACACAAAGATCCTCATGACGGAACCTGATAATTATAAAAGGAAAATTAAAAAATCTACATGTATTTTGTTAGATGAAGTAAATAATTTGGCCAATTGTTCTGTTGGAATCATAGAGATAGAATAGTATAGAGTTGCTATCAATAAAATGAAAGTGGTATCAGATCCGCCATATTACTGCGATACGTCGAATTTGACAATCATTGAATTTTTTCTAAAAATAGTGATTTTTGTACATTTTTCAATTTAAATTGAGATTTCTTGTGCTTAATAAACAATAATGAAATGGTATCGTGTGCTGTATGGCTTTCTACAAGCAGAGAAGGGACAGATAAGAAAATTAGAGGTAAAACATATCACAGGTAGGGATGAGTACTGAACAGATCCGCATTCGAAATTTTTGCTAGTATGTCTTGGTAATCTGATATCTTTTTATATGTGCATATTATCGCCTGAAGAAAAATTGTTTGTTTGATATTCAATTGACCTTATTTGAACAGGATTCCTTAAGACCCAACACGTCGTATTTTTTGGGTGAAATTCGTAAACTGGCAACTTAATTCAACCCTGAACTTTCAGCCATATTGGTAATATATAAGCCCCGCCCAGTGATTCCATTTTTCCTTACACAATTGTATGTTATAGCGTCTCTTCTCTATTCTATCTCTATGGTTGGAATAGATCATATTTGGATTGATTTATTGAGGAAGGAAGTGACATCAGGAAATTTCAAAATCAAATAAATCAACATCTCTATAGATTGACAACTATCAATGTCAATCAGATTACAAATGAGAAAATACACAATTCTGAAGAATTTCAGAGTTTGTCTGTAGAAGGTGTCTGATATAGCCTCCGAAACGTTATCCTTTTAATTTGTTTTATTTTTCAATTTTACTGTTAGGCAACAATTTTTTTCAAGACCAATTTGCTCCTGACAAATAAGTGCAAAGATTTTCGCAGGAGCACTTCACCTTAATCAAACATTTTTAATTATTTATGTTTCAGAGACTGGGAGTGAAAACCTATAAAGTTTCTAAGAAAAACTGAAATAAGAAATAACATATAATACTCATTAGATATTCTTATAATAAAGGTCTACAAAATGAAACCTTACCATAAATGAGTTGCATTGTCTTAGAGTCGTTGAAAGGCTTTTTATCCCTGCCCTTCCAATTGTACAGGCAGGCCAGATCATTTGTCATTATAAATCTTAAAACTCTCCTTGTGTGGTCTTCAGGACAATTTCCTCCTACAGACTTCAATCGGGTTACCTACCAAGAAAAAGAATAATCATTATTTCTGCAAGGTACTGAAGTTATAATGTTCTGGTTAGTATAATAGTAATATAACAAAGTTATATTATTTACTACTCAAACAATTTTCTTCGAAATTATGGCCCTTCATTAAACTAAATTTCGTCAGACGAATTTAACAGAAAATATTTATAAACATTGAAAACAGAAATAACAGAATAATTACAATTGATTAAAATGAACCAATATTAATTCATACTTCAAAACTAATCCTGTTAACGTCCGAAGAGCATGCAAATCAACTCAGAATATTTATCTAATTATTTAGCTGAACTAATATTATGATTATGTAAAAATTGCAGGAATATGTAGAGAATTTCAGTATTTATTCTTACCATGAATCTTTCATGCTCGGGGTTTTTCAAATCCTCTTCAAATTTTTTGAAGTCCTCTTCAGTTTTGATCGGAAAACTGTTACATTCGAAAGGGGATGATGTCTCTGAACACTGTTCCGACTTAATGAAAGTTGAAATATTGTTAAGCATCAATAGGATTTGCTCCTGAACAGTGGAAATTTTCGCCACTTCCCTTGTGAGCTCATTTATTGATTTTTCTAATTTATCCAATTTTGTGTGATAATTAGATTTTGCTAATGAATCTGAAACTATGTTAGGAATGAAAAAGCTTGCATATTATATAGGAATGTCTAGTAAATAAGTAAACTTTTCCGCCGACCTCAAAGTGATTTTAGTTTGTACGGAATTGAACATCAATGACCCATTTCAATGTTGAATTTATGCTATTGTTATGTACAATTGTCATGGCAACCGAACACAAAGCATTCAGAAATACTACGAGAAATGTCAAAACTCTATTGGAACATAGAAATATAGAAATTTCATTATGTCAAATGTACGTAATTGTGCAAAATAAGAATGTATCATAGATTAACTCAACGGAAATAGATAGCTCACTCTCAAAACAAGCTTCAGTGCCATCTCTTTTCGAGGTAAGTATACTAATTAAAAAAAAACTGAATTAAAAAAGAAATCTGTAAAGATGTGTAAAATCAAAAAGTATTCTGTAACCCACATTTCGAATTTTTCCAATAACCAGAACCAAATACTTGGAATTTCCTAAATAAAATAAGAGAAAGATTCGAGATAGCTGTTGATTGGTAAATTCTTTTCCATTAAAAATGAAAGCTTATACGAATTTTCTCTTACCTATTTTGTTTAAAACTGATACTTAAAGAGAAAACCAGCAAATTTAATGCAGAATAAATCTTTATTAGATGAAAAATTGTACTAATCAATACAGATAAATTTTATATTTATTCAGTTCATTTCAAATAAGTACGTCGCATAACCCGTCGACAAGTGATAGTTCATTTCAAACACGGTTCCCACATCCACGATGGGAAACATCGTCTCCTGCTAGTTGCTAATCAATTAAGAAACATAACAGAAATTATTCATTAAATAAATTACGTTTACTATAAACCATATTAATTCTTACTACAAAACCAATTGATGACATGAAAAACAATTTTAACTCTAATTACTGAACCTACCTACCTATTCATTATCTAATACATTGAAATTAAACTTATATATATATATATATATATATATATTATATTATATATATATATATATGCGAAATCATGTTTTCTTTCTTTTTAAATATTTTTGAAAAGCTAAATTACAAACCACATCAAAATTTTTGTGTCGAAGATCGGTACCCTTCAGAATTTTATTAATTTTTTTAACATAGAAAAAAATAAAGAAAATTATCGTTTTCTGAATGAAAAATTTGGAATAAGATTCATGTGATTTGCAGAAAATTTTTTGTATATCGGGAATATCAATTCGATCTGCTAACTGTTCTGAAATTTTGAAAGAATTTATAACTGATGGCAAAATGGTAACAATTTGAGAAATGAGTTGGTGAAATATATGCAAATAAAATTCTGAGGGGTACATCATACTACAATTTGAATATGTTCTTTTTGTTATTAAGAGGTTTTTTTGGAGATTACACTGGATTTTAATATATTTGCGCAGGCATCGCAATTCAATTTAAGACATAATTTTCGTCCTATATATCCTGCAACGTAAGCGGTGGAAAAATCTAATTTTCTGTCAAATATTTTTGGTTTCATTTCAGGATATATAGGAGGAATAGTATTTGAAATTATTTCATCAGTCCTGCTGCCTGAGTTGACAAATTCTTTTAGGTCATCAAGCGCTCCACAAGATTCATCTTCTTCGCAGTTAGCATTCGGGGAATGGGGGGACATGAAATTATTTAAGACAAGGGATTTGAAGGATGATGTAAAGGAGGAACAGGTAGGATTTACGTTTCTCACTCCATGGCTTCTTACCAGAGAAAAAAAATTTTCTAGGGGATCTTGATTGAAACACCTTGTCGACATATGTTTGAAACCCCTAGATTTTAATTTGTTCCATAAATATAAGAAGCCATGGAGAGTGAAGATGAAATTAGTGATGGAGGGGATCTTTTTTGAGGAACTGGAAGATTTGAAAAACATGGAATTGAGAACGGGTATTGAGGATTTCCAGGTATTAATATGGGGGGAATTTGAAGTTACCATTCCCTTAGCTGTTTTCCTGCTGGTGGTATGAAGAAACTTGCATTCACACTATCAAAGAGTTTGTCAAAAAAACATCAGTAGATCAGCTGTATCACTGGCAGCAGGACTGATATAATACGGGGAATTTGAGGCAAGTCGTTACTGATTTCAGCTCTGGTTTTCAATGCCACCGCAACAGATCTGCTAAAAACTTGAGTGCAGTTTTTCACTTTCATTTTTTTTATTTTGTGAGGAATTACATGTTCGTCAGTTAATTTTGAACATTGGCTGAACAGACCCATATCTTTATCTTTATTATATAATTCGATTATATGTGACCAGGAGGCTTCTTTCTGCTCATTTTGTTTAAAAATTATATTTTTGATAACATGGAATTTCGAATACCTTTCATCAAATGGGGGCAATCATACAAATGAATTATTTCGATGCCATTAATTAGATAGCCCTGATGCCTATTCTCTATATTCTTCTCAAACAATATTCATTTGTTTCCTTGAGAAGTTTATTGATTGCCCCCCTATTAGAACCCCCCTGGTCACTAACTGAAGCTATGATTTCTAAACCACAATTGCGAACACGAACTACAATTCCAAACAACACACACACATCTTTTAAACATTTTATAGACTATATAAAATAGATTATTAGATGATCTATAAAACATCAAAATGTATTGAATTTCTAACCTAGATTCGACGTAAAAATGTCCGCGAGATTTACGTTGAAAAATACTACTTTTTTAGACATCTATTTCACGTCAAAGTAAGTCTTTCTATAACAAGTGAAATTTCTGTTTTTTTTTAGTTTATCCTAACTTAGTATCACGTTTGACATGTAATAGATGTTCGAGGATTTATGTTATTGTGATGACTCTCTAATGTCTATATATCATTAGATTTTTGTCGTTTTTCTTGATCAATAATCTGATAATATATAGATGATCCGAAAAACATCCACACTCATAACCTCTTAAATATATAACATAGTAGATGTTTTTTGGAGCATTGCCGTCATGATCGAAATTGGACGTCTATTAAGCGGAATATTATTTATGAAAATTGTTGGTGATATTTATACGTATATAAGATGACATAAGATAAACCTTTGTTCAGTGTCCCAAAAAATCTTTGCATTGTATAATTTTTGACATCTTACTATTGTCAATTCCAAAACAATATTGATAACGTGCGTTCAAAAAAATTCGTGGTCAAGTAAGCTGTGGATTCTATTTTTCTTCCATAGACTCTCAGGAAAAATAGAATCCACAGCTCACTTGACCACGAATTTTTTTGAATACACGATATAATGATTTGAAAGACGTCATATTTAAGACCTGTTACTTTTTTATTCATTAGATTTTTCGAAGAAGGGTTGTATGGTAAAAAAATTCAAAGAAAATTGACATTTGCTAGTTTCAAGATCATCTTTATCCTAAGGAGATTTGGTGAGAGACTTCAAAAGTAAGCATTTTCATTCATAAAAACACCTTGAGTCTTATTTTATCAATGAAAACTGTTTTATGCTTCTCCTTTCATGTTTCTGTGGTGTGCGGCCCAGCAAATTATCAGATATAATATATTTTATCTACACAGTTGAAATCTCTCATAGCAGTTAGGAAAGCAAAAACAAGTTCTGATATGAAAAAATAAATAGGTATATTCATAATATAAAAACATAAATAAACACAATTCAAATGTATCAAAAATATAAATTGTGTCAATGACCAATGTAGTCGAGACAATTTGTTCAATTAAAAAAATAAATAAGAATGTCATAGGCATCGGCACTTTGTGAGGATTTGCTTTTCGTTTTCTCATATTCGTATCGTTGGTTTGCAAGGCGTAACCAGTCTTGAATTGCCTTATTAGGGTCGTGTCGTTGAGATCTGCCAGGATTTCACTCTCGAACAGATTATAAACAGCCTCTGGAACCAACACAAATCAAAATAAGTGATTTTTTTCGCACCTAAGTACAACTTTAAAAAACAATCACAACAGAGAACAAAAGAATATCAAAGTTTTGCAGAAAATTATGAAAAAAATTTTTCAAACTATAAAATGTACTTTTATATTGCGTTTTTTTCTGAGAAATAGAAATAATTGAAAGTTTATGAATACAGGGTAACACCGAGAAAATTTGAGAGGTTACACCCTTCCAAAGATTAACGGAAACAATTTTTTTCACAACTTTTTTTATGAGAATTTTACTTTTAAAAAAACATGGCTGAAAAGCCCAATTCATATACTTACTCTTTTATTTCTACAATTCTTTTCGAAAACTCAATCATTCACGAGAAAACAATTTCGATGCATTTTAATTTTGTTGGCTGTTGTTCAATAAAATGCTATTTAATAAGAGCTTGGAACACATTTTGTTTATGTTTTTTTGTAAATGCTTGAGTTGTCGAAAAAACTTTTAGAAATGGAAAAATTAGTGAATGAATTAGGCTTCTCACTCATATTTTTCCAAAGGATTCAAGGCTTGCTATGAAAATTTCCTTTTTTTGAGATTTCGACTTATTCGTAATGATATGACCTTCGAATACAACATCAGAAAGATAATAAATGATATTTTGAATTCAAGGTGATCAAGAAATGTCAATTGATAATTCCAAAATCGATAAAATTGCAAAATTGTTAATTAAATCTATATTTTATATAAATGCTAATTTTTTTGACATTGTAATTGTTATATTGAATAAATATCATTTTTTGAAACGATAGCTGAAAAAAACAACATTCTAAATAGAAATGGAAAACGCTTATACCTCCTGCTATAATTCATCTAAGATGATCTGAAAAACATCTTAACATTTTCTCGAAGATTTCAAGCTCAAGACATTCAATTATTCTTCAAATCCTGATTGAATCTATTTTGTGCTCGACTTTTTGACTAATGATAATATTTTTCAGCAAGTTTTTCAAGTCGAGTGGTTGAGTATTATTCATTACTAAATCAATATCTCAAAGAGGTCTATCAATTGACTTCTTTGATGATAAACCTACCAAGTTTATTCAGAAAAATATTAATTCTATAATAGATACTGTAACAATTTGAGCCCTACGAAATCTCCAACGCAAATTATGAAATTCTATAATTTGAAATTTCAGATGATCTTGAAATATTTATCCTTAAATATTTGAAAGAAAGATTCCAAAACCGATCATCGTGTAAATTATAAACATATTTTTAAAAAGAGCGGATTTCAGGTACCTGGTACCTGGGATAATATCTAAATAAACAGAGTATTCAGAATAGTGATAACAGACATAACAGTTCAATAGAACGGTTATTCAAAAGATATCATTCGATAGACTGCTTCAGATGATCATTCTATGAAAGGTTTCAAATTTCTACTTACAATATACCTACCTAATTTACAATAATTAATCAACATATTCTCCAGTAGAACAAATGTTATAGGTATAATTTACAGGAAGTAGTACCTAATCAAAAGTTAATCACTAGTGTTAGTTAGTCATCTGAAAGATATCATTCAATCGACTTTTCTAGATCATCGGACCATGAAAGATAACAAATCTCCAATTTTATATTAATTAGCATATCTTAGTGCCACCACATTATTCGGAGGAACACATTTTAGGTACTACTACACCGGGAATAGTAGGTTCCTATCCTATATAATTCAACATTACATAATATTCACTTTTTAACGGTTATCTAAAAACATCATTCAATAGATCTTAATAGATGATCCATCTGTAAAAGATATTTTCATAATACCTATTCTGCTTTTATCCAAAGATGCAGATTCGTTTTTGAAAATTATAAATAAATCTCATTTTTATAACAGTGAGCCCAGACCTGAACCAGCTACGTTTGAAAAGCTATATTATGGAGAAATTGAAATTGTACTTACTAGAACTAGGTACCATAAGCAACATTTGCACTCACCTTCTTTAATTGTGACAGCACTAATCACTAAATAGTATATTCACTAAGCTAAGGCTAAAGCAAAAACAATCACTCGATATTTGACTTGACCTTTTGACGAAGCAGTGTTCTAACGAAATGATCAAGTTCGAATGTCTTTCTGTCTATAACCCTACCCGCTATCCCTTTGAATTTTAACATTTGGCGGTTCGGCGGTTCGTAACCACGTGACCGAGCCCGATATAGGAGTTCGCATTTCGCTCATCGTGATCGCATAGATCACCTATTTTTCATTTTATATTTTATTTATATTAACGGAATATGGAAAAACGCTCTTATTTCAATAGGTGGTATTCAAGTTATCGATTTCGTTTTTTCAAATTTAACTTAGATTTATTGTTTGAAGTACTTCCGGTCGTACCGAAATATTAGAATTTGTATTTATATCTTACTTCCAGAGCACAATATGCGTCACCTGACCAAATTGCCAGATTTAGAGTATTGTATCTTCATAATTATTAATTCGATTTTTATCTATTATGTATCGAATTGAGCAGAAAAAAGGCCTTTCTAATAATACTTTTTTCCAAGGCATTTACATCTCAAGAAAAAGATTAACATTCCGAATATATTGCAGGCTGATAAAACTAGGGAATCTTAGACTTTTTTTGGGGTGTCAATTTTTCCCTGATGTTGGAATGAAAATTCAACGATGACATTTTCACTCATCTAGGACGAAACTGAAAAAAAAAAAAAATCACTAATACTAAACTTATATGTTAACAAGTGACACATATTTGTACTGAAATCGATATTTACAATAAAAATATGAAGAAATACACCTACTGCGCCATTTGAAAAAATCTTTTCCGGTATAACCAATGTACTTCAAAAATCTTCTCTTTGTTGAATAAAAAAAAACGAAGTCGATACCTTATATACCGTGTTTCCATATTCCGTTGACAGCCGGTATAGCTCTTTGTCAGGCCGCACACCAAAGAAGCATGATACGAGAAACAAAAAACATGGAATGTTTTCATTCATAAAAACACCCCGTGTCTATTTCAATCATTGAAAATGTTTGTTGTTTCCAGTATCATAAAACAACGGAAAAAATGAGCATTTTCGTGGAAAACTCAATAAATCTTTGTTTAAGTACTTATTTAAGAAACAAAAAACCCTCTAGCATAAAAATTGAGGGTCCTTACTCCATTTCATCCAATTGTTGAAGAGAATGAAAAGGACCATAATTCATATTTTTTTTGTTAAGTTGGGTAGGAAATATTTAAAATGTCATACGATTCATAATGAATGCTGAATGCTGGAAACAACAACCTCCAGCCAAATTATGTGAACGTAGTTTACGTGTCATGGATTGCCGTGCAAGTTCAAGGATTTTTTTGTCACTACCTTTTAGGGGTGATATCTCGAAAAGGGATGGCTGAGAAAATTTTGTTGTAGAGAAGACTCATCTTAAATTTCACATGCTTAATTTTGTCGCATGAATTTAAAAACAACCTGTATGTCTATGCGTATCTGCTAGTCGAATTCATACCTAAATAAATTATTATTTTCCATATGGTTTTTGGTATTAAAATTGTTGCATAGCATATCTGAAAAACATCAAAAAATTGCTCACTTCTCTATTGCATGAAATGAATATTCTATAAACATTTTGAAAACATATATAGTCGAAATGCAATATTTCCATGGACATCTTAAAAACATTCATAATCTTTGGTTGGGAGACTTTATATAAATAATACTCTTAAGGATGAAAATCAATTCACAATTCTTTGACTTTTAAAGTTAGATATTTTATTTATGTATTCTAGATGACTAAATATTGTCGAATAATGATGTCTTATTTCGATGAATGGCATGGCATATCTATTATACGTCGAAACGTTATTCTTTTTTCGATAGTATCAATTAGATAGATGTCTTATAAACATTTCAAAAACGTGTGGTCGAATTGAAATACAATTATCGACATATTTGAGACATAAAAACCGTACGTTTAAAGACAATATATACAGTATATATCTAAAAAATGTCAATCAATCTACTGTTTTATGACCATATGAGTTAGATGTTTTATCGATGTATTTTAGATGACAAAAAAAGCCAAATGTTGATGTCTAATAGACGTAAAACAAAAGATGTCCATTAAACGTTTAATAAAATACCTCCTCCACGATTTTAAAACTTCGATATTTAATATACGGCTTTTGGAGGTGTGATCAAAAAGCTATATATTTTTGGATATCTGCAGGATATAAAATGTTTCAGGTCTTAGATAATGCATCTAAAGGATGTCTTCTAGACATTATGTATAGAAAACATCTCAATTAGATAATCTTATTTCAATCAGATTTCAGAGCAAGATGGCTTCAGATCACTTTTAATATCTATTAGATGTCATTTATTGACGAAGTGGTGCCCTCACAGAAAAAAAAAACAAATAGGTTGTTTCCACTTCCTGTGGACACCTTTCAGCATGAAAACCAAAGCGTGATCAGCAAAAACTGCTTGCCTATTTCCATTGCCAAAATCTACCAAACCTTCTATTACGTCATTTTTCTTGTTATAAGTCAGGCCAGGGCATAAAGATATTTCGTCGAACATAAGGATACAAATTTTATCTAAAGGTTTCAGTTTGCCAACTGCTTTTTCTAAATTTTGAAAAATGAATTCATTTAGTCCGCATTGAAATCTAAATTTGATAAGAGTCGGTTCAGAGTTTGACGAGATGGCAAACTGAAAAATTTAGATAAAAATTTGTATCCTTTCCTACATTGTCTCAATGTACTCAACGCAAATATTTTATCATCCAGTGTGAATCTCCGTCCCCTTCGTTCCAAAACTTGGTTTTTAATTTGGCATTCCAAAAATTCAAGGTGTTTTATTTAATGAATTGATGTTATTTAAAAATTTGTAGCTGTGTGGGTTTTTCCGGTTTTTCACTTTTCTCAACAACTCTCTGGCCAATTTAGCTTTTCTACCACGATTATTCCTCTTGGTTCTCCTTTGTTCCCTTTGGACAAAAAAATTTAACTTAAAAAATATTAGGAAACATGAGTAGGTAATATAGGTCCCTAAATAGAAATTTGAGCGACGAGTTTGTATAAAATATTATAATAACCATATCGTCAAATAAAAAATTAAATTGAATTGTAGTATTCAACAATTAATACATATCTTCATATTTTGGTTGTTCAATGAGAATATAATAGAACCTATCAAGAAAGGTTACTTTGTATATTCTTAGCTGAACTTTCAAATTGAGCTCCAATGTAATAATGTATCAATATCCATTTATTCTCTCTATGGTGAGGAAGAGATCCTTATTTCTTGAAACTATATTGATCATAATTCTAAATGGCTTACATAACTTATTTCTTTCAATTGTGATTTTGAAAACCTCACCTTCTGACAGCAATTGGAATGTTTTTCTTGAATTGGGAGAGTTTCCTGCCAAATTTTCGGAGACGGAACTAGCTGATTCGTTACACTCTAGCCTTCTTCTCTTCGAATTTGAATATGTCCGTATGGGTGCGGTAACATGACGTTTTGGGCTTCGTCCAAATGAAGTTGAAGGACCTAATTCCGTAACATCTTTTATTTTTTTTTTCTTGAAAATTTTTCTTCGGCGTAACCGAAATTTCATTATGTTCCTCCGTATACCCTACAATATTTCATAATCTTTTACAAGCAATAAGACAATATTATGAAAAGATGAGGAAAATATTCCAAGCAATACCAAATCATTCAACGAGCTGACTCCTTGATCGAGTCTGATTCGCTGATTGTTTTTGTTGATTGCTATGAATATCCCAGTTTCTGAACGCAATCCTGGCATTGCGAATTCTTCTCAAGGCTTCTTTCAAAATTTAAATGGGTTTGTGCTTTTCATTCTCGCTTTGGCAAGAGAAGAGAATCAAAAACCTGGGAAGCTTTATGCCTTATGAAGGATTAAAAACGGAAGTGAGATGATATGGTAGGAACAAGGGGAAGACCGGCATATACTTATATGATTATTACCTGCCAAATTGATAGAGGGCAAAGAACCTTTTTTCAACTTTCCACTATTATTGTCGATGCAGTCTCCATGAAAGTGCAACTGGCATATTCTTTCATTTTTAATTTGGCTATCGCTCAATTCGAATAATTTTGGATTGCCAATACGCTGAAGCCACACCTTTCTACAGTTTTTTTCAGCAGCAATGACATATCTACAAAAATATTATAATTATGAAAATTATGCCACGAGAAACTAGTGAACATGCTGAAGTTTTGTTAGATAGTTTTCAAAGTTAACGTCTTTTGAATTAATATATCATAATTACCTTCTTCCTTCCCTATTTCTGCATCCAACAACACAACACAACTTATTTCGTGAAGGCATTTTGAAAATTATGACAAAACTTGACATGCAGTTCTGTTCTTAAGTCATAATTTAAGACTACTATGAATAAATCGAATTATCAAGCTTTTTACGAAAAGCTGTTTGAATAAACGAAATGTCCTCCGACACGACATAATCAGATATTCCAACTTATTTTGTAATAATATTGTTTGAAACTTATTTTATTGTAATGCCCATTATCAAAAAAATATAGGTAGGTATATCTATATAGTATCAAGAATATATAATTTCTGAACATCTTTCTATACATGTTTCATGTGTATTAGCTCAGGTTTCCTTCATGGTAAATCGTAGCGTGCATGGAAGGCATTAACCGTGTTAAAAACTACGGTCATCTACTAGTTTAAAAAAGCCTGCCCTGAATGTAGTGACATCTAACGATAGAATTTTGAATGAATATTTTGTGTGTGTTTAGATTACCGTCACCATAGATGGCGCTAAGTGTATGAGTGATTCATCTATATTCTTAGTTAATCTATGGAATGTATTTCAGTCAGAAATGTATACACAATTCATATTGAGATCGACAAAAAAATTAAAATATCTTGACCATTAGTCGCCGTTTTTAATAACCTTGTTGATTAAATAACTATTAACTCACAAAATATTTCGGTATCCTCTGCTGTCAGCGCAGGAACCGCTTCATCTATGAATATTGGTGGTGAAGGTGATATAACGTCCATATTTGATACCTCCGATTCCTCAGATGAACTCTGAAAGCTTTCTAATCTTCTTTCTGCATCTTCATAGGAAGCTGTGATAGTAAAGAGATATTTTGAGATTATTAAAATTGCAAAAAAGTTACCCAATTTAAGGAAAACTTAGTCAACATTAATTCGAAATAATAATTATGTTTTGCATTAAGAATTTAAAATATTGAAGACAATTCAAAAGTCAATCTAGACTCTTTTCCAATTTGGTTCAAATATACTTACATGATTTGAATAGTACCTTTTTCACCTCATATGTTCTCCAAGTTACATCGCAGGGCGCTTGATTTCTAACCATTTCTTCGAATGTTTTTCTGCTCACTATAGGTGGCCAATATACCTCCGTGTTGTTATTATTTAGCCAGAGCAGTGGAACAATACTGCAAGGTGCACTTCTGCCTTCTTTAGTGATAAATTCAACAGCACAATACATTTCTTGGAGGAACAGAAAATCATTAGGTTTTAAATCAGTAAAATATACATAGAACATGAGGACAAAGATAAAGGAGTAGAAAATATTTCGAAAGATTGTCATGTAGCTGTAAATAAATGAACAAAAGGGAAAACAGCATATCCGTTTATGAATGGTATGCAAACGCATTTATTCTTAACTGATGTTACTTCAACAATTTCAGTCAAGTTTTCGGCAAGACTTTGACAGAAAAGATTCCCACCTCTGATGATTTTGAAGGTGTGGTATAACGATCATACTGATTTCTGAAGGGAATAACTTTGAATTTGTGGACACCGTTAATAAAGAAAATGGAACTGATGAAATATATTTTTTTATGAATAATGACACAGTTGTCTGGTTTCGTTGTAGAAAATGTGAAAGATCCAACAAAAAGTTTTCGACATTCAAAAAATTTAGGCTCGTTTTTGCTCCCATGAATCTCATTGAATATTCCAACAGGAGTCCTATCTGATTTTTGATAGTACTCATCGTCCTTTTCGAAGATCTCTACTAATCTCCTGTGGATCTGTTGTAAAGGTTGATTTTTTGACCTTATCTTCCTTTTTATTTGTCCTAGGAAGTTCTCGAAGGGATAACTGGAGTAATTATCGATACATCCGTATCTTTCAATATCATCACATATATGCTGTAAATTATGAACGTTATAAACTAAGAAATCTTCTCCATACAATCCACTACAACGCTTTAAGAATGTATCCAAAATGATTTTGCATGTAGTAATATATTTACGAGGTTCGGCTGTTGAAAAACAAAATATGCAGAAATGTAATCGCAAAAAATTCAAATAGCTATCTTTGGGTAGAATATCATGTAAAAGAACTACACCGGTATACAAACAAAACTGTCTAAATTCAGTTGCTTTCCAACGAGCAAAAGTTTTTAAAGGACGTGGCCTCCTTGCAAATTCTGATGGTATATGAGATGTCACAATGGATATCCTATTATCAATTTGTTCGATCATTCCAGCCGATAATTTAAAAGGTCTCTTTCCGAAAAAAAGAATATGCAAGAGTCTTTTCGTCACGCCCAAATCAATTAGATGCATTGGATCCAGCGGAAATTGACTGACTAAATTAACACCAATTTTGATAATTCTGATTTGCCTTTTATATGATCATCTTTCGAGTTCAAGAATCTATCAGAGTTATCCCGATGGCCGCCTTCGGGTAAATCATCAACCATATTCGCGAATTCAGTGAAATCTTGATCTTGTCTCTTCTCGTAAATGTTAGTGTCATGAACCATTCTATTATCAGTCCATTTTGCTACAGAAAAACAACGTTCGCAACCGACTTTACTTGTATGTCCAGATATATTCTTTAAAAATGATCTTGCAGGTGCATCACAAATGAACAATGTATTTGAAAGGAATATTGAATATTGCTATGGGAAATACCAGCAGTTCGCAAATGGTTCACCTCTTCTATAAATTTACGTAGAAAAATATTAATTGGATTTGGTTTACCACGTCCACAGAAAATACCAATTGGAAACGGTTTACATAATTTAAAATCTCTACATAGACCTAAAATAGGCCAAAATTCTATGTCACTGCTTTTGAAGAGGGGCAATCCATCAATATTTACCTGCAATCGTATTGAATTATCTGCACTTTTTGGTATATTGGAATTTCCAGAAGACAATAATTTCACTAAATAACGTTCTATTCCCAAATACACCATCTCACTGTTTTGGAGTTTGATAGTCTCGGTTGTACGAGGGGTAGACAACAATGATCTGGCGTCAATACAAATATTTGATTCGGTTGGAATTGTTGTTTTTACTATTTGTAAGAGGTCATTGAGAGCTGCATGAGTTATATTATGTTTGAGCGCCCAACTAGTTATTTTACTTGAAAAGGATGATTCAATGTTTGTTGTGGAAGCATGGCGGAGTTCAAATACTTCATCATCATTATCTGAACCAGATGTTATTTCATCATCATCAGAAGGACTTTCAACAACCCTTTCAAAGTCATCAAGTGAGCTATTTTGTGTAACCAATGATGTAGAAATAGTTTCTTCATGTTTTGGAGTATCAGGGATATTAAAGGAAAAATGGTTTCTGGATGAACATGTACTCTCTTCTGCTTCATTCAGTATTCTGTCTGCAATTTTCTTCACATTTCGTAAATGCTGTCTTTTGCTATTGAGCTTTTTTGCTTTCGATTTCAGCATGATTTCTTACCTAATCAATCAAAGAATGAGAAGTTTCAAAAAAATGTTCGGCAAAAATAATTGAATATTCATAATGTAAAACTTATCAATACTTTTTAAAATCATGTTGTATAAAGATATTCCATGAAGAATGTATGTAGGTACTCAATCAACTTTTTCTAATCACTAAACTCTAAAATTGGCAGAATTGAATCAACATTTTTTCCGTCGACCTCATAATAAAAGGTGGTTTAATCGTATAGGAAACTAATCAATAATGAAACATTTTAGTGCTCGATTTATACTATTTTGATGTGCAATTGTCATGGACAACCGAACACAAAGTATTCAGAAGCAAAACCAGTAATTTCACAACACTACTGAACCATACAAACATAGAAATTTATTTTATGTCAACTGTATGTTTTGTGCAAAAAGGAATTCAATTCAATCAATTTATAATGCGGTCTACAGAAATATCCTGTAATCAAGCCGTTTATTAATCTAGCGATTAATAGTTTCGCTCCCATTAATGAACTAGTTGGTTAAATGAATATTTCTGCCGACCTCAAAATGAAAGGTTATACGAAATTGATCATGGTTTTCAATTTATGCTATTTTAACGTACAATTGCCATGGGCAAGCTAACACGAAAGTATTCAAAAGCTTTCAATCTAACGATTAATAACTAGTTGTTCAAATAACCCTCATCATTCAATTCACGAAACAAACTCATTTTTAATATTTTCATTCGACACAATCAAGTATCAAGTATCCTTATTCATATAGAAGAGTATTCAAAATATTATTATATGTAAATTCTCATATGAAACTTCATTTTTCAAAGTTAGGTATTGAAACAGATTTCGTTTTCTTTACTTTTACAGAAAGCATTTCAAACTGAGGAATTCTAAGTAGATGCAGTTTTAAGTGCAAGTAAATTACTGAATACTCAACAACTAGCCAAGATGATTACTATATTTTTTGTAAAGAAGTAAATCATACTAATAGAAAGGATCTGTCACGAATAGGAATTATATGTTCGGCAGTTGTTTTCAATTATATCTATTAGATAGTAGGCGAAAAATTCAGGGCAATTTCTCTAAAAAACAATTTGCATTTTCTGATGAACCTCCTGAAGGAATGCGAAAAACTAATATCTGTTTACCTATTTCATACTTTGTGTTTGAAACTATCCAGCCGTTACAATATGAAAATATTTTTCTTTAAAGAATTGTATAACATTTTCTGAATCGATTGGAAGAAAAGGTAGGAAAATGAGTTTGGTACGAATTTTTTTCTATCTAGCCTATCTACCCTTCATCTACGCGTTGACAACTTCAAAAGTCATTTAATATGAAGAGCACATAGATAGTTATTATTATCAGTTTATTCGTAAACAAAACCGTAATGCTTCACAAACTAGTATATTGTTGTAACACCATATATAATAATTGGCGTTCACTTTGTGATAATTGCATCTCTTATGTCGGTCAAGCCACGTGACGTCGTCTAGTACTGTTCCATCACAAGTTCTTGGATCTGTAGTACTGCAATACTCGCTCGATCTTCTCTGATCAATGCTGGATTGTGTGTCAGTACGATCAGTCCTTGGTCTAACCACATGAGCATCTCCTCTTGAGTACGCACTTTGAGTTTGTCGGTATGGAAAACAGGAATATCGCCAATGTGTTCGGTACCTGTAAGGTCCAATCCACGAGGCGTGTAAACTTGTATGCCACTACTCTTCTCGCACTTCTGGTGGTCGCTTGCTTTATAGAACATCTTCACGTTGCATAGGCCGCGCTTGTTACTAATCTTCTCCCTCTTGCCGAATACTTCGCTGGGCTTCATCTTTAGTATCCAGCTGACAAAAGTTCTGTCCGAATGGAGTGAAAATCGGTGCTTTCTTTCGCGTCGAAAGTAGCTCGTTTCCCCTATGGAACACGTTCTGACTTCATCCAATTCAGCTTCTTGACTAGCCTTGACTATAGTTTCGTAGACCGCAGGCACTTTGAGCGTTGCGTACCGTCGAAGTTTACACTACTGTTTCACTTCACTCTTGATCTGAGATTGAACTAGATGATGTACAATGTTGGAATAAGGCGTTAGCTGAGAGCCTAGCCTGGTGGCATTCCACAGCCGAACCGTTCCATTATTGAACAGCTGATTCCTGTTATTGATCCACTCTTGTGGAACATCACTATACCGATTGAACGAATAGCACGCCCATGGGTGGCGCACTACCTCGTCTGCGACTACTGCGTCGCGGTAGATGCGGTACATGCTTGCCTGCGATGCATTAACTAGTTTACTGTTTAATGCGAATGCGCATTCTACTCTCGTGAGAGAGTCGGCATATTGCTTGTCCATATTTACAGGCGCCCTGTCACTTCTTACGGTCTTGGCGATGTTCGCCAGAGATCCAGCTAGTGATCGGTGGGGCCCGAGATCTAAATCGACGTTGGTACGCCGAAGAATGGTGGAGAGCACATGTATTTTTGAAAAAGCAGATGAGTTACTTGGTGGTAATAGATATGTGAATCATAACTGACAATCCTTCTGAGAAAAATATATACTTCTTATAAATATCATAAATCAATACTAAATATGAAAGGTAGTGATAAGTACTTACCAAAATCTCTGTGGGCCCTGTCGCACTTACAAACAAACCACAAAATGAAATTTGAAAATGACGAAAGCGATCTTGTGTCTCACAACTGAATTTATAGACTGCAGGATTCAACAAGATCGCTCTAGCATTATCACAACCCCTGCTGACTCTAGTACACCGTTGCCAAGGAAAATGAATGTCTATCTTTCAGGAATCTTCATAATTTTCGATTTGAATGACTTCAGCAAAGACGATGTATATTACGAATGTACGGTTAATAGTAATAATGGGTTTAATATTCTGAACGAATAAAAAATTCAAAATAAGAAATGTAGGAAATAAGTTCGGTACATATGAAGTCAGAGTAGCGCTAACTAAACACAATTTGGAAATTAGGTTTCTAAAACGTTCTACAGCTACTAGTAATTCAACGTTGAATATCTACTGCGAATATACGTTGCAATTTAGTATTCTATAGGTAATAGAAAACCACAAGGACTTCTTCTTCGCGTATGTGCTAAATTACATTGAACGTATTGACTACATACTGATCATTGAATGGCCATTGGAATTATGAAATTTCAATACTCATTGTTACTGCTATTACTTCACACACAGTGCAAATATTCTTCTATTCTTTCGAAAATAAAATAGGTACATAGGTACATGCATATACCGTCATAACAATATGTAGAACATAGAAAGGACACTTGGTTTGATTTTAACTCAAAGGGTATCCAAAAATATCCTAACGTAGACTTTATAAATTTGCAGGAAATTAAAGTGTTATTATTATTTAATCGAATATTTATTCAATATTTTTCATTGCCTTATAAATTTAGATTGAAGAAATCAACTCGTTAATGAATTCTTGGCATAAAAATTTTTGCATACATGTCTATTCTATATACATGGATGAAAGGGTTGGTTGAATTTTAGGTGCATCATGGTAAATTAATAAAATTTGATTAATCTTAATAATTAAACGTAGATTAACTTCTGAGTTGATTTTTCAATGTTTATTCAATGTTACTGAGGTCACTTTGGAAAAACATTAAAAAAATGTAATGAATATGTTTTCTAATGATGGATAAATCAACCAGTTGAATAGTGTTCGTATATTATATGTAGAGTCAACGTTTCGTTGAATTTTAAGTGCCTCATGGTAACTTGGTAAGTTGGATGAATCTCGAGTAGAGTTGAAGTTGGTTTACTTCTGAGTTGATAGAGAATGGAACATTCAACGTTAATACATTGTTACGGACCTCACTTGGAAAAAACGTTAAAAAATGTGAAATATATACGTTTCCTAATGGTAAATAAATCAACCAGTCGAGTGTTCGTATATTAAATGTAGAGTCAACGTTTGGGTGAATTCACGGTGCATCATAGAAAATTGATAAGATTCAAAAATTGGACGAATCTTAAATAAAATAGAAGTTGGTTAACGTCTGAGTTGAAGAGAAGTGACTCATTCAACGTTTATTCAATGTTACTGATCTCACTTTGAAAAAACGTTTGAAAAAATGTATAGAATATACGTTTCCTAACGGTGGATAAATCAACCAGTTGAATCGTAAACGTATATTATATGTAGAGTCAACGTTTGGTTGAATTTGTGTTTCGGATGTAACGTAGAAAATTCAACGTACAACGTTGAATCAACTTCAGCCACCATAAATAAACGTTTACTATACGTTGGTGTGTTTATTGGGTTTGGTCTATCTAGGTTTTGGAGCGTAACAATTAAACTGCATTTATTGAGTTGATTTGACACAATACATCTTACTACTCACAGACTGAGATATTAATGTGAATTAAAGTGTAAGTCGAAAATCAACAAAGAGATAATCGTCGTATTTTCCAAAATCGCTTCACATAGAAGATAACACACATTATACATAGATAACTCACCTGGAGATTCTTCTTGTTCCTTTCTGTTTGAGGAATGTGTACTCTGTTCTAGTGCTTTCAGAGTATGTTGTCTATTTCGATATTTATCTATCAATTTGCCTCTAGCCCTTTCAGATTGGTTCTTTCTTGATTAATGCTTTTTTATAAGAGAAATGAAATATGTCGACTTCTTTTCATTGTGAAAAATAGACTCCGAATGATAATTTATCAGACCGAAATCGAAGTGATCCATCTTTCTCTTTTTTTATACAAAATTTAAGGAGAAAATCAGATATTTTATCCCTGTAATTATTTGACAAAGGATATATTTTGGATTTTTCTATTAGGGCTTGACCTAACACATCGCTTGTGAAAACTTTCCTCAGAAGTAAAATAACCCTTCTGAGGTTGACATTCTGTGGATGTTGTAAAAATAGATGACGAAGAGAAAGTCTCCGAAAAGGATGAAGTGCTAGCCTCTGATAAATTAATCACTTTAAACATTATATTATCATTTGGCTGTTCGTTTGGAGAATGTCCTTGCAATACAAAACCATCAGTTTTTTCATCAGTCACATTATTTTTATGCAATGGCTCTTTTAGCTGACTAAGGAGGTATTCCTGTGATATTTCTCAACGAATAAATATTTATTTCGACGAAACAAATCCCATTCGAATAAATGATGAATTAATTACAAACAACACAGTTTATTGCACTCAAATCAAATTTATTTGAAAAAACAAATAATGTTTTGAAGCAAACGAAATATTTCCAAACAAATCAAACAAATATTTTTTCAGTGTATAGGTACATGTTCTACATTTCATGAAATCTGTTTCTAAATTTTCAGAAATTTAAATAAGGTACTGACGGCAAATAAGGCCCATCTAATTAAAAAATGTTTTTTTAAATTTATTCACAAAAATAAAAGGTTTTTGGAGATATTCAATTTTTTCGAAACTTCTTCTTTGGGCCTCATTAGAACATTGTATTTCAAAAATCCCCATTCTTCCCAAAGAATGAATAGTCAACCTGCATTCTTTTTCGTCCATATTGTAACGACCCGTTTGCTTACCAATTAACATTCAATAGAAAACTTCGGTTGCTCGAGCGCCAGTTGCGATAGGTTTTACAAGGTCGCAACGCCCTGCTGGATGTCGCACAATAAACCTGGGTAGCCTTTAAACAGTTGGAGAAGGGATCTATTGTATTGTATCTAATTTAAAGTGGTAGCGATTACTCGAGGATTGTTCCGAAATGACAGAGGAGACAAGCAGTTGAGTAAACAAACACAAAACTTTATACAATATAATGTTAATCCAAAATTACAATTCTACAATATATACAATAAATGACAAATGAAAGAAAGCAAAAAAAATATATGTCTCTCTTTTCTTGAGCCGTAATCAAACAATTATGTACAATCTACAGGCGACGAATCAGAAGAGCAAACGACGTGAGAGGCAAATAAAATTAGTGGTCGGAAGAATAACTCGGCAATCAAATTTTGGAGGTTAAAGCATACACCAGTACTTTTCAGATTATGTGAGCCAAACGGTCTTGTTCTATTGTATTCTCTGTGCTGTATCAAACTAATGAACGATAGTCCACAAACAAACTGTTGATAAACAAGAATAAAAGTCGGAAGTTATTGTCAAACTCAGATGACAGTTTAGGAGGTTACCATTCGAGCTAGGCCAACAATAGGTAACCAATCTCACCTGACACACTGGAGACGGTTTAAAAAATTTAAAAAATAAAACAAAATAAAATAATTGATTAGAGATTAATTTCGCAATCAATTACCTAGAGAACTGCGGAAAATAAGCGAATAAAATAAAAACGATTATCTCAGAATTAAATCACAGCCGAAGAATGATGATCGAATCAAATAAATAGAATAAACAACAGGACCAATTTCTGAATCGAATTGTTACGAGAAAAATCTCCGTCAAACCCAAGTAACAGTTTAGGAGGTTACCATTCGAGCTACGCCAACAATAGGTAACCAACCTCACCTGATACACTGGGGACGGCGGAAAAACAAAAGAAAAAGAAATAACAAATCAATTATAGAAAAGAAACACCATCAATAATTATTGGTCAAACCCACGTAACAGTTTAGGAGGTTACCATTCGAGCTAGGCCAACAATACGCAACCAACGTCACCTGATACACTGGGGACGGCGACAAAGAAAAATAAAGAAAATAAGAAAAATCTGACTGTTAAGAAAATGGACCAATCGTTCAACGGTAAATTATTATCAATCGATTAATGTACAGTAGTTCACAAAGAAAAGAACAAATAACGGAAAATAATTAGCTCGAAAGGTCTTACCAGAAGCACTTCACAGACTCGCGGTCGGTAACGGAAAAAGTACGAGAAATTATTTTTCCAAATGAGAAATAATTCGGCGAATACCGGGAAAATTGAAATTCTAAACTTCAAGAGAACTCAACTACCACTCGAATCTAGGCGAATAATTTAATCGTGATAATTTGATGAAGAATCTAAAGGATTAATTAAGAATCCTCTTGGTCAATGGTTTTATTTTCCCTACAAGATGGGGGGTGTCATGCGCCAAAATTTCGGAAAATTCGCATAGTGGGATCAAAACGGCTGCATTCGATTGGCTGACAATATTTTACATCATTTCCTGTTTCTAGAACATTCCAGAAAATTATCGAAAAACGGAAATACGCAGCCAGCGTCTTTATCAAATTCGCAATCCACAAAAACGCGATAGACATGTGTGAAAAAACGGAAAACAACAAACTACATCTCGTACTGGCGTTTTTATACATGGGATTAAAATAGAATTTGATCTGAATAATTTAAGTTATTATATCTGCATAAATAAATTTTCGAATTTATTTTCTGGAAATGCTTAACGGAATGAAAATTCAGATAATGCATGAACATATTATTTAACTGGTTTAATTATGTTTCTTTCAGTTGTCGTGGAATACGGAAAAGTAAATGAATCGAAAAATGAAAATGAAAAAATCCAAAATAATTTTTATACTGAACTACAATAATCTCTACAGTGTGTGAAATCGCTTACACTTTACTCATACACACAAAGTTCGTCTAAACTGTATACAGTTTGGTCGGAAATTACGTAAATAAATTAAATAGAGTAGTCTGAAGTTGAGCTGGCTCGAAGTCTTCCTCAGTGAATATATCTGGATTATGGGGACAGATCCCTGTTGCTCTAAATCCATTCAGAGCTTTTTCTGGAGTAGCTACTCTAATGAATGCCAAGGTGAAAATTTTCGCAATTTCAAATGGTGTTATTTTTTCATGAGGATGATTCCTTAAATATTTGCTGCATTCTGAATTGAATGCTGTCTTTAAGAGCGGGCCATAAAACGCGACATCGAGTGACTGCATTTTGTGTGAGGTGTGTGGAGGAATCGACAGAAAAATAATACCGTTAGCCCCGCAAAACTCATAAGCTTGAAGAGTGGAGTGGGTTGAATGATTATCCATTATAAGGAGCACCGGATCCTCCTGACTCGCTTTCACGAAAGTTTTGAAATTTTTCAAATATTGTAGGAATAGTTCTTATGTGATCCACCCTTTATCAGAACAAGTATAGAGGGCTCCTGCTGGTCCTCCTTTTTGAAGCTGAAGATTCATCCTCTTTCGCGGGTAAATGAACATTGGTGGCACATAAATTCCGGTTGCGCTATAAGCACACACCACCGTTATATTTCGACCTCTTTCCCAGCTTGTGGCAAATCCAACCTGTTTCAACCCCTTCTGGGCAAAAATTTTCCCTGGCTTCTGAACTGTGGAGATTCCTGCCTCATCGGTGTTAAATATTCTATGACCCTCAAAATTATACTTGGTTAGCAATTTTTCTAGGTTTGCGAAAAATATGGCAACTTCCTCCTTACTGAAAGCTGTTATTCTATTTATCGATGTTGCTTCTGGCATACGGAGTGCGATTGACGAATTTCTTTTCATGAATCCACACACCAGCAGTTTTCGAATTTTTGTTAAAAGGACATGACAGGTTGTTTCTAACAGCATATTCATAAGGACATTTTTTAATTTCCTGCCGGGAAATTCCGTAAAAAAGTTTCGAGAGATGGATGACATGTTGTGCTAACAAATTCTCCTCATGCTTTGAAAATACAGGTTTTCGCCCTAATGAAGGTCCCTCATTACTATTTTGCTTCATTCTTTTTTGAAGAGTACTTCTCGGAAAGTTGAAAGCTCTGGATACCTCCCTAAAACTTCTACCGTTTTTCACTGCTACGATGGCTTCCTTTAGCTGTTCACTATTCCAAGATCCTTTTTCAGTTAGCCTGCTATAAGTCCTGGGCATCTGAAAAACATGCTAACGTTACCTTCAAATTGATTAGATAGCTTACCTAATGACTTTTTGGTTATCCAATAAAGAAAACATCATTTCATCGCTGATGGGTTAATTGTGGTCGGCTTCCATTACCCCAGAGTTATCGGCCACGATTACCCCAAATATACTTGTTATAATAACGATTGCAAAAAATACTAAGATTGAATAAATCAGTACTTACGATTGTTTTCTCCTAAGATAATGGATAAACAAAGAATACACAACATAAAATTTTGGTCAATCACAAACGATGAACTGGAATTCGAGCTTGTCAGAACAGATATGCCTTATATTCTGCGGCACAACTTGAAAACTGAGGATAGCGGCTTCCATTGGGGGAATCCCCAGCCTGTCTTTGGATATCTAGTTGTCCTACTCAATTAGAGATGTAGGCCAAGCAATAGAGATATTTCTTTGACAAAAATACTACCTGGAAGCCACCTGTGCCATTCCGAGCAGGACAGTCCGTAGTTTATTCTCACCATGTTTTAAACACGAAAATGCCATTTTTTTATTTGTTATTAACAAAAAACAACAAAAATACGCGTTCTTTTTTCGTTGCAAAATGGAAACTATTGATGCAGTGATAACGTTGCAATGGGATGAATTGTAGAGAATTACATTGTGAAGAGGATGATGGGTCAAACGATCCGATCGAATAATTAAAACTGGAGAAAAGCGGAAAAAACCGAAAAATTGCGTGTTTTTCTTAAACGGCCGACCGAGCGAGAGCGGTCGAGTGGAGAGGAAATAATTTTAATTATTCGATCGGATCGTTTGACCCATCATTCTCTTCACAATGTAATTCTCTACAATTCATCCCATTGCAACGTTATCACTGCATCAATAGTTTCCATTTTGCAACGAAAAAACTAAAGAGAACGCGTATTTTTGTTGTTTTCTGTTAATAACAAATAAAAATGGCATTTTCGTGTTTAAAACATGGTGGGAATAAACTACGGACTGTCCTGCACGGAATGGCACAGGTGGCGTCCAGGTAGTATTTTTGTCAAAAAACTAATCATTTGTAGCTCTGTTGCTTGGCGTAATGGCGGAACTATACCATATTGTGAAATGATAATTATATCGTATATATTTGTGGTGGCTCTTATCACCCCGGCGGCCACCATTTCCCTGGTTTCCCCTACACGAGTTTATTCAAAATAATAATTTCTAAATTCTGGTTTTCTATGTGCAAAACGTTATTGAATGAATTCAAACTATTTAACTATATACAGTCTAGTATTCTACTTTATTCACTATGCAACATAAAAACCTAAACAAATAATTTTTGTTTCGAGGAGAAAAATGAAAAAAACCTAGAAACAAAAACTTAAACATGATCGATTTCATCCACCTAGATTAGGCTAATATCCATCACTACGGAGGGTAATGTCCATCATAGGCGGGTAATATCAATTAATGGCTATTCACATGCCACACACGAATTTAGATCTTCTGGCCGAGACTTCTTCGTACAATTAGCATGAATCCAAGTTCCACACGATCTACATCGCCACCAAAGTTCCACGGAAATTGGAAAATTGGACAAAAATTGGAATTGGACATACGTCGTTCTCTTTGGTACGCTCTTCATGTTGCTGTATTTTGGAATCATTCTTGGTTTTTTTTTCAGCTGCCTTTGTTTTACATCTCACCAATTTTCTTTTTTTCTTTTCCCTTTTTGCCTCCTTCACTTGCAAAGATGCCAGCAGCGGAGTGGATGTTAGGATTGCAGATGATTGCTTTCCTCTCTTAATTTCTGTTAATCCGGGTATTGGATGAATGCTTTTAAAGGAAGAGTTTTTCAATTGAATGGTCTCATCTTCATCATCAGTCGCATTATCGTCAAAGACCTCTGTTATGTTTGAAGTATCGCTGGATGACGAAGATGTCCTCTGTTGGTGCCGCTTTCTCCGCACCGCATGTGATTTTTGGTGACTGACTTCTATTCGCAGTGTAGCTTGACGCATGTCGGGACTGTCTGGATCTTTACTAGCACCGGGTTTCTGGTCTAAATTAATATTTTATGTAGGAGGTTCGTTTAATTGGTTGGCTTCTGCCTGATCAACGGAACTTGTTTCTGCTGCTTCTACCGCACTTGCTGCTTCTACTGCACCTACTGCTTCTACTACCTCCGCTGTTACTTCAGTAAACTCATCCTCCCCAAATGCGTATCTGTTTAGTGGAAAGATACCCGTATTTTTAAATCTATTCACACCTTTTTCCTTACTAGTAATGGGATAGTACTTACGCTTTAGCACAAAGCTCTGCAATATACTTCGATTTTGTTGTAATGATGGGGCTTCATATGGAGGTTACATTCTTAGATGTATGCTGACCTAAGCGAGCTAAAAAAGGTGACATCTAGGGGCTGCAGTCGGTGAGATGTGTGTTTGGGTAGCGAAACAAGAATAATCCCATTTTCACGACAAAAATTATAGGATTTTGAAGATGAATGAGTAATATGGTTATTTTAAACAATCAACACAGGATCTTCCGTAGATACTTTAACATATTGAGCGAAATGCTTTAACCGTGATCCATCCTGGTGTTGAGCAAAGGTAAATCGCATCTATGGGTACATTTTTTCCCAATCCGGTATTCATACGTTCATTATCCTCATAGCGAATTATTTTTATATCTGACGACACTGATGAGCTGCTGCCTGCATCAGTTAAAATGTAGGGTCAAATATTTCTTTGGAGAACAATGGCTGCTTCTGATATTATTTCATCATTTCTACCCATCAAATATCTTCTTAACCGACTGCATTTGGATTATCACAAAAACCTCCAAATGCTCTCATTATCGAAAAGAGACCTTCTAGAGGATTTTGATTCAAATGGTGGGTCAATAAATACGAAATATTAAAATCTGTCTTAATGTCAGGGAATAAATTTCTCAATGGCTCAATACTAATGAGTATTCCTATCTGAAAAGGTAGTGCTGAGGAACTACCCACTTTTCGAAGATTGCGCATCACCTCCTTCATCTCATCATTTATTACATTTTGCTCTTCCAGAGCCAAGCCATATGCTATAATTGATGATCTGGAATCTCTTCGCACGATTTGTGAATTGAATACATTCAACCAGTCGTTCACTTTTATTAAAAACTAGAAACCCGCCACAGCTTCGCTTGGGTAGAAATTTGTTAAACATTTTGCGATCAACGAAGAGCAGATGTAAAACATTTATTTTGCCTATGAAACTTTTTTGAATTTTTACATTTCTTCTTCTCAATCAGCCCCTCAAAATCCACTGCTGGATATAGGCCTCTCTTCTTCTGTTACACTCTCTCTACCTCTAACTGTTCTTTACCAGTTAGTCTCTCTGATGTTTTGAGGAGAGGCAAATCGAGAAAGGGCAACATATAATTTTTATTATTTCAAGGATTCATTGATTTAAAACATGTACTTTTACTTCTTTATTTTCAAATTTTCATCTTAAAGCTTCACTGTAAACTTTGTTGGCAGTGGTATTCGTACTTGGTTTTCAGGAGAGCCAACACAAGAAAGGGCAACATATAATTGCCCATGAGAGAAGCAATCTTTTCCTAGGCCGATGCCAACTATAGAGAAGGTTTGTCCCTGCGATTTATTTATTGTAATGGCAAATGATATCTTTACAGGAAACTGTAACCTTTCAAAAGGTATAGGCAAATCCGTTGGTATCATTGGGATCCGCGTAATGTGAGCAAGCTGTCCTGCCGCCGGGCCGGTAATAATTGTTGTTACAATGACACTGTCTCGCAATTCCTTTATCACAAATCTTGGGTCATTACACATACTGGGGGCCTTAAATTCCTCAATAACATAATGGGGGTACCTACTTGTAATGTCAATTCGTGGGGTGGTAAGCCGGCAGGATTGAGAGAATTCAAAAATTTTTGTGGGTAATGAACTGTATCTTCAATGTTGCAAACAGTGTCAATCGATTTGTAACATTTGAAATCACCTGGTACTTTTCTCATAATTATTTATTTCATTCACTGAATCGTTTACGAACGAATTATTTGGCGAAATGAAAGTGGAGTAATATTATTATTGTTATCATACTCGCAAACATGCCTAATTGCGCAGTTTTTGGCTGTAAGAATTACAGTAGAGTTACAAAGGGAACCGAAATAAGATACTTTTGCTTTCCGAAGTCGGAAGTATCCTGTCTGTACTTCATTATCTAAGGAAAAAAATATTTTCAAATTGTTAACAGATAACACGGTTCCAAACTGAAAAATTGTATTCAGCTTCCATTCGATGTTATTCTTTGCATGAGCAGAATCCGCACCAACTTAAGACACCGGGATCTGAATAAGAGGATCGGTTTTCAGAATATGAAAAAAATGGACAAAAACTTTCCAAATTCACGAATTATAAATGAAATTCACAGAAATTTCCTAAACATGATAAAAATATTTTCATTTATTCAAAGTTTTCAAATGAAACTTGAATAATTTATTATCCATTAACAAATACTCGTAAATACTCTGCACTAACATCCATATTTATACAACTTCATTGATATATTCCAGGATCAACAAACAAAGACAGCGAAGAAATTTCGTTTGAAATAGTTAGTTGATTGCATTTTCAATGAAACTTGCTATTAATTGCATTATTCCAATCATTCCCTCGAGTTCTAACACTTCCATCCCGCAAATGCGATGGAAATGCTCCGCAGTGACGTCACATCTCGATGCGTGTCGGCATACCGGCGTTTGTGTATCGTGCTCGGAGACGCATTTCGGTGCGATTTCATCGTCAACCTGCCATATCTTTTGATGTATTCATCATAATTGAATGATGTAAAAGGCAATTTTGTTCTAAATTGAATACTGGGGATGAACGACGTATTTAATTGGATAAGTATCAATAGCGTATTCATAAAAAAAACTCCCAAATACATAATGCATAATTTTGAGAAACATTTGGATACCTTTGAGAATTAATACCGAGTAAACCGGTATTACCGGCTATCGCGGACT
Source organism: Propylea japonica (assembly GCA_013421045.1). Taxonomy (NCBI): domain Eukaryota; kingdom Metazoa; phylum Arthropoda; class Insecta; order Coleoptera; family Coccinellidae; genus Propylea; species Propylea japonica. Next base: position 35,465,410 of record CM024240.1, read on the forward strand.
TTTTTGTAGAACTATTGAAGTTTTTCCTCTTTATAATATTAGTATAGGTTCGGCACATTCCACCAAAATGATTTCCGTTCATTATAATCCAAGCATTCCTATTCCTGAAACAGCTTGTGACCAATTTAACTTTTTGTCGCTGAGCTCCCTTAACTGTCAGCATCTCTGATGTTAACTTATGGGCTATATTCGGATCCTTCGATTCAGTACTCTGTGATGAAGCTTTAAGGGGCTTGGCATCGATCAACTCTCCACTTATTATGAATCCGGAATCAAGAAAATGATTCCTCAAAAATTTGGTCATGTGAGGAGTATCAGCAAACACATGCACTCTCTTTTGATTCACAGGATTCTCAAAATGTATCATTGCTTCTGAAATACTCAGAGATGCCCACAAACCTCTGTTAGAGCTGCCAAAATCACATTTCATGGCATACACTGGTTAACCAATATCTTCTAATATACGGATTACTTTATATAATTAATAGGCTTTTGGTTATGTTTCAGTCATAAAAATTGGCAGTTTCCAGTAAGAGAATATACCACGAGCCATGATCACCTGTACGTAATTACAAGTTGAAACTGAAGGAAGAGAACTCTATTTTGCTGCAAGCGCCAGCATATAAAGAAATTGCTGATGCCACATCTTCAGCACTCCAGTGAATTTATTTTTAGTCTTGAACTTACGTAGTTGGCCTTCGGTAAAAATTTCTTCGACTGCCTTTCTTTCATCCCTTTCCTTCTGCAATTGGTCTTCTAGCTCTTTTATTCGATTCAGAAGCATTGATTGCTCATTCGAACTGAAATTATAATCAATCAAATAAATTAATAAAACCAATACATTAGAAGGGTCACGTTGCAATTAATATCAAATTATTACCACTGTCTTTCTGCAGCTATATCTCGATGAGTAAACTCAGGTTGCACATTTGCTGTCATCGTGTCTGAGTGTAATTCAGCCGTACCTATCTCTATGTCCATGGTGCTACTGGTTGAAGGTAAACCCATGCCCATGGTGCTACTAGTTGAATCTGATGCATAATTCTCCTAAATCAAATTCTTTCAGTCAAAATAACATAATACATTAGTATAATTCAGTACTTACAAGTCACACACATTTGTTAGGAGAGCCTTTGCCTTCATTATCTCATCACGCGATTTTTTACTGATTGTTTGCTCTTTCCATGGTACAGGTAGGTTCAATAAAGGAACGGCATCTTTTTTTAATACCCATATATCCTTAGGTTACTTAAAAAGTTTGTTCTTCAATTCATAATCATCATCAGTAAACATATCCTTCTGGAAGCAATTTATCTCCCACAATTTGCACATTTCCTTGGACGGACAAAATCTGAAGAAACGGAAATTTTCAATTCTTTACCATTTCTATTATTGTTACTGGAACAACCTACCACAACACAATGAATCATTGTTTTCAATACAGAATTAACTAAAACAAACACAACACACATGACTAACAAGCGAAACGGAAAACACGAACTGATTGTTCAGTTTAAAACTACCTGAACCTGAATTGAATTTCTCAACTTAGCAGACGGATCGGACGAAATTTGTCTCCAGATGACGTAGTCTGTTAGAGAGAGAGACAGAAGACGTATCTGCGCGTGATTTTACCTTGTAGATTTTAGTATCGTGCATAGAATCTATGCCTAAAATAAGATCGATACAAACTTTTTGCCTACTATGACGACGTGCTGAAGCTTGCAACCGCAAGTTAACGTTAAAATTCTCCTTCTGATGCATTTACGGGTGTCCTAAGGTGAGTGGCCTATTAGATTATTATGGTAACTATTGATGGTAAAGATAAAGGTATCTGCAGTACTGAAACCGAATTATTCACTGTTGGAAATTAGTTGCAGAATTAACTCAAAATTTTAGTCCCAGATGATCCACTCCATTTTATAGTTAAAATAGCAAGTGCGTTTGAAGTAAAACATCAACTCAAAAGTTATTGTTCTTTTCAACAAAATAACGTTGTTACTTCTAATATTCGTTAGGGTCAAAACATCAGGAATATGTTCCGAAACGGAAATACTTTTATTGTCACTTCAACAAAATATAGTGATCTGTTCCTCCAATGCAACCAGTTTCAAAGAACTAAATGACATTCACCTCTTGTATAGTTGATATGTCTTAGTGGTTATTTTGCTATGGTAAGTTGTTAATTCCACTACAATATATGGATACTTTGAAAACATATTCCATATAAATTTACTACTTGAAGATGCGATATTCAAAATATATAGTTAAATGTACCCGTTTACCATGATGAAACATCTATATTTTGTGGTTAATTTCACTGCAACTCAAATTATTCGATTCAACTTAACGTTGATATAAGGACTATTGTAATTTGTTGAATATTCAACAACTTTTAGTATTTTTATGGTCTTCTTGAAGTTATTTCAGCAATCATTAACTGCGGATCTATTGCCAAGTAATTGCTCATTTTATCATTTTTTTTGTGAAATAATTATTGCCCTCACCTTCTTGCTATTTTAAGTACAATTACTTGCTATTACTTTCACTGTTTCTCGTTGTTACAACAACCACCTTTTAGTGGTACCAAGTAACCAAGAAATTTCATTCTCGATTAAAAATATTGTCTTTTCAACTACAGTAGAACCTCGATTATCCGTGCGCGCTTTATCCGGGCGGCGGATTCTCCGTGCGGTATTCTGACAAGCTTAGAAGCTTAGAAAAATGAGGGAGATTATAAAGTGTAGAATTTACGAAGCCCAAAAACAAACAAAAATCGGTGATTTTTTCAAGCGATTTTTCAATGTGACATATAGACACTGTTCAATGTACGTTTAGACATTATGTTTAAATATTTAAACTGTTATTTCTTGTTGCATGTATCTAATATTACGTTTTTTTTTGTTTGTTTGACACATAGCTCTGTCTAAATAAATGGTTGAAAATTTAAACTATACTCCGTTCACGAAAGGTTGAGCACATAGTAGGCGTTTCTTTATTTATCTGAAGTTGGCAGTATTTGCTGTCATAACGTAAAATAAATTCAATGTTGCCGAATGTACCCGGCCTCGTCCGTCGAGCTTGCAAGTTATCAGACAACTCTATGCAATATTGACAACATTGCGTATCAATCTGACAAGAAAATAAACATCATAACCTAAAATTTTAATATACACAGTGGAATATGTCAAATTATCATGGCCAACCGACGGCTCAACCTTTCGTGAACGGACTATAGGTCTTTGGATTATCCGTGTTTTCGATTATCCGGCGAAGGCTTGGTCCCGACTGGCACGGATAATCGGGGTTCTACTGTATGTTTAATTGTTCTGCCAAAAACCACCTTATGATGCAACCACCCAATGATGAACCAAAAGTTATGGTATTCAACTCAATTCAGTGGATTTCATTCGCTAGGGCTAGGCCAAAGTTGATTGTCAGTTTATCCAACTTTTATCGGTTTGTTATCATTCGTCACTTCTTTGAATTATCTGCATATTTTCTAGGACTAATGAAAAAATATATATGATGTTGATTTCATCGAAACAGATCAAGATTTTGCACTAGGATGCCAAGATAGTTTCTGGCTGAATTAAAATTCGTCTTACAATTAAAAATCTAGATTTTGTGAAACAAACTTTGTTATTTAATAAACAAAATAAATGTTATAACAAAAAATTAAAATGCCATTTGAAAACTAGATAAAAAAAGATAGAATTACGAAATATAGAAAATAAATATCAACAGAATATTCTTCAGATAGAGATACTATACATATTCTTCATTTACCTACATATAAGTATGCAGTATACATAATCCGGTGAAAACATCAAGCCCTGAATAGCGCAAACGGAACATACAAAATTATCACAAATGAATTATTTCAGAACGATACATTTGAAATTATTTAGATATGGGGAACTCAAATGATATGAAACCTTCATGCTATTAATGTCTTGAAAAGATTCAAGACATCAATAATATAGTTTTTAACTCGCGTGCCCTACCACTTATGTCGTTAGGAGCAATTTCATAGAAAAACAAAGAAATAAAATTGAAAAATTGATCGAGTGCCTGGTAATATTTCATATCAAACACAAAATGGCACTTAAATAGAAAGTCAAAGCTTTCTGTTATGGTTCACCGGCTTTCAATATGTTGTTGTCAAAAACAACATAAAATACAAAAATATCACTTTCCTTCGTTCCAACGGCTAGCAAAAATGGCTGTGTGTAAAGTTTCTCCTTCAGAATATTCCTGAATATTCTGAAATTTTAGAAGCTTCTGCAAGGGATCACTCACTGTTTCCCTCCTTACAGTATTTTTCTTTCTTCCAGCAGTTGGTGGTAGCAACTCCAATAGAGCAAATAAACATTTTGTTTCTTTATCCCATTTTGAAAATTATTTCATTATTACTTTGATGTAAGAGAATTTTGAGATGCTTTCTACGAAATTGATTTAATTTGTAAATTCACATAGGTACCTATCGAGAAATTATTTATTCCAATTTGTGTGTAATCTTTTAAGAATATTTTTTTTATCCGATTGATTTATTAATTCATACTACAAATATCAAGAAATACTTTTCAGCTTACTAATTGCGAAATTTTCAACAAAAATTGAAATTGAAAATACGGAACAAAACACGTAGTGTGTCACAATCTGAATCTTTGAACAGAGTTTCATTCACTTTGGATACAGAAATTCTGTATACTTCAAAAATTTTGTCCACATATCCGGGTAATTTTTTCAAAAAAACATCTTTATCCTTGCCAGTCTTCAGAAAGAATTCATAAGATATCTAAAAAACATTCGCAATAAATTAGAATAAGAGTTATTCTATTCGTAGAGTGCCTTACCAAACCATCCGTGTCCAGAAACCTAGGAAATTCCTCAAGTATCTTGAAGCGGCGGTATTTCTTATTTTGCGCTGTGTATCAGGGTCAGCATTCTTCAATAACATTTTTTGAGTTTCGTACTCTTCCTGCTGAGTTAGTTCAATCAAAAGTCTGCGGTTTGGAAGACGGTTTTGTTCGACCTTTACTCAGAGTTCTGATTCTATTTGTCAAAAAAACCCTTTTTAGACACTGGGTCAAAAAAAGCTTCCTGCAACTGAAAAATTGCATCATCGAAGATTCCTCATAAAAAACGGAACTTACAAATCCGTCTTCCGTAGTTTTGGCCCTTAGAGCAGGAAATAGTTGGACGATTGCTGATGCATATATGTCGCTTTTGTGTGATTAGAAGGCAATACGTCAAGGGTATCTTGTAGCATATGATTCACTACAATGTTTAGTAATCTCTTCCTATGTTTATCGTCCAGGGTCCTGTTATTCCTGTAGAAAAAAACCAATTTTTTTTCCTCCTGGAGCCTTCAATATAATATATTGGAATTGAAAGAGTATATTATACTATTTCAAACATTTGAAAATAAAAGAAGGGGTTTCTGTTCTGTTAGTTTCGTACTACAGTGAAAATTTGAAAATAATTCAGGTCAATGAATACCGCGAAGCACTCAGAGAAATAATTAACCTGCACGTTTACTTCTCTTTCTCTCAACTCAGTTCTAGCTCTTTTCCTCGGGTAATCTTCATTAGTTGCGTCTGATAGGCAACTGAAATTAGTGTCGAAACTACATAAAGTACTTGAATCCGAATAGGGTTGCCAGGTCGCCAAACCTAATAGCCGGACAGACAAGCCATTTTGGCCGGACATTTTGATAAAGAAAGCCGGACACCCCATATTAATAAAACTATGTCCCAGTATCAATAGATAACGACAAAAATATATAATGAAATATAAATAAATTCGAATGCCAAATCAGTAAAATGAAGGCATAATTGGGAATTATTTTCTTTTATTGAAACAAAACAAAAAACAATCTCAGAAAAACTTCTATAAAATATAACTTCTCCTCTTTAACTTAAGCAATACAAATATTTATGAGTATTTTGAGTTGCCAGAAACCTGCTTCAAAAGATCAGTTTCTTTCAAAATGCTGTTGTAAAAATCCTTACAAGTCAAATATTTTAAATTGAATTCTACAAGCAACAGTGTCAACATGTAATCTGTTGCGTTCCTTTCACCATTGCTGTCCTCCAATGAGTAAACTCTTTCAACATTTGAGTTATGTCCTGGAATTGCAAAGTGATACTGACAAATAGTCAGGAATTCTGAAAAACAAGCCTGTTTACTCATCGACTTAAAATAGGCTACCCATTTCTTGTGTGACAACAGCTTCTGGAATTCAACATTATCTTCGTTTTTGTTCAGAAAACTTTTGAGGTTTTGCAGTTGGTCAAAACATTTGCTGTCGTCAACTTCAACGTTGTTTTGTAATAAAATAGGTACTTATAGTATCGGAAACTTGATTCCATTCAGGAACATCTTTTAAAGTCATCCATTTGAAATGTTCTGTATCTTTGAATATGATTTCAGTCCAAGATCTTAAATATTGTACTGCAATAATGTACATGTTTTTTTATATCCTCCTTGAAAGAAATAACTCGTTGGCGAAATAAAAGCCTAACAAAAGCCGGACAATCCGGACACCGTTTGTTTGGCCGGACACGCTATCAAAAATCCTAACTATGTCCGGCTTTATCCGGACGCCTGGCAACCCTAAATCCGAAAAAGTAGAAGGACTAGGCAGGTATATCTTTCAATTCTAGGAGTGTGTCTAAAAGTGATAATATGATATAACTTTTCATCCTGAGCAATCATTCTAAGATTCTTACAGAAAAATAATTGTTGATTTTTCAGCAAACAGTTCTATATTGAAAAAATCATTTTGTTGATTCGTTATAAAGTTTTCTTCTTATATCTATTGGAGTGAGTATGTATATTCAAAAACTTGATAGGTAATATCGAAAGAACCTAAAATGGTTACATCCTGAGAAATTACGGAATCACCTTTGTGCTCGCCTTTGTGTTTCAACTTGAATAACTACACCTCTTTCTGAAAATCCAAGAAAAATTGGAAAACATTTTAGAGAAAGTATGGCTGCTGCCGAATCCGATAGAACCAATTCTTGATGTTCCAATTCAGGATACCTTTTTTTCACTGTGAATGAATTTTACCTCAATTTCGTTATTCACGTACGTAAATGAGTTTTGATGATAAACTTAGTGTCTATGAAAATCAGGAATATATTTCATTAAAAAAGCCTACATAATGAACAACTGAAAATTATTCAGAGTTGTGTATATTACTGGCCAAATGAATTGATTTTGGAGAATTGAAAGATGCCTAACCTGATTCAATCATACTTGCATAGGATTGACTTGCAAGTGCAACCCATTCCAATGAATCCTTATATTTCAATTTCATGAAATAGCTTGCAATCGTCTGATTGAAAAAATCGTACTGATTGTTAGTAGCAGCGCCGGAAATTGTTCCTAAACAAACAACACTCAGTATAAATAGGTATGTTAGCCAAAAATTAAAAGAGAAGTTTTTAATCGTAAATCGATTTTATTCAATTGTAATCACTTGCATCATCTTTCCTAGCTAACACAAAAATAATAACAGTCAAGCTGAGAGACATTTTTTTATAAATGATAATATTAAAATTTGACACAAACTGAAAAAATTCGAATATTTCTATTGTTCCTGGAATATGGCGTCTCGCATGTTAATAAAAAAATAGCAACAGCAATAGTGGAGTTTGAAATGAAATAGATAGGTATGTATTTACGCTGCATAAAGTTTGTAAAATGCAGATGTTTGTAATAAATTGCAAATTTTATATACGAACTAGAAAGTCTGTAATGAACGCATCAGTTACCTATCCACTGCCAGATGGCCATTGTCGAAAATAATTTCACACAATGCGTCATATGATATTTATTCCTATGTATGGACTAATATGTATTCTGGTTGTTACTTTTAATGAAGTAATTGTGAAAAATTCAATCCATTACTGAAATGATAGAGGATATCATCTGCCGATCATGGGTCTCACATTCTATAATACATTATCGATAATTTTTTTCTCTAGTTGAGCTGATGGTATACTTCAAAATATATATTATGTGAATAAGTAGTGCTGATTTTCTATCCAATTACCTAAGTCTAAGTGAATTCACTTATCCTTACAGGATTAGTTCCAATAACAATGGAATATTATCATAATACCATCAATTTTTGTTTCAACACGATCACCATTCAAATTAATTAAATAGTATATTTTGTACTTTGGACAACTTCGCTAAAGATGAAAGTACAAAATTACTGTAGATGTAGTAACAGTTGATTTTTGTCAAGACTCAAACTTTATTGTGTTATTTTATCAAGAACATAAAGTGACATCTACCTGGTGCTTTATCTACAACTGTAGTAGTGAATTTAACAACGCAATGAATTAACAACTACATCGAAAATGTAAGTTGTTAAAATAAGTCAAAAATAATGTCAGATTCAACTACAACTTTTCAACAAAATAAGAAGTTGTTGAAAGTAGCAACTAATTTCTAACAGTGTTTGATGTGCCAGGCTACCCGTAAAACTCTTTTCAAGTACTTGCGGTTGCCTACCACACTGAATGAATAAAGCCAATCCCAACAATAAGAGAGAGTGGCAGTGGGGTTCTCTTTAATTGTTCTCTTCTTTTGGAAAGTGGACATACGGCTTGTATTTTCTGAATCCTCATCAATTTCTATATAGTCATTTTTCATACCCTCTAAACTGTGTATAATTAAACCCTCCTCACTTAAACAAGTTGCTGGGGCTACAATTTCTGGCTTTTGGAATAATAATCCATTCATTACCAGCCAAAACTTCCAATTTTTATTTCATTTCCAGTGGAATCATTATGTCGTTTGACATCTTTCTAACTCCCCACTAGGGATTTCCATTTTGTTTCTATTTGAGTGATGATTTTTTTTTACCCCTGATTCCAATTCTTTCTGATTTTCCTTAACCAGAGCAATAAAAGCTAAGGTAACGTAATCAGGCCAAACTTTAGAATCTGTAAAATAAATAACAATGTGAAGCCAGTATTATTATATATATTATGTTATTTCTGTATGGCTTAAGTTTCATGCTTAAAGATCTGAGAATTGTTTTCTTTCTCCAACACTGCCCCTCAATTCTACATTTATAAAAAATAAATCATCTCTAAACTACAAAACTTCTACAACATTCAACTCATTTCTAAGATAACTGAACTGAACATACGGCAACGCTTTAGTAAACATGTCGGCTACTTGTTTATGACTTGAAACATATTCTTGTGATACTTGTTTTTTATTAATACATTTTCGAATAAAGTGGTATTTCATATTTATCTGTTTGGTTCTTCGAGTCTCAAAGGTTGATTATCCTCAAATACTTTCACAGGATATATCTTAAAATTTGATAATTCTTTCAATAATTGACTTACAAAAAGCACTTCTGTTGGACAAAATGACAATGCTAGATACTCGGCTTCAGCACTTGATAGTGATACAATAGCCTAGGGGTTCCCAACAACAGTTTTTCAAAGACCCCTTCTTCAAGGTACTACCTTGATGAGGACCCCCATTATTTCCTGAAGACCTAAATAAACCTAAAGTTACTTAAATATAGCAAAATTTTTTATCAATCAAACTTTGGCTATACCAATTGGGAACCACTGCAATAGACTGTTTGTGAGTTCTCAAAAATATTACATTGTCACACAAGCTTAGATTGAATCCTGTAATACTTCTTCTATGGCAAATATCATTCGCAAAATCCGCATCTACATAAGCTGACAAAATATTACAATTATTATTTTCTCTATGGGATCTTTCAAATTTCAAGCCATAGTTTTTAGTATACTCCAAATGTTCAAGTACATTTTTGAGATTTTCCCAATGTTCTTATCCATAACAATTTTGAAATATACTGAAAAATGTACCTGCCAAACAACACACACTCGCACACACATCTTTTGAACATTTTATAGACTATATGAAATAGATTATTAGATGATCTTATAAAACATCAAAATGTATTGAATTTCTAACCTAGATTCGACGTGAAAATGTCCGCGAGATTTACGTTGAAAAATATTACTTTTTTAGACATCTATTTCAAGTAAAAATAAGTCTTTCTATAATATAAAGTGAAATTCCTGTTTTTTTTAGTTTATCCTAACTTGGTATCACGTTTGACATGTAATAGACTTTTGAGGATTTATGTTATTGTGATGACTCGCTAATGTCTATATACAGGGTTTTTCTTTTAAGTTGGCCTATTAGACGTTTTAGGAGAACTAGTAAATATTTCGTTCTGAAATTTTAGGTGCAGCCTTGAGGATGAAGGAACTCTTCGCCTAAAATATTTTCAAGTCGACAGTGTTGCCACGTCTATCTCAAACACATATCCACTTTCTTATTTCAAATGGAACTACCTATATTTTCATTCATGTATCGATTCAATACCGAATTCGCAGTATAAACTACAAAAAAAAATTTCTCTGCCATGCACTGTTGCCAAGTTATTCACAAATTCCTGGAAATTTTGACACTTGCATAGCCTCTTTGGAAATGCAATATCTCGATTAATATTAATGTGAATAGAACCAAATTTGGCAGTCTAATAGAAAAGAATCCCAACATTTATGTGGTATATTCGGTGTTTCGATGCATCGTGAGGCTTTTCGGAGATTTTGCTCCGAAAATGTGACACTTAAAATGAAATATTTCGAGATTTTCAAATGGCAACTCCATATTTTTTTTACACCATCCGATTCAAAATAAAAAATTATTGGCAGTCTCTTTTACACCAATCGATTATTATGGACAGATTTCGAATTAGGAGGAAAAAACTGAAATATTTCAGTATTCGAACCCAAGATCTGTGGTCATGTTTACGTTGAGATGGCTCTGTGATTATGAGGTAAATTAGTATAATAGATTCTATGGTTGAGATCATAAAAAGCGTTCGATGATCATGGATCATAGACAAATGTTAAACTATGTTAATCAGATTTACAAAAAGAGGGATGAAATATTATGGAATACAGTTACATTTTTAGTTGTGTCGATCATAGATAATGAGGGATATTTGTTCATGAGTAACCACAACCATGGAAGGAATCTTATTCCATTTATGAGGCTCTCATTCTTTTTCGAATAATGTTTTCTAGTTAGCTTTCTCTATAGCTTCTGTGCTATATTCTGTTCCGTTGAAGGAACTCATTCATTTTCTGATAAATAATAATTTTTCGAACAATTTCATTTTTATGAACAAAACAATGCAAAAGATTTCAAAAAGAATTTAATGAAAAAATGTAACGCTCTAGGTCAAATTAAATGCTCAAAATGGCTCCCATTCACCTCTAAGCATTTTAAAATCCTTTTTTCTACCGACATCGTTGCCTTCCGAAGTAATTGTGGGGATATGCCTCGTAGAACTTCTATTATTCTGTTTCGTAAAGCAGACTTATTTGCGATTCGTACCTTGTATACCTCAGATTTTACATAACCCCATAAGAAATAATCTAAAGGTGTAAGGTCTGGGGATCGTGCAGGCCAATGCCATGGTCCCAAACGACGGATCCATCTATCCTCAAATAATTCCTCTAAGATATGGGACACTGTTCTTGTACAATGAGGAGGGGCACCATTCAATTGGAACCAGCAACTCATTGCGTCGGAAATGGGAATTTCGTCCAAAAAATTTCTTAATGTAGAATTAAGGATTTCTACATATCTTTCACTATTGAGATTGCCATCATATAACTCGAATTCAAGTTTATTATCTTTCATGATAGCAAAAACATTTAAGCTGAATTTATCTTGATTCCCCCTTTCAAATTTTGCCATTGGATTTATGTCAGACCAGTGATGATCATTTTGGCTGTTTAGTCCACCTTCTCGACCAAACTTAGCCTCATCACTCCAAATTATTTTTTTTTAAATGTGGATCCTCCCGAATTCTAATTAAAATGTTCTCGCAAAACGTTTTTCTTATAGCTTCGTCAGCAGGTTGAAGACATTAAACTTTAATGAATTTAAAGGGATGGAATTTGTGCTCCCTCAAAATTATGTGCACAGATGATAATTTAATCCCTAGTGCCTCACTTGCACTGGGAATGGAAGCACGTGGATAGGCGTAAAAGTATCCCAAAACGTTTATTACATTAGTTTAAATTCCAACAACGTTCTTTGAGCGTCTTCTTATTGGGTTAGAATTACCGAAAGACAACAAATTTCTCCACAGCTTTCGAAATTTCTTTCCAGTCATTCTTGGTACATGAGGGTATCGATTGTTGAATGTCCTACAGGTCCTTTCGATAATTCTTTGGCATTCTCCGTGAATTATGTAAAGGTCCAAAATTTGCTCGTTAGTATAAGACATCACTTGAAAATCTTGTAACAGATAAAACAATTATTCTACAAACAAAACCACCTCGATCGAGGTTTCATTAACAATTAACAAAACAGTTTTTTCCTCCTCATTCGAAATCTGTCCAAAATAATTGATTGGTGTAAAAAGAGACTGCCAATAATTTTTTATTTTGAATCAGATGGTGTAAAAAAAATGGGGTTGCCATTTGAAAATCTCGAAATATTTCATTTTTAAGTGTCACTTTTTCGGAGCAAAATCTCCGAAAAGCCTTACGATGCATCGAAACACCGAATATACCACATAAATGTTGGGATTCTTTTCTATTAGACTGCCAAATTTGGTTCTATTCACATTAATATTGCATTTCCCAAGAGGCTATGCAAGTGTCAAAATTTCCAGGAATTTGTGAATAATTTGGCAACAGTGCATGGCAGAGAAATTTTTTTTTGTAGGTTATACTGCGAATTCGGTATTGAATCGATACATGAATGAAAATATAGGTAGTTCCATTTGAAATAAGAAAGTAGATATGTGTTTGCGATAGACGTGGCAACACTGTCGACTTGAAAATATTTTAGGCGAAAAGTTCCCTCATCCTCAAGGCTGCACCTAAAATTTCAGAACGAAATATTCACTAGTTCTCCTAAAACGTCTAATAGGCCAACTTAAAAGAAAAACCCTGTATCCAGTCGAACCTGGATAACGATGGTTAAGACGTGATACCTTGTATGTACATTTGGACCAATTTTACAGGAGAGATAAAAAACTGTACAAATCTTGAAAACGTTGAGATTTATATTCAGGATTAAAATATTATTACAAGATAATCATCTCGGATAATAAGAATTTGAATTCTACTCGATTATAGTCTCTAACAAATTTGCACTTGAATTAGCAAAAGTGCTACTTACGTGTTGTCACATACCTATACCAATAAATGAAAGGGCTCCAAAAATAGGTATTTATTCGAAAATATATTTGAAAACAAAACATTTTTCATGAAGACATAAACTCTCATTCCCAAAATATAAATAAACTTAAAAAATAATTCTTTGGTATTCAATTTTTTTGTGCAAAAATAATACTTTATTCAGCTTTCGACATGCGGCAAGTTGTCGTAAAATGAATGGCAATCTTTCGGTATTACACTTTTCAGTTGCTGAAGATGTTCCCATTTTTGTTTCTTTATTTTTATTGATTCCTGTCGCAGTTGAGGAAAAGCTAACAAGTCAGGTACAGGTTTTCTGTTTCTCCTCTGTGGGAGACTTTGAAATTCTTCTTTGAAGCTTAATTTCACTTCTATCGTTCCATCTAGAGTGTATTTAATTACTTTGATGTCATTAACTGTTGGATCGTTGGTTTTTTTCCTGGTCTTATTGAATCATATTTTGGATTGGGGGAATAATCTTTGACAAAGTCGTGAGTTACGTTCATTACCTTATAGGGTTCTTTTCTTTTAGCTTCTTCTGTCACTTTTAAATAATCGCTAGGAAGATAAATGGATCTATTCTTAAGTTAACGCTCGATGAGCGCATGAACAGAATCAGCTTCCATCTGTGTACTTATGGCCTTTTTCCAGAAATTTTTGATAGATAGTTATATTTTTATGAGCACTCAAACTTAGTGAAGCGTTTGACAGTACTGAATTTTTATTTTGGTAACAGCATCTATCACTCCAAATTATAACAGGCTTTGAAGACTCTTGTAATTTCAAAATATAGTCCACTAAGCAGGAGGCGAATGTGTTTGCATGTTAAATCTGCTTCAGTCTCAGAAAACCAGTAGCAACAACATTGATGCGTGTTGACATCAAAAATGGTAAAATTATGGCAAGCCAGCTTTGTTTTATAATATAGTGCGGAGGCATTCAAATAGGGACAAACTTTAACAGCTTGTACATCTTGAGTCAATACAATAGCCGAACCCTTTTCCCCTATTGCCTTATCTTCAGATTTTGCTTCTCTTGCCAAATTCTTGTTTTCTATATGACGTTGATAGGAAGATTCGTCTATATTTTTGGTTTCAAAAGCACAGCAAATATCGCATTTATCTTTTTTAGGTTGTTGAAATGATATATTTTTCTCTTTGATGATGTAGTCAAATGTATACCTGCAAATTGGTTTGAGATCAGGATATTTTTCATTGCACATTCTTGTGTATTCCCTATAGACCGATGACATAGAGTCTCCATAGATTGGCTCAATATACATTTTACTCGTAGATTGTCTGCAATAATGGGAAGGAAGTTTTGGCAGAGAATCCAAGAATTCTATGAGATACTGCTTTGTGAGGTCAACATTTTTTGAGGTCTTCTTCCTTGTTTCACGTCTAGATAAATTAAGAACAGCTTGAGATGAGTGCATCCCTGATGAGGAATTCGAGGCCCTGTTATTGACGGTCCATTCTTTCAAACCAAATGTTGATAGGAAAAACTTCTTACAGACAGAGAGAACTTGCCTATCAGGAGTTTTTATAGTGTACTTTAAACTTCCAGTTCGTCTTGATTTTCTTCCGATGTTGTAGACCTTGCAATGGGTCATTTCGTAACGAGGGATGAAATGTAAACTTTTTTCTGATCCCAGGTCATATCAGACCAAAACTTTTTAAAAAGTTCCTGTCGAACTGATTCTGATATGGTGAAGCACTTTCTGGTTTTTTATTTCGAACATAATTTAGAAATACACCTCGGTCCCAATGTTCTTGCTTCTCTTTCGGTTCCACGTTTGGCACCTTCATTTTTTGGTCTACTCCATCCTATATAAGCTTTACCCTCTTGTCTTAATTTCTTATTTTTGTTATCACTCCATTTCTCTTGCAGCGGTAAGCGATTCCTTTCTTTTCCTCCATTTTTGGCCGAACCAACTGAATTTTCATAATCACTACTAGAATCATCATCATTCATAGCGATAATATTATCTTGCTTCGGATCTGATTCATCAGAGTGTAAATTGGAAAAAAAGTCTCCACTTTGATTCACTAGTGGCGGCTCTGTGGGTAACTCGGCTAGAAATAAGTCGTCGTTCCCGATAGAAGATGTTAACCCAGATAAGCCTGACTTTTTTTTCCCTTGAATTTCCACTAAATCCTAATTTTTTTACTCAGATGTGTTCCCAGAATAGTAGAAAAATATCCAAAAAAATTATTTCCTCGTGGTTTTTTCTCTAGATGCCGTCCTTTTAAAAGGACATTAGCTCAATCAAGGTCTATCAGGGGATATAATAAAACTTCATATAAGAAAAATATATATTCATGACTAACGTTGGACGTGATAATTATAAAAGCATTCTTTTGGATGGAGCCCTACGTCGCATTTCTTGCAACGAAAATTAACCTTCTTCGAACATAATCTGCATCTGATTTGCGTTTCATGATAAACAATGAGATGATCCAATCGATCATAACGAGACGAATCATGAGAATCTCGCCTGCTTTTTCCGCATTGGTAGGTGCAAGGTCTTTTATTCGTCTCTAAGAGACCTTGCGCCAGTGATCGTTTAAACGACAATTGGTCCATTCTGCCACCATTCCCTCGGTGGAGCTGCCAAGCGTTTTGAACAGCCATGTCAATCAAATGGCAGAAAATTGGAAAATACCATTTTTTTCCCCTTATAGAGGTACGGTATAGACTTATGTTCTGATCTGCTCGGTCTACACCACCCATATTCTCATTATATTTCTTCACAATATTAGGTTGCTCAACTAGAATATGCTTTTTCTCCTTTTGAGAAAATCTTCGCACCAATGAAGTTGGTTTAACAGCACAATAGTTCGAGGCCATAGTAACCAGATTGTTGTCATTCCATCTGCAAATTATAATTTGTTTTTCCTTTTCAAGCATATATTCATATGTGCCCCTCTTCTGTTTTTTTTGTGCACTAGATGAGCTCAAAATATTTTCAGAGATCCGATTTTCTCTTATCGTTCCAGTTCCTCTCAAATTCCGATGGTTAAGTTCATGTAATAATGAAAGCGAAGTAAAAAAATTATCAAAGTATAAATGAAAGACAATGTTTGGAAACTGTTTTTGGAGTACGTCGCAAAATTCTAATACAATGCTTGAACCGAGTCCTAAATTTTTATATTTCGGCGAAATTATATTAGACGATCCCTGGTATGGCTCGAACCACTCAATATAACCACCTCGTGTGGTACCTGTCCAAAATTTATATCCCCATCGAATGGGTTTACCTCTAATAAATTGCTTACTTCCATGCCTTCCATAATATGGAACCATTGACTCATCAATACTGTGAGCTTCTTCCATTGGTGCATGTTCTATGAATTTTTTATTCAGTATATCGATGATAGGCCTAACTTTAGAGAATTTATCATCTATTTTCAATTTCGTATTATCACAACAGTGAATATTTTGCATAATATGCTTGAATCGGTCTCTTGATATGGCTGATCTAACTAACTCGTTTTTGGTATCACTGCTGTTCTCCCAATACATGTTCTTTCGAGCTAATCTATGGTATCCACTTAGTATCAGAACGCCTATGAAACATTTCATTTCCGTTGCGGAAATATCTGCCGTACGATTCTTTTGGGACGCGTAGGTATTCGTGTAGTACCTTAATTGATCCATCAGATTTTCATCAAAATATAATGTAAACAATTCGTATGGATTGGAATTGTTTTTTACACTATGAGGATTATTCCAGGACATTTCAGATTCAGGCAAATCATGTCCCAATGTCCAATTAAATTTTTTCAATCTTTTCAATGGTATCAATTTGGAAAGTGGCAAATTATCCTCTGGATCTGAGGAATCGTCGAAATCAGACATTCTACTTTCATCATTATCGCCGAGTACCTCCAAGTTGATCTCAGCAGTAACTCGAAGTTGACTACCTGGCAAATTATCCACATTGACCTCCTGCTCATCTCCAGAATCTTCATCTGTTATGGCTCCATTCGCATTATCAGGAGGAAAAATTGTGATAGAGGATACTGGAGCATGAATGTCGTCTTTTTCTAGCTCTTCTATGATTTCGTGAAGCTTTAATGGTCGTCGGAAGTAACTGAAACAATATGTCTGTATAAGTAACCCATTGGGCTAATGTCCTTTAACCCATTTTTACCCAGTGTTCCAATATTGGACGTCGCCGTCTCATTCCCAGTGTTCCAATAATGGACATACCTCTTTTTCTCCTTCCACTATTTAACACTCGATCGCATATGGCCATAAGTTTGCTAGATGTGTTCATTACGAATGTTCGCATGTTGTGACTAGTCTTGATGGGTTCAGATTATATTTACGTGCTTTGTGATTTCATAAATAGTCGGCTTGGAAAATGGATTCCAAAAAGTAATTATTTTTTTATTACATCGTTTTTATTTTCAAAAGGAACTGAGTTTACCTCTCAAAGTGATCCATATTCTGATAATACTAGTATTCTATTCTGCAAAGAATCATTATTTTCTATATCAGCTCTGCTTTTTTGAATGTTCCAAAATTGGAACAATGGGAATGAATGGTATGGATATTCATTTTTCTCTTTGCAGATATTATACAACAGCAGACCTCATCGATCTCGTTGAAAATGACGATTTTTGGAAGGCAGACATTTTTATAACGCCTCCTAATTGCCCAATACCACCAAATTCGGAGCTGAAGAAGACACCCAGAGGTTCATATGCTTATATGACGGAAAAAACTACGGAAATAACTGTGACGTCATGAAACGATAACCGTCCCGTGTTAACCGTGAGTTCCTGTGATGCTGTGAATCCTGTTGGTCAGGTTAGCAGATGGGTGTCAACAGAAAAAAAAAGATACCAATATGCCAACCATTCGTCATTGGTCAGTATAATAAACACATGGGGGGAGTTTATCGAATGGACCAGAACATCAACAATTACCGCATCAGTGTTAAATCGAAGAAATGGTGGTGGCCACTATTCGCTTTCTCTTTAGATTCAGCACTTCATAATGCCTGGCAAATATACCGATGCCAACCTTATAATGAAAAAATTGATTAGGTACTTCAAATTCAGGAGGGAAATCACCACTGTATATTTGAAGAAATGCGGAAATCCTTTAGTCGGAGGGGGCGGCCTAAATCTTCTAAAACATTAATAACCAGAATACATCCAGTAATAAGGTTTGATAGTTTACAATTTACATCACTGGATGATTCCTTCTGCAAAACAGGGACACTGTGAAAGGGTATAGCCGGGTTTCAATGGTAAATCTGCCCCCGCGGCCTTTTCGATTCATATTGAGGGGATCGATTAGGCATTGAATGAAAATAATTCAGCCAACTTTTCAGCTTTTTATCTCTAGCCATTTTTGAGATTTCTGTGAAAAACACTTTTTTCGATTTTATTTTTTTTCTCTTGTGATATCCAAAATTTTCGAATGGTGATTTTTTCTGTCGATTCTTTGCTATTGAAGGAATAGACGTATAATTTTTTTTATGAATTTCAGCTGCAAAATCTATTTTTAAGAAAAAAAATGAAGTTTTTGTCATTTGTTTTTCGGTGTTCTTAAAAAGTGTCCACCGCCATTTTTTGACATAAAATGTCTTCTTTGGCCCTTTATACCCTGGAATTTTTTCACATTTTTAAAATTGGTGGAACATTTTGAAAAAAAATTAAAACTGTTTGAATTTTAGGATTCAACAGATATCCATCAAATTTTGGTACCGTTGTATTCATATTGGCTTCCTGAACAATATTAGTGAAAAAAACAATTGGCGATCTGTTTTAGTTTGGGAGATATGGGCCCCCAAAGTCCGAAAAATATTTCACCTGAAAGTCACTTTTCTCTCTACAGAAACACTGAATTACCGCTTTATTGAGTTTAAAGCCTCTCTGAACATTTTAACATGAAGATTTGATTCATTTTATTTCAGATATATCCAATAATTGTTGCAAAAACATCGAAAAAATTCTACGGAAAGCCCGCCGTTTCTTATGGTAAGTTTGGCACTACCGCGTCTTTCAGCAAGTGCCATTAGGAAATGATAGCGGGATTTACCGGTATGCATCGTGTCATATTCGCGCGAAATAATTCGCGGTAGTGCCAAACTTACCATAAGGAACGGCGGGCTTTCCGTAGAATTTTTTCGATGTTTTTGCAACAATTATTGGATATATCTGAAATAAAATGAATCAAATCTTCATGTTAAAATGTTCAGAGAGGCTTTAAACTCAATAAAGCGGTAATTCAGTGTTTCTGTAGAGAGAAAAGTGACTTTCAGGTGAAATATTTTTCGGACTTTGGGGGCCCATATCTCCCAAACTAAAACAGATCGCCAATTGTTTTTTTCACTAATATTGTTCAGGAAGCCAATATGAATACAACGGTACCAAAATTTGATGGATATCTGTTGAATCCTAAAATTCAAACAGTTTTAATTTTTTTTCAAAATGTTCCACCAATTTTAAAAATGTGAAAAAATTCCAGGGTATAAAGGGCCAAAGAAGACATTTTATGTCAAAAAATGGCGGTGGACACTTTTTAAGAACACCGAAAAACAAATGACAAAAACTTCATTTTTTTTCTTAAAATAGATTTTGCAGCTGAAATTCATAAAAAAAATTATACGTCTATTCCTTCAATAGCAAAGAATCGACAGAAAAAATCACCATTCGAAAATTTTGGATATCACAAGAGAAAAAAAATAAAATCGAAAAAAGTGTTTTTCACAGAAATCTCAAAAATGGCTAGAGATAAAAAGCTGAAAAGTTGGCTGAATTATTTTCATTCAATGCCTAATCGATCCCCTCAATATGAATCGAAAAGGCCGCGGGGGCAGATTTACCATTGAAACCCGGCTATACCCTTTGTCATAAGAACACAGCTAAAATGTGTGAAAAATGTTGTGTGAATCTGCCTGAACAATGTTTCAAAATGTTTCATATTGAATAAAAATCTTAAATAATATGCAAGATAAGTGAATTTTGTATGTCTTTGATCATCTCATATGGAAACAAGACCCTTACCTTCCATTCCCAGTGTTCCATTATTGGAACGAAATTATTTTCGAAAATAATGATCACTTTTTCACATGATGAGAGCAAAGTATTGTGTTTATGGTATATGTTAATGCTTAATTGAATGAAAAATCTAATTTCAATGAAATAAAAAATTCGGGCACAGGGTCTCCTAAAAATTCCGGTAATTCGGGCAAAAACGGGTTAAAAAGGACGTTGCTACTTCGGAGATATCGAGTATATACCAACGTAATTTCAACATGCAATATGGAAGGGAGCTCTAGTAATATGTATTCTTTTATAATATAATTTCATTTTTGCACAAAACTAATGGAACAAGAAATGACTTACCTCCAATTATCCATTTCGATATCTGCTTGTTCTACAAAAATTAATTGTCACACAACGGTTCACTCAATCGTCAGATAATACAATGAATGTCAAACAGATTACAGATGTTCTATCTACATAGACTTACACCTACTGCCATCTTCATTGGAGGTCCCGAATATCTACTAATCAGCCAAATGTGAGAATTCTGCCTGCGTCCTTTTAAAAGGACTTTAGTCTCATCTGGGTTAATAAAATTCCATCGGTTGTTTCTTCAACCGCTGGGCTGGGCACTTGCGATGCTTCGAGTTTTAATTTAAAAGAATCACATTTAGAGCATGAGTCTTTGGAAGGCTTATGAAAATGCAAATTGAAAGCGTTGTTAAACGTTCGTCTGTCAGTGGCTTCTTTTACTGGGGGTAAATTTCCTTGCAAGCATTGTTCTAAGTAAAGATTGTACATGATGCGTAAACTTAAATTTTCCGCGATAGAGCGTCTGTTAGGGTTATGGGTCCTGGTATAATGGGATTGGTATGAAGGAAATGAGTTGTTATGATTGCGAACCATTATCTTTTGCGAAGCTCGAGTCAGCCTTCCATCCGAAATTTGCAAAATATTAAGAATTGAAAACATTGAAAAATAACATTATAAATATTTACGAGTATCCTGGAGAAAATATTCAAAATCTTTTTGAACGTCCTATAAAATCATAATTTCTCAATATTTACAAATAAGATGGAGGGTTAGGACCTTCATATGAATATTCAACAGATGACGTGGAATGTAAGATGGCTACTGTTATAGATGGAAATAATATAGTTTTCATACCACTTTTACATAATTATATTATTGACGAGAAATAAATGTAGGAACAGTGAGCTTGAGCATTTATTATTCATCCTTTTTTCATATAATAACATTAAGTAAAATAAACTCTCCAAAGGCGAAACAGTAAAATTTAAAAAAATAATCACTTTATGAAAGTTATATGCATCACATGCACATATCACTTTTATTATCAGTTTTGATACAATATTATGTTCTGAAAAAAATTTTTTTCATGGAACAAATAATTAAATTAAAGAATAATTCTTTACTGGTCAGGACCATCATAATTGACAAAATAGTAAAAAGAACATTATATTTCATTAAAACATTCTGGCTCATCAAGAAGTCTATCAAAATGAGGTTCCATGATTTCATCATCATTGGATTCGTTTGTTATAAGGACTTCTGCTTGATGGCCCCCTGGTATTGACGCATTTCCAGCAAGAATATTGTTCTCAGAGTCTAGACTATGAAAATATGAGAGTTGTTTTGGTCTTCTTCAACTTTTCGAAGTTCTAATATTCAAAGCATTACTTCTCCTTACAAAATTCTTGATTACACCTATAAAGAAATCTTCTTTTAAGTGTTTTTAAGCAATCAATGTGATTTAATGGGGATATACATACTAAAATTATTCTGGCTATGTGTACTCTAACTGTATCGAAAAATAAGTTTATGACAGTTTTAAATGTCTTGAATGGAATTTTTTCTTTTTCTTTGTCTCCAGACCCTCCTAGGAACAGAGTGTCACGAATTTTGTAGAAAATAATTTGTCCAGTAACAAATAGCAGTTATCAACTCCATTTCCATTTCCCTTTCTTTCACAAATGAAACTCAATTTTTCAATGTTTCCTCATTATTTGCTTATCGTTGAGTTTTTTCAAACATCTATTGGTTGGATGAATTCCATATCAGATATTAATATTTCATTAGATTTTGCCCTTCATACACAATTTTTCTGTTTTTTACAGATGCGGTCTAGAGTAGCTTCTATTGTAGCTAACTCTTCAAGAACTGTCATTTGAAATTTTTGATTTTGTTAGATCTCCTTCAATCTGAGGGCTTGATTGGAAGGGATAGCATCAAGCTTACTATTATTCAACTGAGTGTTTCCTTAATGAGGTAAATCCACAATAATTGGATTAACAGCATAAGAGGCCAAAAGGTCTACAGTGTATATTTCATTATTTGTAGGTGATGTCACTTCATTTTGAACAAGAGAATCCAGAGTGTTATTGCTTGCCTCCTACAAAACAGACAATTATGAAATTTTTGAAACACAAACCAATCTATGATATGTTCATAATAAAAGCTATAGATGAAAAGACTCCCCAGGCGAACTGCAGCTGAATGATTAAAATTATTATTATTTTCATTTTGGAATACACTGGTGGACACTGGAATTCTTCTTGGCTTATTCTCTTTGAGTTGAATATTTTCAATGAAAGATTCCTCCTGCTCTGTTTCTTCTTGATCAGACATTCTCTCCAATTCTTCCTCAGCAATTGCATAATTTATCAGTTGGTTTATTTTCAGTTTCTTACAAGCTTCTCAGCTTTCAGTTTCGGCCATGATTATTTTCCACCACTTTCCCATACAGAAAGAACAGTGGTTAGTTTCCACCATTTTAAACATTATTTTCGAGTGTGTTGGTCAATAACACGAATGAAATTTACAAAGGTGCAATGAAGGTAAAGTGAGGTTATAATACAAATCATTTAAGAGTTCTTTAGAGTATCATTAACCGCTATTTTATAAAAAAAATCAATGTGAGAAAGAATCATTATTCAAGGTATATTTGTAAACTAAAAAGTTTCGTGTGATGTCACTTATGAAGGATTGAATGTTAGAGCACATTTGAAGGGGCTAAAACCAAAATTATCAAAAAAATAATTTTTTTTAACCAATGTTTTTCTTTAATATTGATCAATTTTGAAGCTCATGAAAATTTTGCATGAATGCCATGTATTTCACAGTAAAATTAATCTGACATCCATACTAATATTATAAATGCGAAAGTAACTCTGTCTGTCTGTTACTCTTTCACAGCTGAACGGATTTTGATGAAATTTGGTATGGTGAGAGATGATAACCTAGAAATGGTCATAGGCTATGAATAATCACGCCATCATTCTTAGTAGGCAGATAACTAAATTGAGTTAGTGATTTTTAGTCGTTTTTGTTGGGACTTTTGCTCCTTCACGTCTAAACGGCTGAACAGATTTTGTTGAAATTTAGTAAGGTTAGATGGTTACCTAAAAACGAATATAAGATCAAACTGATGACGTCATCGTACTTAGGGCTTAGGAAGTAGGCCGAAAACTGAATTGAGTTGGTGATTTTTTTATGGTTTTTGCTGGGAGTTTTGCTCTATCATGCCTAAACGGCTGAACGGATTTTCATGGAATTTAGTTAGGTGATAGTAACCTAGAAAAGGATATGGGTTATTAATATTCATGCTATCGTACTTAAGGCGTAGGCAGTAGGCAGAAAACTAATTAAGTTATTGATTTTTAATCGTTTCTTTTAAAAGTTTACCTCATTCACGCCTTAACGTCTAAATGGACTTTTTATAAGACTTGGTTAATATAAAGATAGGATCCTAGGCACGGACACAGGCTACTTTTTAAGGCGGGAAAATACCTCATTCCCGCGGTAATCTAGCGTGATGGTGCCAAGAAGCGCATGACGCCATAGCTACTGAAATGATTTCGATGTTTTTTTCTAACTGAGTGTTACTAAGACTTCAAGTTAGTATTTGATCACTTTTCTAACTTTGAGGATCGGTAGGCGCCATAATTTAGGGAATTTATGATAAAATTTTGATGCAACTGTCTTTATTCAACAGTTTTACTTGGATCGAAACTAAGCGACATTCCATCACACTACTCAACTCATAGGGTAGAAAGGTACTAAAATTCAGACAGTTGTATCAAAATAATGTACTAAGTATTGTACACATTGAAAAGGTATATAGAAAAAGAAAAGTCCGTGATGGTATATGTCTATCTCTTATGGATAACCAACAATAATTTTTTTTTGTCATTTACTTTTTACGACAAATTATGGCTAATTTTCGAAGCGATTTCAACCAATACAGGATTAATCCTTAACCAATTAAATACCTTGAATACATTGTTCATTTAATATAGATCTATGTCCCTTTACACCGTATGATTCAAGTGAATATTTTCGAATATATTACCGTGCGAAGCCGGGGCGGGTCGCTAGTGTGTAATAAATCTAAAGCTTCGATGCATTGCATTCACAGAAGTCGTCAATGTATTCGTTATAACTAGGTTTCATCAATGAAAATGAATATTTATCCATGTGGAAATATAAGTACGGTTGATTCGTCTACAAAAGACATATATGCGATCGTTTGGTATTATAAATGTAACAAATATTACAAAACAGACTTATACCTGACCGAAAAATAATAAGAAATGAGTGGTTGTATAAAAGTTGTACATTTGTCGTATAGTGGAACATAAGGTCATCAATCGGACAATTATGGGTACAGGATAGTGAGTTCTTTAATAGTTTTATCAAATATCGTATAAAAGTTCGCTGAACGTATATGTACCAATTCGGTAAAAGTTCCATAGCGGTTTACCAGAGTATACAAAATAATTTAATTTGTCGTATAATTTGTGCCCATTTTAGTTCAGAATGTGTTGTATATGCGGAATGAAAATGTTTTTAGGACTTTCATTCGTTGTAAGAAACCAAAACCTTAAGACATTGAATTGCTAGCTGGGAGCTCATACATCTTGAGTCAATACAACAATAATAATAATCACTTTTAATTCACACAAATTAACATAGAAAATTAAATGACGTCAAACAACTTACAACATGGTTCGAAACAAATTTTCAAAGTTGAAATAATCATATAAATTATATGGCTCTAGTTGAATCAACATTTTTTTATGAATTTCATGAATTTACCAAATTATTCTTTTACAACTAACTGGTAACTTATTATAGAACCTTTTACATATGTAGTACGCACTTTTTGTAACAGAAAATCTATGCAACGGATAAATGAAATCTAAATTTCTCGTATTAAAGGTACCTATGGTCTCCACTTCAATGAAACAACTGTTTATTCTCAAAAATAAATATTGAACCTTTTAAAATGTATAAGCCGTACACAGTAAACGAACACATACTTTTGTATTTACGTGTACACGATTCCCCAAACTCCAATCTACTTGTATAATAAATATCGATCGAATTTTACTACTTTTCCCCAGAAAATTATTCCATATCTCAAAATAGACTCAATGTTAGCGTGATAAATAATCTTCAATATACCCACAGTATTTTTATCAGATAGAATCTTTATTTTATAACCAATGCTTGCCACATTCAAACAAGTCTTGTCAACACGAATTTACCAATTCAAAAACTCATCGATATGTACTCTTGCCCAATATAATACAATTTTATTCATCCTTTGAGACATTACAATGATGTATAGGACATGTCAATTGTTCACACATAAACACATAAGAGTCAATAAGAGCAATCAATTCAGTGTAACGAAGTTAACAAAAATTCTCAATGCTATAAAAAAATTTTTCATCGAATAAATTGATATCTTCAATTTTAAATTATTTATCTTTTTACAATTTGAATTACATAGTTGAAAACTTTGTATTCGATACAAGTTCCACTTCCTGATTTTCGAAAGTTACGCTTTTCAGACTATCACTCTGAGCTTGTTCGAGACTAAACAAAATCAAATTAAATTTAGATTCATTGACTTTTCAGTTAGCTAAATTCTTTGTTTTCACGATAATTCCATTCACGTCATTTCCTTCAAGTTAACCAACCATTGGTGTGTTCAACAAAGTTTGTAACTAAGCAGTAACTAATCGCTATTGGAAGGTCATTAATTTACACTAAAAACAAAATTAGACATCACGAATAACTACCCGCTGCTTTTTCTTCGGCAAATACGACCTTTATCCAATCATAAGCTTTCTCCTAACACCATATTTACCAAATTTCAGAAGTGGAAGTTTATGGTTTAATCAGTCGAATGCATCCTTTGAATCTATGAAAAGACCCAATGCCAAATTTTGTTGGAATGGGATTATTCCGAAAAATTATAATTATTGTTTAATTCGTGGGATCGAAGTAGCTTGGAAATAAACCTTTCAAATTTTAGATTAATTAAACACCAATATTTCTGAATTTTAAATTCATAACTATTCATGAGGGAATTGTCAGCACATTGGCTGCTTCCGAGAGCTTGAAAAAGCAACAATTAGATTCGAAACGTCACTCAAAGGAATGATATACTATATGTGGTGTCTTATTTCCAACCTATTCCGATCCCACGAATTAAACAATATGTATATGTAAAAAAGGAATACGAACAGTACCTAAATTGAAGAAACAAATTTTAATTTTTCCGATAGTTTCCTTGAAAAAAGTTCTTATAATATGAAATAACTCTCACATTTATCTTCATATTCAAAAACACATAATGGCAGCCCCGTCGTGGTGATCTTCTAAAAATGAGAAAAGGGTTATTTTGATCAAAGATTGTAAACCATCGTTACTCAAGAAGAAGGAAAAAATAATGTCCTTGAAAGTATACGTAAAGTAAGAGTTATCAGTATTATATTTTCTGTACGAATCCAATCAGTTTTTACAGTATCATTCAAGCAACCACTTGCAGATTTTCCACTTCCTACCCATTTGTTTCATTTTTAATTCGAAAATAAGGTTTCATGACTTGTTTCATTTGTTCTCTTCCTTTCTTGATGTGTGCGATGATAAATATTCTGTTCACACAAGAGCGTCAGTTTTTCATACGTGTAAGAATCAGCTTATTTTGTATTTATAATGGCTTCTGACATATGGTCAGCATTGAAATAATCGTAGACTGAGTAAACAGAAAGTGCCATAGCATACATAGGTAGGTACCTATATGGATTTCCTGTGCGCCAAAGGCACCATCCTTAATTCTTCAAACTGAAGGCTTTTCGCTGGTTGAAAGAAATGTCCCTCCGGCTCTTTTGTGTGAATTGATTTGTAATGGCACTTTTCTGTTTCCTGAGCAGCGAACATACATGATTGATTTTCTTATGAAGAGCTTGCTACGTAGCTTGTTATTTTTTCTGATTAAAATACCTCACAAAAAGAAATATCTGCAAGAGGCGAATGATTCCATAGAACTATGCATAGAAAAACTCTTATAGAAAGTACAATATCTTAAAATGCGTTTTTAAAAATAATCTATGTGAATAATATTTTATTCACTGAGAAAAATATTCAGTGTTGGTTAGTGAATATTAGCTTGTCTTTGGTGAACTTTTCACTGAAAAACGGTACAAGTTATAATAATAATAATAACCTTTATTTCCTTCGAATGCATACATACGAGGTCTGTCAATTATATTCCCGGAAAAGTGCTCGGACGGTCAGGAATATACATAAATTCTTAAAATTAAGTAATAATCCTTCGCAGTAGTCTCCCTCTAGCTGGATGCACCGGCGCCACCGTTGGATCCACGATGGAAAGCACCCCCTGAAGCCCCTCGAAGATAGGTCCCTTAGCACCCGTGTCGTGACACTTTGCACTTCCTCCACGCCGTCGTATCGGTTGCCCTTGAGGTAGGACTTCAATTGTGGAAAGAGATTAAAGTCGCAGGGGGCCAGGTCCGGGCTGTAGGGAGGTGCGGAAGGGTTGGAATGCCGTTTGGGGTAAAAAAATCGAAGCTCTTTCTGCTCAACTGTGAGCACTTTGGGAACCATTTTCGCGCACAACTTGCGCATACCTAAATCTTCGTGTAGCATCTGTCGAATGGTTTCCTTGTTGATACCCAACTCGTCTTCCAACATTTCGAGGCTTACCCGACGGTCTCCGAGCACACGCACGCGCCGGCGATCGACGTTTTGTGCCGTTCGTGAGATGGAGAAAGCTCCCTCACGTGGATCGTCCTCCAGCGACTCCCTGCCTTCCCTGAACCGCTTAGCCCACTCGTAGACAGCTGTTTTTTTCAGGCTATCATCCTTGTACACGTCGGTTAACTGTTTCATAATTTCCGCCTAACTTACACCACGTTTGACCAAAAATTCGACCACTACTCTTTGCTCAGTTTTTTTATCACACATTTTAGCGACAAAGAGTCCAAACACGCCGATGATCAAAGTACTGTAAAACAGGAACTAAACAACCGATCGAGACGAAACTTGCATAGACTGACGCAGAAATGAATCCTCTTTCGAATAACAACAAAGCGAACGCCGTAGCATAACGAGAGCCAGCAGTGTTGTCACTTTCCGGTAATTAAATTGACAGACCTCGTACATTATGGAAAAAATCAAAACAAAAGGGGAAAAAACTAACATCTAACATATGATTACACAGAATGTCCTTTGCCATATGAAAGGAATTCATCGATGCTATAAACGCTCTCTTTTAACAAGAAGGTTTTCAATTTTTTCTTGAATATAAGCAGTGATCTTGCACACTTGATAGAATCATCGAGTTTTTTGTAAATATCCAATCCTAAATAAAGAGGTGATCTTCTTCCAATTCTATATCTATAATTTGGGAGTACAAAAATACTTTTAGTTCTTGTTTCATATTGGTGTCGGTCTCCGCTCCTCACAAATTTATCTTGATTTTTATGAATAAAAATCGCCAATTCAAGAATTAGTAATGATGGTAATGTGATAATCTCAAGAGATCTAAAATATTGTCTACAAGACGTATTATTGGGAACGCCGATCAAACACCTCACAATCTTTTTCTGACAAAGAAACACATCGCTCGACCAAGAAGATGATCCCCAAAGTAAAATTCCGTAAAGAAGAGCCTGGGCATAGTAAATTCAAACTCGCTCTTTCACTAAGCTTAAATGAAATATGTTTCTTGAACGGAGTTACTAAAAAGAATAGCTGTCGACTAGGAAGCATTATTTTCATTTGTTGTAGGTAACATTTTTTTATTTGTTGTGAATGAACTGTTCATTACTGATAAAAGAATATACACTTACGAATGATAGACATTGATTGAATACAAATCAACCACTTAACTTATGATAACTGACACAATACTTATATTGAATTATTTTTCTGCTGTTATAAATGAATACAATTCATTAAGGACTCATAATTTGTTTACTTAGTATTACTTAATTTTTTTTTACTGATGAGTATTCGTTCATTGACGGGATCTGATTCTGTTTCGGTATTCATTAAAACTCAAAATATCTATGGTAAAAAGAATTTATTTCAAAAATATAAAAAAAACAAAAGATACAAAAATTAAACTCATACGTCAATGAAACATAGCTATAAATAGTTTTGTACCTATAGACGACAGAACAATATAAATTTTGGAACATTCTTTTCTAAAATACATCTCTTGATATGCATATTTTCTACTTCGTAAGCGAAATAATGCTCATTCATTCTTAATGCCTTATATTCTGTAAAAACAAACCAAATTTCTGATACATTGTTAACAACAATTGCACTTATTTTTCCAAACAGTGGACACACTTTATATTCTATTAAAATAATATCACCAATACAATATCTATGATTGTTAACAGCAACTTTGTTTAGGAAAAAAATACCTCGTCATAGAAATCTTTAAATTTATTTATTTATTTAGCGTATGGCAATATCACAGGTAATTACATAACAAGAATAATGAACTACTTTTGCTATCTATGTTGATGATTTTTGAAAAACCTCTTTGTTTCGAAGAAATCGTTCAATGTACAACCTCCTAGCTTTTAATGAATTTCCATCAGCAAGTCCATAAATGAAATGCATGTCAGTCATCTCGGCGTTTGTATAGCGATTCATAATAGTCAAAGATAAAATTTTAATTGCTAATACATCACAAAACGAATTCAAATGAAAACCGTGTTTGATCTGTATTCCTTTACCATCTGAACTTATCAATTTTAAGTCAAAAAACTGGCCGTTTTTAGTGATTGGAATGTTGTTAAACAAATTTAAAAATAAATTGTACCTACTTAGTAAACACAGTGCGGTACGCATTTTTATTTGTTATTTATTTGTTCGCACTGTATCTTCGAAACAAAGAGGTTTTTCAAAAATCATCAAAGGACAAAACATGCTTGAAATAGTCCAAGGAACAACCCCCTGAATTTTTGCCGCATGTTTAGGAAACACCCTGTATAGACATATAATAATAATAATAATAATTTATTGCCATCAAATTTACATGGTTCGTCATAAATCATTTATAGAGAAAAACTCAAAAATTCTTCTACTGAATAAAATGCATTATTTACTAAAATATCATGAATTCTCTTTTTAAAAACACGTTCAGGTAGTTCTTTTACGTCTGCAGGTAATTTATTGAACATTTTGATGCCCCAGTAGTGCGAGAAATTTTGCGTATTTTTCTTCCTGTGCAATGGTGTAATAAAATCATTCTTATGTCTGGTGTTAAACATGTGATGAGTCCCATTTCTTGGTATGGTGGATCTGTTGTGGTGCACGTATATGAGACACTCCTTTATATACAGAGATGGAAAGGTAAGTATTCTACTATTTATGAAATACGGTTTACAAGATTCTCGGTGTCTTATTCCAAATATGATTCGGAGAGCTTTTTTCTGTAGAAGAAAAATTCTCGCAGCATCAGACGCATTTCCCCACAGAAGTATACCATACAAAAGTAAACTTTGAAAGTTCGCGAAATATGCAGTTCTGCTGATTTCGAGAGTACCACATTTTTTCAATCTCCTTAGCAGATATAGCACTCTGGACAGTTTATCGCAAGTGTAATCAATATGGGCGGACCAACTCAATCTATTATCCAGGATTACACCCAAAAATCTGGCGTTCGATGGGTTCCCTCTACTTCCAAACTCTAACTCCACTGTTTTCTCTTTATTCAATTTGAGCCCATTTAAAGAGAACCATTTTTTCACTTCAATCAGGGCTTGCTTTAACCTGACCGTAAAATCTTTTCCATCCTTCGATTTTATTATTATGCATGCGTCAGCGCAGTACAAGCATAGACAGTCACAATTTTCGACAATTATATCATTCAAATATACCAAGAACAATACAGGTCCCAGTATTGATCCGTGGGGTACTCCATAACCTAATTCTTTTTCTTCTGACATAACGTTATTCCAGTGCACTTTCTGAAATCTTTTTTTCAAGTACGATTCCAACAGTTTAAGGATGCTTCCTCTGAAACCACAGGCGTTCAGTTTCTTAAGCAGGGTCGCATGTGAGACTGCATCGAAAGCCTTACTTAAGTCAAAATTTAGCATTTTTACAAAGTCTCCTTCATACATAGCTTCTATCACATCATTCAATAATTCCATTAGTTGTTGTACTCCGACCTTTTCTGCATCCATGCTGGTTTTTGTTCAAAATATTTTTTTTCTCCATCCATTTCAACATTCTGTTTTTTATAACAGTCTCAAATATTTTCGATATACAGGGAAGAATTGCGATTGGTCGATAATTATTATAGTCGTTTTTGTCCCCTTTTCCCTTGTATATTGGAATAACTTTTGCGATTTTGAGTTCGTCTGGAAAATAGCCTTCTCGGAAACATTTGTTTCTTATTATTGAAATAGGATTGGCAATTTCTTCACTAATGTTTTTCAGAATATCTACAGTGATGTTATAAATATCAACTGTTGATTTAGGTTTGAAAGATGTTATTATTCTCTTTACTTCATTTTCAGTGCACTCAAAGAAAAGCAAGATTTTTCATCATTCAAATATTTATATTGTGGTATCTTACTAGATTCGTAACTTGTTTTTCCTAACTCTTCACAGATTTTCTGGCCGACACTTGCAAAATGGTTGTTCAGTGAATCAGCATGAAGTTTTGTGCTTCCATTTTCCTTAGTTGTTTTCGAGTTGTTGCTTCTTATAATTTCCCATAGAGTTTCTGTTTATTTTTCGCTTTATTCAAGTATTCTTCATTTTTTCTTTTATTGTTTTTTCTATTTCGAAACAATACTGTTTCTTATACGATTTATAAGCCCTAAATGATGAGTCGTCTCCTTTCACTTTTGATACTGTGTATAGTGCCTCAAGGGTATTTTTCATTTCAATGATTTTTGGTGTTTTCCATAACATTTTTCTATTGAAAGAGTTTTTAACTTTCTTCTCTTTTACTGGCATTCTCTGATCTAGAATCTTCATGATATAATCATGAAAAACTGAGAAAGCTTCCTCAGCATTTTTTTGGTGTAACAATTTATCCCAAGAAATATCAGATATGTCCTTCTTTAATAGGTTAGTACCTTCCTCTGTTATATCCCTCCTTTTTATAATTCTTTCATTATTTTCAGGTTCATTATCCGAAGCAGAAAAGGTTAGTACCTGTGCTAGATGATCAGACATGTGAAGTTCTAGTGTTTTATTCTCATGATAAACTGTGTTGACAAATATATTGTCTATGCATGTTTCAGTTTTGTTACTTTTTCTTGATGCCTCATAAAAACATCTATTGAAACCGAAGGTCTTGAATAAATTTATGATTGTTTTTGTTTCCCTACTATTAATGTTGAAATTGATGTTAAAATCTCCCGATATGAATATTTTCTTTTCTCCATAATTTTTGTAACGTACCGTAAAACATTGGATAAAACATCCACAAATATGTCCACTGAGCCCAAAGGTGATCTGTATAGTCCGACTACAACCGTATTGATATTGCTCAAGAAAATACCTGTAAATTCAGCTTCTCTTTCAATAGCTAGCTCTTTTACTCTTTCCAACGAAATTGCCCTCCAATTTTCTCTCACTGCTATTAATATGCCTCCATGTTTATTTTTACCTCTACAATAATTTGATACTATGTTGTAATTATCTAAATGAATATACTGTAACTGTTCTTCATGTAGCCAAGTTTCTGTTAAGCAAATTATATCTACTGCATGCTCATACACCTGCAAATTTAACTGTTGGATTTTATTTTGTACAGATTGTATATTATAGTTTAATATGGAGAACATTTTGTTATTATGAAAATTAGAATTGATTTGCTGCTGTTTTTGTGCGATTAAAGAATCGAAAAGGCCGCACGATTATGTTTTCAGGCCAAATCTCGGGATCGTTAATTTTACTAATCATGGAATAAGCACATCTTAGCTTGAACGATTTATTTAAATTTGTGTTAGACTCATGTTTTTGTAATTCCTCCACTTCAAATTTTTCGATTGGAAATAAGGATTCTAAATATTCGATAACTTTTGTAGGATTGGAGTCATTTGAGGCTCTACCGATATAAAACCATGCTCTTCTACAAGCGCCCCTAAAACAACTATCGTTACCTATCTTCGCTTTCCCTCTTTTTGCTGCTAACGGTCGTTGACTTTCATTACCATTTTGAGTCTTCTCATCTCTCCTCATCTCCGCCACTGGTTTCAGCCATGACTGAGTGACTTGAGTAGTTCCAGCGGTTGATGTGGACTTGGACCTACTGCGAGCTCCATTTGCGTTCCTGCTGTCACTTATGTCGACGTCAATGACGTCATCTGATTTTTGCGCGTTATCTTTTGTTTCTGTTTTGTTTATATTAACCTCTCTTTTTGAGATTATTGGTTTATAAATCGTTTCATTTTTATCTTTAAGGATATTAATCAACAATTCCTGTTCTCCTGTTCTCTTTTCCATTTGATGTTGTAGTTTTTCCAACAATTCAATTGACCTCAACAGGTTCAATTTCTCCATCTGATTTTTTTGACATTGTTTATTTGTGCATTCACTCTCTGCCTCCAGTTCTTCACATACCTCCGACTTTTCTGAATCAAGTGCTGCATTTAAAGCGCTATTTGTTTTTACGCAGTTTGGTAGCTTTTTATTGACTATATACTCAATAAGTTCATTCTTTTTCCACTTATTCAGCTCGCTCGCTAATTGTGCTTTCGACATCGTCGCCATCTTGAATATAATACAACTTTAATGTAATCATTAACGTTACATTTATCACATAATTCAAGAAAATTTGAAAAAGATTTATATATTTATTTTTCAATTCAAAGTATTTACATAAATAAATTTTATAGAATATATATTCAAAAACTTAAAGCATGTGCATAAATAAAAATCAATCACTTTGATATATATATATATATTTTGAAAATATTAAAATAAAATCATCTTCATCTTATCACAAATAACATTTGAAGAAAAACTCAAACTATGGTCAAAAACAAGAGTAATCAAAAGTAATGAATATTAAAATAAAAATATTTACAAAAATAAAAAATATCAAAATATAACTATGTACAAAAAAAGACTAAAATAAAACTTTGTAATAAAATATTAAAATAAAATAAGTCTTTCATCTTATCACAAATTGCCAAACACATTTGAAAAAAACTTGAACTATGTACAAAAATGAAAAATATCAAACTAAAACGACTAAAATGAAACTTTGTAATAACATATTAAAATAAAATGTAAGTCTTTCATTTCATCACAAATTTCAAAAAAATTTTGACAAAAAAACTCAAACTATGTACAGAAATAAAAAATATTAAAATAAAACTGTGTTCAAGAATAAAAAATATCAAAATATAACTATGTACAAAAAAAGACTTAAACAAAACTTCGTTATAAAATATTAAAATAAAATAAGTCTTTCATCCTATCACAAATTGCAAAACAAATTTGAAAAAACTTGAACTATGTACAAAAATGAAAAATATCAAAATAAAACGACTAAATGAAACTTTGTAATAAAATATTAAAATAAAATGTAAGTCTTTCATCTCATCATAAATTTCAAAACACATTTGAAAAAAAAACTTAAACTATGTACAAACATAAAAATATTAAAATAAAACTCTGTACAAAAAAAGACTAAAATAAAACTTTTGCCAGATCATCTATTGCTGTTTTCTATAGCCGTTGTAAGGCGCTCCAACAATCCCAAAAATGTATCTTGCCGTGCCATTTTTTCTCGGTGACGCCTTTCGAGAGAACTATCACCTCTCTTCCTTTTTCTTGAAAACGAGGAAGAGAAGTTTTGTTGTGTATTGAAACTATCCTCATTCATAGAATCATCTGAAATTATAGAAAATATAGGTTAATATTTTGAGATTATTTATACATTTTGTCGAATCAAGAACTAATTAAAGCAATATATGAACAACTAATTACTCCATGGGAGTATAGAAAAGTAGCTACATATATGATAATTCTCAAGTTAAGAAAGGATTATAAACTTGCCACCAATGTTCCTTCTGCCTCCGATACTCTCACAACAAGTCCCCTGGCACTTGAACATGTTGCGACAGGTTTAATTTCTGGCTTTTTGAACAGAATTTGATTCATAGAATCATAAAATTTCCAGAATTTGTAATTGTTGCCTGACTGCTCATTATGCCTTTTGATATTCTTATACATATTTTTTAAACCTTTCCATTTGGTATCGCATTGTTGCGATATATAATGTAGCCCAAATTTGTTTGTTAGGTCTTTGGCTAGTTTGTCCAGAACAAATTTTTTAATTCCTGAGGCGAATTCTCTGTCATATTTCTGGTAACTTTTGATGAGCTCCATAGTGCTCATATCAGTAAATATTTTTGTATTTTCTGAAACATATTTTATTTCTTAGTGAAGAAATGATACTGTGGTAATCCCAATGGGTACTTATTAGGGGACACTCAATATCTCAATAAAGTAACGTATAAGTTAACACTGTTTATTTATATGCACCAAATAATAGTTAATAATACGAATTGTTTACATCAAACGTATACAATCCGCTACCGATCTAATTCTACACGTAACTGCCTAATGAATCAACTTTCAGCGCACGACTCCGATCGTCTCAGCATTAGTCATCAGTAGAAGCTAGTTTCCACATTCCCTCCATCTTTTTCAATTTTAGTGGTGAAACTAGGGGTTGTCGTTCCTCTTTCTGCTCCTCGGAATCACCAGCCTGATCACGTCCATTTACGTTGTTCTCATTTCCAATCAGCTCATCTGAAACAGAATCAAGTACCTCCGCCATTGGAAGGCATTTTTTCACTTGTGAAATATGACGCCTTAATGTTTTGCCTTTTCCAAATAGAAGTAATTCATTACCCTTTCTGTCCAGAACTTCGTATTGTTCCTGACCAAATCGACTTACAAGTTTATTAGGTATAATCATATTTTGCACCAACACAGTATCTCCTTTTTTGAACTCTGTTTCTGCCGCTTTCCTGGATGCATCTTCTCTCTCTTTTCCTTTATGTTTATTTAGCAAATCCGCATCTCTTGTTTCTTCGTCGTTCTCTTCACCCACAAAGTCATTGATTGAGGGGATTTTGTCCCTAATATTTCTTCCAAACATTAACTCCGATGGCGATTTTCCTGTAGTACCGTGAGTGGTAACATTATGCATCAAAATAAATTTTTGCAATTCGGACTTGAGGTCTATGTTGTTTGCATAAGAAATTTGTAGCCTCTTCAATATAGACTTGTTCATGTTCTCTACTTCGCCATTTGCCTGTGGCCAGTATGGAGTCGTTTTGACCAATTTTATATTGTTTGCTTCACAAAAATCGTTAAACTCATTGCTGCTGAATTGTGGTCCATTATCGGCTCTTATACTTTTGGGATAGCCCAACCGACAAAATAATTCCGTAAGGCATTGGATTATAATGTTGGACGTTGTTGATTTGAGAAATACTATTTCTTGATATCTCGAATAATAATCAATCACCACAAGCAGCATATCCTTATTAGGTAATGGCCCCATTAAGTTTAATGCTAAACACTGCCACGGGCCTTCCGGAAACTTGTGTCTCCACATAGGAGGGGGTTTATTAGGCTGTGATACAAGTAAGCAATCTTGGCAAGATTTCACGTATTTCTCGGTCTCTTTGTCGATTGCTGGCCACCATACTTTTGCTCTCAGACGTCTTTTCATTAGTGTTTCTCCGGGGTGACCTTCGTGAGCCAATTCGAGAATCTGATTTCTAAGATTATTCGGGATAACTATTTTATTTCCTCGAAGTACGACAGGCCCGATATTCGACAATTCGAGATTGAACGGAAAATACCTATTTTTGTTATTTGATGACCATTCGTTATCTTGTATTATTTTAACTAATTCGCTTATCTCACTATCTGCTTTGCTTTCCGCTATTACTTGTGAAATGCGTATTGCATTGGGCGTACATCGTTCTACGATTGAAAATACATGGTGCTCGTTTTCCTTATCAAATGTTGTTACCTCTGAAAGTCGGCAGTCTGGAAACTGCATCAGCTATGTTCTGTTTTCGTGGTTGGTAAATTACTTTAAATTTGAAGGATTGTAGTCTCAGCACCCATTTCTCTATTCGAGCAGGTGGTTTTGAGGAGGGTTTAAAGATAGCCTCTAGTGGTTTATGATCAGTCACTAGTTCAAATTCCAGCCCTGCTAAATAGAAGTAAAATCTTTCACATGACCATACCAAAGCCAAGCTTTCCTTTTCCGTCTGCGAGTATCTACGTTCCACATCTGATAAACTCTTACTTGCAAATGATATAACTCTCGGATTTTGGTTATCTTCGAATTGTATTAGAACTGCCCCCAGGGCTACAGGACTAGCATCTGCCACCACACGTGTTCTACGTTTTGGGTCGAAGTAAGCAAGCGTAGGGAGTCTTGCTAGCATGGTTTTGATTTGTTCGAAACATTTCTGTTGTTTTTCCTGCCATTCGAACTTTGCATCTGATTTTGTTAATTGCCGTAGTGGTTCCGTGACCGTTCCTAAATCTGGTAAAAATTTTCCCAAGTATGTGGCTAATCCTAAAAAGCTTCTTATTTCTTCTTTGGAGTTTGGTGGCCGAAATTCTAATACGGTTTTCACTTCCACAAGATTCGCGTCAATTCCATTTCTCGATAATTTGTGACCTAGGAATTCTATTTCTTCTGCTTTCTGAACAGTTTTTTCCTTGTTGAGTAGGATGTTATTTTTTTCGAAGATTTGCAGGACGGATTGTAAACTGCGGTCGTGTTCTTCTTCATTGCATCCAAACACTATGATATCATCGAGGTAATTGAAACAATTTTCACAAGATGAGAGAAACCTTTCAAACACTCTCTGGAATATTTCAGGGGCCGAATCCACTCCGAACATCAATCGTTTATATCGAAACATCCCTTTGTGAGTAACGAACGTTGTTATTGGTCGACTTTCCTCATCTAGCTCCAGCTGATGATAGGCATTCTCCAAATCCAGTCTTGAAAAATACTTTGCGTTTCGAAGTTTTGTCATGAATGACTCAAATGTCGGAAGAGGGTAATTTTCCCTCAAGATCGCCTCGTTCGCGCGACGCATGTCGACACAAATTCTGATATCTCTATTCGGCTTGAAAATAACAACGATGGGAGATATCCAGGAGCTAGGACCATCTACTCTCTCTATTATATCTCTGTCTAATGCTTCTTCCAATTTAGCTTCTACAAAGTTTCTACTGATAGTGATACAGGTATTCTTCTAACTGGTTGCTGTACTAGGGTAACGGTTTCGTCGATTGTTAATTTAATAGTTGTATCCTTCATTTTAGGAAATGGTTTTTTCTTATTATCTATATGGTTTATATTGAGACCAAGGTTGAGAACCCCTAATTGTATTGCTGTATCTTTTCCCAACAACGAAATATCACCTTGCTTCACAACAAAGAACTCAGCTATAATTTCCTTAGCATTTGGCAGATTTAGTGTTGATTGAAATTTTTTTTCAATTTCAAGGGGTTTACCCGATCCATAGGGTCTTAATACATCGTGAGCACCGTCAGAAATATTGAAAATTGAATTACTACGTGAGATGTGCTCACAGTCTTTTCCTGATATTATATTCACTTTTGATCCAGAGTCAATTAATATTTTTATTTTGATGCCACCTATAAAACATTCGATAGTGTCGTCATTAAAATCTTCCTTGTATCTAGTTTGGTCTGAATGTATTTCGAAGCAGTCGAAATGATTAAGCTCAGTTGGAAAATTTGAATGTTCCCTTTCTTCACTTTCGATATGGTTCACATGCTTGAATCGCTTGTTTCTAGCATTGGAACTGTTATTGAATGAAGAATTTCTCTTGTTATGGGTTCTAGACTCACAGAAAATCGCAAAATGACCTCGATACCCACATTTAAAACAAGTTTCTGCTCTTCCTGGGCATTTCCAGTCATTACTCAAATGATCTTTCTTGCCACACCTAGAACACGGATATCCTTTTTGTTGTGAGGTGATCTTATTAATTCCTGAATGTCCTGCAATTTCCATCGACGTATTCATGACACTAGATTGGTCGCGAATCTGTTCATGTATGAGGCATAACTCAATAACTTCCTCAAGTGTTCTTTCTCTTTCCATTATTTTCTTTTCAGTTCCAAGGGAGCCCAAGTATCTATAATTTTATCTTTGATATTGATTTCTGGGGACTCCTGGGAGCTATTGCCAAATGAGCATTTAGATGAT
Source organism: Propylea japonica (assembly GCA_013421045.1). Taxonomy (NCBI): domain Eukaryota; kingdom Metazoa; phylum Arthropoda; class Insecta; order Coleoptera; family Coccinellidae; genus Propylea; species Propylea japonica. The sequence continues at coordinate 35,505,276 of CM024240.1, forward strand.
TGATTCCGAATTTTCAATAAAAATTTGTTGAAATTATCGCCATTCTCTGCTTTAAGATTTCGGAAAATGTGTCTCTCAAATGTCGAGTTTTGAGTTGGTGAGAAATGTTGCGTTAATTTATCAACAAGTATTTGAAAAACATCATTTCCTTCCCCTTGATCAACAATTGCCTGCGGAATATTGTAAGCAACTTCTTGCAATTGAACTCCTCCCAAATGAAGAAGTTTGTTCCTCATTTTCGAGGGATCTTGAATTTCTTCGGTTGCTAAGTAGAGTCTGAGAGACCGCAGCCATTTCTCCCATTCGGCTCTTAACAACGGTTTTTCTATATTATCACATAGAAATGGTTTAATCCCACTTTCTGACATTTTCTGTAAGTAAGAAAAAAACAGAATAGAATTGAACCTGAACAGTATTACCCAATTTCATTTACGAGGAAACAGGGGGCAGAGAGACGTATGTCCGTGCCTTCATAAAACGTCAATTCTTTTAGACATAAGGAGACTTGGAATTCTGTTTAATTCAGAAGTTTCAATGTATTTATATTTTTTTAATTTTTTTTTATATAGGTTCTCTGCCCTTTTTGATTTATGTGTCATTATTTGTTTCATTTTATAGGTTCTCTGCCCTCTTTTTCTTTTCGTTTTATAGGTTCTCTGCCCTTTTTAAGTAGACATTTGTATGACATAGTATTATTTCTTTCGGACTTACCCTGGTTCGAAATCCTCGTCGCCAATGTGGTAATCTCTATGGGTACTTATTAGGGGACACTCAATATCTCAATAAAGTAACGTATAAGTTAACACTGTTTATTTATATGCACCAAATAATAGTAAATAATACTAATTGTTTACATCAAACGTATACATCCGCTACCGATCTAATTCTACACGTAACTGCCTAATGAATCAACATCCAGCGCACGACTCCGATCGTCTCAGCATTAAACGGCGTTCCCCCTGTGGAAACTAGCTTCTACTGATGACTAATGCGGCGTTCCCACGAGGCGTTATTCACGACAGTGAACCACGCTTTCGTGAAATACACTTCTGTGTGAACGCATTCCTCACGAAAGCAAGTTTAAAAACTATGCGTTCACACAGAAGTGTATTTCACGAAAGCGTGGTTCACTGTCGTGAATAACGCCTCGTGGGAACGCCGCATTAGTCATCAGTAGAAGCTAGTTTCCACAGATACCATGTTTTTGAAATCAAGCTACCTGAAATGTCAGCCATCGTGGAAGAGTTTTGATTCGAATCAACTGAAAAAATGTATTAAATTCAATTAAATAACAATAATCATCATTTGGGAGTTTAGTTCAAAATCTCTTACCCATGAAGGAAAAATTCTCATCAAATGTTCGTCTTGAGATATCTGAAACGAAAATTGTAGCAATATAATATAAACGCTACTGTGATCTAATAATTGAACCCAGTAAATCAGCCAAGTTATTAAGGTGAATGAAAAATATATGCATTTACCTGAGGTAATATTAGACATTTCAAATTTATAGATAAATTGATTTTTCATTATTTAGGTATATTTAAGTCGAAAAAAGATCTGCACTACCTGGGAATTCCACAAAAACTTGTATTCATAACCCTTACCTGAGTCAGATATCAAACTAAACATTTGATTTGATTGTGAAGCCATTCTTGGTCCAGCAATTCGGAAATTTTTTACATCCCTCATTTGGGATGATTCATTTTTAATTATTATTTTTTAAGCGGCCGACATTTTATAAATTGATTTTTCATTATTTCGGTATATTTAAGTCAAAAAAAAGATCTGCACTACCTGGGAATTCCACAAAAACTTGTATTCATAACCCTTACCTGAATCAGATATCAAACTAAACATTTGATTTGATTGTGAAGCCATTCTTGTTCCCGCAATTCGGAAATTTTTTACATCCCTCACTTGGGATGATTCATTTTTAATTATTTTTTTTAGCGGCCGACATTTTATCACAAATAAGTTAAAATAAATGGAACAGAAAATATACGAGAGTTGAAATCTTAGACAAAGGTTGAAATACTTAAACTAACATCTGTTGTCGAACTGGGAATGTGGCTGGAATCTGAACATAAAACATAGAAATAAATATAAAAAACATGAAAGAACTCTAAGGAAAAATCGCTTTGCTCCGTCGAAATAGAGCGAAAAGATCGACGTCCGATTGCTCAGATTTTTATGACGAACGCTCCAGATGTGTATTCCCCTCAATCCGGATGTAATAAACGAACGGTTCAGATCGATCCGACAAGTCCGATATCTATGCCGAAAGCCCCTAATGTATAGAATGTATCACAACATAATTATATATCTAATAATTCTGTACTCTGGCATAGAAAATCCAAATCGACAATATAGAAACTACTAGTTTTTATACTGTGCCCAGAATTCTACAGCGTTGCCAGATTCACCATTGCTCAACTATTACTTTATCAAAATCTCTGTTCTATGAGCACGGTACGAGGCATGGTTCGTTAAGTCGAGCTCAAGTCGGACTGAAATTAAGGCTTGTCTCAAGGAAGGCTGTCTTAGGTAGAAAACGGTCCAAGTGGCCATTAGTATCTTTGTCGATTGCCGGCCACCATACTTTGGCTCTCATCCGTTTTCATTAGTGATTCTCCTTGGTGACCTTAGTGGGTGAATTCAAGAATCTGATTTCTCAGATTATTCGGGATAACTATTTTATTTACTCGAAGTACGACAGGTTCGATATTCGATAATTTGAGATTGAACGGAAAATACCTATTCTTGTTATTTGTTGACCATTCGTTATTCGGTATTATTTTATTCAGTTCGCTTATTTCAATATCTGCTTTTTTTCCGCTATTACTTGTGAAATGCGTAGGGGAGGTCCTTGTACCTAGGGACATTTTTTTTGAACAGCTATATTTTTATAGATATTGATAAAATATCTAGAACTTATGATTTAAAGCCATTGATAGTCAATAACCTTACATTCATCAGTGAAATGAAGTGCATTTGTTACGGGCAATGTAAATAATTGGGCATTGTTTATAATGCCCGGGCAATTTAAAAAGTGCCCAAAAGGATATGACAAAATGATAAATTATGCTGCAAATATCACATTGCCCGGTCATTTTGGATAATGCTAAAAGTCAAGTGGGCAATTTAAGAATAATTTTTATTCATATTTCTTATAAAAAATAACAAATTTCTACATATCTAACTGACAAAGTAAGAAACAAAAATAACAAATAAATTTCCAATGCTGACAAACAAACCGGTGGCGATGAAATAAGTACCAACAGAAGTTAAGTCCAAATAAAATAAGTATTAGATATGTACGTACTTACAAATTTATATTTACACAAAATGTCAATAATAATATCTATTTATTAGAGCAGCTACCACTTTGGTGACATTTTGAGTTACATAACTTTTTTTCTTTACGCCTATAGCCTGTGTCCGTGAAGTTGGCACCCACTTTCTCGAAAAAGAAAAAATTTTTTTTTGCTTTCGTTAGTAAGTCGTTAGTAAGTATTTGTAAGTCCAAAATTTTCGTTTGTAAGTGAAGAGTATTGGTAGAAAAACACCGCATTCCGCTGGTTGCTAACTTCACGGGCATCCACTTTTTGATTTTCTCGGAAAAAAACATACAGCCGGAAAGTCCATCGTTTGTAAGTGTTTGTAAGTCGAAAATTATCGTTTGTAAGTGACCTTGTAATTAAAAAATGGCACCCTTAAAATGCGAAGTTAGCACCCACATGTTAAAAAATTTAATTTTTGTTTTTTGCCTTCGATAGTACTTCGTTAGTAAGTATTTGTAACCCCAAAAAATTCGTTTGTAACCTTCCCTATCATGGGGTAAACAACCCTCAAATATGCGGAATTAGTACCCTCTTTTTTCAACATTACATTTTTCTTCTTTTTTATGAAAGTAAATCGTTAGTGAGTATTTGTAACACAAAAAAAAATTGTTTTTTTCCAAACAAATCATGAGAAAATGGCACCCCTAAAATGCGAAGTTAGCACCCACATGTTGAAAAATTGAATTTTTGTTTTTTGCCTTCGATAGTACTTCGTTATTAAGTATTTGTAACCCCAAAAAATTCGTTTGTAACCTTCCCTATCATGGGGTAAACAACCCTCAAATATGCGGAATTAGTACCCACTTTTTTCAACATTACATTTTTCTTCTTTTTTATGAAAGTAAATCGTTAGTGAGTATTTGTAACACAAAAAAATTTGTTTTTTCCAAACAAATCATGAGAAAATGGCACCCCTAAAATGCGAAGTTAGCACCCACATGTTGAAAAATTGAATTTTTGTTTTTTGCCTTCGATAGTACTTCGTTAGTAAGTATTTGTAACCCCAAAAATTCGTTTGTAACCTTCCCTATCATGGGGTAAACAACCCTCAAATATGCGGAATTAGTACCCACTTTTTCAACATTTTCATCTTTAATCGATGAAATAGTTCAGATACTGTATAATAGATACAGAACCGCGAGTTAACGTCAAAGTGTAGAGGGGTGGGGGTAAGATTTCGCGGTTCCGTGCGAAATTTTATTTTTGAAGCTATGACAACATGCACATCATATATTATGGATTCGAACACGTAGATTACGAATCTGTAATTAGATTTTGCGTAACTGATTCGGTTTGGAAATTATTTCGGATTTGGTGCCAAAATTTCGAAATTTGGGTCAACTTTGGGCCGTCGTACCGATCAAACGCGTGACGCTGGACGATATTGGATTTTTTTGATTATATTTGGATCCTTTGTGAGTACGTAGCCACTAATTTTTCAGACATAGGTCCTCTGGTTGAAAAATTATGATTTTTTTAAAAAAGGTCCAATTTTTTCGATTTTCTTCTGGCCATAATTAACGAACCAGACTCTCCACGAAAAATCTGTTTGGATTTTCTTAATCTACGCCCTCGAGTTAGTATATGTTCCAAATTTCAGGTCGATCAAAGAACTTTCGATTTTTGGCAAAATTTTAAGGGTCTACCCTTAAGAAAATCTCGATTTTTGAAAAAAAATTTTCCGACTCCTATCGCCGTGAAATTTTGCATACTTACTAATTCGAGGGCGTAGAACAAGAATATAAGGTCAGATATTTTTTAAAAAATTCGTCCTGGACGTGAGAGGTCCTTGAAGTTCCAAGATTTTGGACCTTTTTTCAAAAAATCATTTTTACCGACTCGATGGAAGTAGGACGATGAAGTCTAATTTATTGCATAGATAAAGGATCTAACTGCACGTAGAAAAATCCGACATCACCCAGCGTCATTATTTTGGTCGGCACAACGTCTCAAAGTTGACCAAAATTTCTAAATTTTTTTACTATTTTTGCCATAATTTCTAAACGGTTGTGACTAGACAATTTCTAATGGCATATTCGTGATCTACGACCTTGATTTTTTGGGTTGGGTTAGATATGGAGGTACTGTCTTAAACAAAATAGAAACTTTGCATTTTAAGGGTTACATTCTCTCATTAGCGGATTGGTTGAAAACAACAGTTTTTGTGTTACAAATACTTACTAACGATTCACTTTCGAAAAAAAAGAAGAAAAATGTAATGTTTAAAAAAGTGGGTACTAATTCCGCATATTTGAGGGTTGTTTACCCCATGATAGGGAAGGTTACAAACACATTTTTGGGGTTACAAATACTTACTAATGAAGTACTATCGAAATCAAAAACAAAAATTCAATTTTTCAACATGTGGGTGCCAACTTCGCATTTTAGGGGTGCCATTTTCTCATGATTTGTTTGGTAAAAAACAATTTTTTTTGTGTTACAAATACTTACTGAGGATTTACTTTCAAAAAAAAGAAGAAAAATGTAATGTTGAAAAAAGTGGGTACTAATTCCGCATATTTGAGGGTTGTTTACCCCATGATAGGGAAGGTTACAAACGAATTTTTTGGGGTTACAAATACTTACTAACGAAGTACTATCGAAGGCAAAAAACAAAAATTCAATTTTTCAACATGTGGGTGCCAACTTCGCATTTTAGGGGTGTCATTTTCTCATGATTTTTTTAGTAACAAAACAAATTTTTTTGTGTTAAAAATACTTACTAACGATTTACTTTCGAAAAAAAGAAGAAAAATGTAATGTTCAAAAAACTGGGTACTAATTTCGCATATTTGAGGGTTGTTTACCCCTTGATAGGGAAGGTTACAAACGAATTTTTTGGGGTTACAAATACTTACTAACGAGGTACTATCGAAGGCAAAAAATAAAAATTAAATTTTTCAACATGTGGGTGCTAACTTCGCATTTTAAGGGTGCCATTTTTTAAGTACAAGGTCACTTACAAACGATAATTTTCGACTTACAAACACTTACAAACGATGGACTTTCCGGCTGTATGTTTTTTTCCGAGAAAATCAAAAAAGTGGATGCCCGTGAAGTTAGCACCCAGCGGAATGCGGTGTTTTTCTACCAATACTCTTCACTTACAAACGAAAATTTTGGACTTACAAATACTTACTAACGACTTACTAACGAATGAAAAAAATTTTTTTTCATTTTCGAGAAAGTGGGTGCCAACTTCACGGACACCTATAGCCTTGGCCCCCTGTCTTGGATGACAATCTTGCACATTCTCTTAGTGAAATCTCTCTCTGTGGAATATCTTCATCATATATAAACTTCTCATTACATTTTGTAAATTGGTTCCTGGCATAAAGTTGATTTAGAATTCCGTGTTTCGTGCCTAATTTATACATATTAGCATCTGTTACTTCAAGAACAAATGCCAAAATATTTCTTCCATCGGCGCGACCTCTGTCGACATCTGGGACTCGAACTCTAACTGTGTCACCTTTTTTAGCATCAGGGAATTTTGAGGTAGAAGCTTGAATCATTTTTTCAGCTTGTTTTTTTAGATTTCTTGCTGAAATCTGCCTAATTTTTAATATGTCGGCTTTCCTTTTTTTCACATAGTGTTCTTCCGGAGAATCTTCATACATAATCATATTTTTTTTTACATATGCTGTCGCGGAGTTAACACGTCTATAAAGTGCTCCTACAATAATCGTGTAAATTTAAAATCAAAACAAGTTACAGGAACGGCAAGTTGTGACTAATTAGTGCTGAAAAGAAGTTGATTCAGTATACTTCATTAGTTTACAATAAAATAAAACCATATAGCAGATACTCAACAACGATATTTCAGTTCAGAGGTGGGTAAACTTATCCTCCATTCCTTATCGCGCTCTGCAGGTGTTGGGCGAGTAAAATAAGGTGTCCCACACCATTAAGGATTGTTTATGTTAAGATGTCCGATGATGCAGGGGAGGAAATTTCTTTGAGGCAATTGCTGAATGAAATAATAAACTCCAAAAAAGAGTTGAGAAACTGTATAACGGCATCTGAAACACGGCTGATTTTGGAGATACAGGGACTGAAGAATAGGGTGAGCAATTTAGAGAAGGAAAATCAGCATCTTAAGGAACAATTGGAACTCGATAAACGCAATCTAAATAAGAACAATATAATATATTTGGACTGAAGAAAAAGAGAGCTGAAATAACTACAGCATTTGTCTGCGAGGAAATAGCACGCCTACTGGAAGTTCCATTGGAAGAATGCGACATAAACGACATGTATCCTTTAGGAAAAACTGAAAATTGCCCAGTGAAAGTTGAACTAATTTCCTATCAAAAAAAGAAACTTATTTTCAGTAATGTCAAAAAGCTCAAAGGAACTGGTATATCCATTGCTTATGATCTCACTCCACAAACAACGTGAAGAAATAAAAATTTTGAATAAATACCTCAAAAACGCCAGGCAGGATAACCAGGAGGCATATATTAGGGGAAACAAATTAATTATTGGGAAAGACTCTTTCACTGTGGAAGACCTGAAAAGCACAGAAGAGGAGGTCAAATCAAACAGCGCTCCCCACACACCTATGAGAGACAAAGAGCAGTGTTCAGGTGAAGAACACAAGAATATTTCAACTGAGGAAGAGGAATACGATTCATCCAGCAAAATACCCACTAGAACAAAAAATCAACACCATCAATTTCAGCTACTCAGAAGAAATTTCCACCGAAGATTAAAATAACAAAGGGAGGACCAGCTCAAGTTATGAAACTTCGAACGAGAACACTACAGGAAAACTAAACAGTGAGTTGTATTGATTCGTTTTTTCTCTTCTGTTTCTTGTGTTGTGATTAAACGTGTGTATTTATGGACTTACCTAATGGTTAATAAGTGTAGCTAAGCTAAAATATTAAATATGGATAAATTCATTAGAGATTATCATAATGAAGACTACGAGACTAATATAATTGAAAATGTAAAAAAATTTGATAAAAGTATTATTAGACAAAATTTCAAGTTATTTCAAATGAATATAAGGAGCATTCAAAAAAATTTCAATGAGTTGGAGATACTATTGGAGACGACTGAACAACGTTATGATATAATAGTTTTGACGGAGACTTTCCATGTAGAGAACCCAGAGATATTCAATATACGGGGATACAAAAATATCTATAATAAAGGTACGCTCAACAAAAATGATGGTGTAATAATATACGTTAGGGAAAATATAAATTATGAATACAAAATAATCAATATTGATGGTATAAATTTATTAGATGTTGATATAGAAACAGAAAATGAGGAAACTTTAAAACTATCTGCAGTATATCGGTCGCCAGGGACACCTTTAGCTTCATTTAACATCGGATTATCCAAGTACCTAAGTAATATAAATATTAACATGAAACATATCATTGCAGGCGATATGAATATCAACATCTTGAGTCATGATAATTTAGTTGAGGAATACAAAAACATTTTGTCCTCATATGGGTTCGTTTCTATGATAAATCGTCCCACGCGTCCAGACAGCGGGACGTGTCTGGATCATTTTTATTTGAGAGGTTTCCACCCCGAAAACGACGAGGCTGATGCTGGTGTACTACAGTACCTGATTACGGACCATTACCCAGTTATATTAGGTTTGAATCTGAAATTGAAACATCAAATTTACAAATTAAATAAAATAAAGAAATATATTAATTACAGTGTTCTTAAAGAAAAACTAAAAAATGAAACTTGGGTTAAGGTGTATGAACACAATGAGGTAAATAACATCGCAGGTAGCTTTGTGGCTCTTTTAACTAAGTATATTGAGGAGAGTACAACTACGGCCACGATAAAAAAGAGGGATAGAATTAGGAAAGAGTGGATCACCCCTGCAATTTGCAAATTAATCAAATACAAAAATGAATTATACTGTAGGTTGAAAAGAGAAAAACACAACACAGACTTGAAACATGAATATGTAAAGTGCAAAAATGATGTCCAAAAAAAAATTAAGGAGGCTAAATATAACTACTTACAAAAGCGCATTCCGGAGAACTCTGACTCGAAGGCGTTGTGGGATTTCGTGAAAGATGTCTGCAATGAAAACAAATCTGAAAATAAAATAAATTATATAGTAACTGAAAATAAAGAAAAAATTAATGATGATTTCGAAATTGCACAAGCGTTCAATGAGTATTATAGCGAATTGGGTGAAAAATATGCTAGTCAAATAAAAACGCCAAATAATTTCGTCGAGAGAAATTTTAAAGTAAATAACTCTTCCTATCTTATGCCAGCAGAACCCCCTGAGATCGTTAAAGTAATATCCGAACTGAAAACCAAAAAGTCAACCGGTCATGATGGCATAAAAGCTGAAACACTAAAAGAGATAAAAGAGGAAATAGCTGGGCCGATTACTTATCTGGTAAATACTTGTTTCGAGAAGGGAAGCTTTCCCGACATTTTAAAACTAGGAATTGTAAAGCCTGTATTCAAAAGTGGAGATAAGTCACAGATGACTAATTATAGGCCAATTACGCTGATTTCTAATATAGGTAAAATTATTGAGAGATTGCTAAAGGTACGAATGATGGATTACTTGGAGAAATACAAAATTTTATCCCCTAAACAATATGGTTTCCGGAAGGGACTTTCGACAGAAGATGCCATAAAAGCCCTAACAACTGAGCTTTACGAGAATATCGATAAAAATAAACCAACACTGGCGATATTCATTGATCTCGCGAAAGCTTTCGACACGGTCAGTCACGAAAAACTGCTTGAAAAAATGTTTAATTATGGATTCCGTGGATCGATATACAACCTGGTCAAGAGCTACCTTAGCAATAGAGAGCAAGTTGTATTAATAAATGACAAATATAGTGAAAGAAGAAAGATTACTTACGGTATTCCTCAGGGTACAGTTCTGGGGCCGCTTCTCTTCTTAATTTACATAAATAGTCTTTTAGAGATGGGAAGTGAAGGTCGATTCATAAGTTTCGCAGACGATGCTGTGGTTTTGTATGAGGAAGCATCTTGGCTGGATCTGCAAAATACCGTAAGGAGGGATTTTGAACAAATAAATAGATGGTTACAACTGAATAAACTTACCTTAAACCAAAGTAAAACTAAATACTTAGCATTTGCGTCGAGTAAAACTAGAGCTCGGGATCTTGTAGACTTGAAAATCAATGAAGAGCTAATTATACCTAGAGCTGACTCCGTGAAGTTTCTTGGCATAGTGATTGACCAACAATTAAAATGGGACCAGCAAATGATTTATTTAACCAGAAAACTGCGGGGTATATTGCATAAGTTCAAATATATAAGGAAAATCATAAAGAGTACTAAACACCTGAATATACTATATAATGCTCTTGTACAATCCCAGTTATCCTATGGTATAATTGGTTGGGGAGGAGTATTGGACTGCCACAGGAGGAGACTGGATGTACTACAAAAATATTTCCTCAAAATAGTACATGGTAAAAAAATTACTTTCTCTAGTAAAGAACTCTTTGAACTGGCCCAAGTACCCGATGTCAGGCAGATTTATGCGCTAAAAATTTTACAGAACATCTTTGACAAAAAAATAGAATTGAGAACAAAAGATCACTATTATGGAACTAGAACTACCGGAAAAGACTTTGAACGCCCAAGATCTATGAAAAGTATCGGTCAAAGATGTTGTACCTACATAGCTCCAAGACTCTTCACTCTAGTACCTACAGAATTAAGAAATTTGAAAAACAAAATAACCCTAAAAAAACAATTGAAAAAATGGATAATGAATTTAGAGAAAACAAGATTAAATAAAATTATAAACCAAAGCCTAATATAAATAACTCGAATTTGACAAATGAAAATTTTATAGAATGGATTGTGACACTTGCTCGGACTGGACAAATGAAAGTAAAGGATTTGACACTTACCTGGACTTGTAAATTTTTTTGAGAGAAATTGTAACTAAATTATTTAATTTCGTGGTAGTTTTAGAATGAGATTTTATGTTTATTATTGTGCACAGTTATTATAATACTATTAACTCTACAGTATATTAGGGTTTATTTCTGTAGTACCTGAATAAACTCTTTTATTATTATTATTATTATAATAAAGAATTTCTTATTATGTAGATCAGTTTGAACATAACTATCAAGAGAAAGTAGTTCCTCCTCATCATGTTGACTTGGACCTGGGAGCTCCGCTAACACATGTGACTCAGTTTTATTTTGCAGAGGACCTTCTTCTACAGACTGTACATTATTTGATCTCTTACTAAAACTTCTAAGTCCTCTTCACAATTTATATTATTCAGAACATCTGTGGGTAGAAAACTTTTTAGACCAACTTTCAACTTTGTCCCAAACATGGCCTCATACGGAGTACAGTTGATGCCACTATGATGAGCTCTGTTCTTCATTAGCTGTACAAAACGTAAACCTTGTGACCATTTCCTGGTGCTATTGTCTTCTAGCCACGAACAAAGCATATTTTCCACGTCCTGATTCGCACGTTCTACGGAACCCTGACTTTGAGAGTGTCTGGGCTTCCCATGCACCATCTTCAACTCGGGCCACATGCTACATGCTTTGCAAAATACTGGGCGCACCAAAAATTGCAAAAATATCCAAAAGCACATAAGCTACTTCTTCTGCTCTTTTGCTTTTAAGAGGTCGAAGTTGAATAAATTTAGTAAGATGGTCTTGGTATACAAGTATGAATTTATATTGATCATCAGCTTGTGACTGCATGTCAATTAAATCGACTTGACATCTTGAATTCATACTCTTACTTAGTATCGGTCTAACAACTAAACCTTTTTTTGGCACACTGTGTTTTTTTTCGCAGGTCATACATAAATTTAGATATGTGACAATCATTTCCCTTCTAATGTTTTTATACTTTGAATTTACCTCTTTTTCCATACGGTTTCGACCACCGTGCCCAATTGCTATATGTGCATCATGTAAGAGTTGAAATATCTCTTCCCGATGTACGTAAAATCTTATCTGCTCTTTACCTTCCTCTACAGGAACTATTAACTTTTCCTTCTCTCCAATAGTCATTACATCAAACCTACGTAAACGCTGATAATCCTCAGGTTTTTATTTACCACTTTGCTTCTAGATGTTTTAACCTTTTCTATTAAATCCAAATATTGAGGCTTTGTGAGAATTTGTGTATTCTGAGCTTTTGAGGAACATAATTCATCCAGACGTTCATTAAAACGATGCTTCATGTCACTGACATCAGTTATTGACTGTTCCTGCATTTTATTTTATAGAAAAATCACTAACACTAAATAGACAGAATTTAATAGATATATCAATAAGCATTTGTCGCACATAAGCTAAATAACATCCAAAGGCAACGAGAAAACGTAAATACTGCGACGCAAGCCACAGGTACGGACACAGGCGGCGAGCGACAAAGAATGAATGCTGATTGGCCAGCCAAAATCACATCACACGCACGTGGTTGTCCCATTGCTGTCAATTAATCAAAGTGCCCAAATAAATAATAGCAGTATTCATAATGACCGGGCAATGTGAGAAGTTATCGTAAAGTAATTGAAATTTATCAAATTGCCCAATTTTAATGGTCATTATTCATAATAACCAAGCATTATGAATATGACCTAAATAATTACATTGCCCGTAACACATTCATAATATATTTGTGAACTCATTTCAGAAAAACAAAATAATGAATATTGTTCCATAGGACACTTATTTAAAGGGTCATTTTGGTAGTTGAAATAAAATAATTATTTCGAGAACTGAAATTATGTATTCATTAAACTGAAACATGTTGAAAAAATTTAAAGGAATTTGGAAATTATTAAACAATTAGTGTTCTGTCCTGGTTCCACATTTCTGACAGAAATTGTCGAAAGAAGTGCAATCCTCATGGACCCAAAGTTTGCAATTAATACATTTAACCCAATCCTCTTTTCTAGAGGTTTCGTAATATTTTTCACCACAGCCCACGCAAATGTTTTCATCCTGAACGAGCTCGCAAGAGTCGTCACTTTCACAGATGATATCAGATTCGTCTGCAGTGCTGCTGGTATTGTTTTTCTTGAAAATTTTCCTTTTAACAGTTGCCTTTTTTTATTAACGGCTTTCTTTCTTTTCATTGCTGCCAATGTCTCTAGCTCCTGTTTTTCAGGAGTAACTGTCTTGTGTTAACCTCTCCTGTTTCTTGTCTTTATATTTTTGCGTGGTGGTGCCTTTGGAAACGGGCGAACTATTTCAGGTGGCTTGAGTATTTCTGGTATTTCATCACTTGGCTGAACTTCACCACCAGATGATGTTGATGGTTTTGGTATAGAAATATTTTCTTGTAAAGGAGTGTTATTATTAGTTTTCTGTTGTCAGTCGTGAATTCATTTTTGTGGTATTCTCAACAATTGAGTTGACATTTTCGTCTAGTGGTCTGTCAGTAACATAAGAGCATAGAAACTCATCTTCGCCAAAAATATTTTCATTAAATGGCCATATTCCGGAAACCTTGAAGCCGCTTTGTATGTTGGATGGTGTAAAGGCGAGTGGATATGCCTTGCCAAAGCACTCAGCGACGTGATAGACCGTAAGTGGTCTTCCAGGATTTTGCAAAAGCCATTCATTACACGCTTTGTTATAAAATTTCTTGAGAGGACCAAACACCGCTCTGTCTAAGAGTTGAAGCTTATGGCTGGTGTGTGGTGGGAATGTAAACATCACAATGCCATTATTTTTTGCTAGGTCAATAATTTTAATTGAGAGGTGACTCTCTATAAGGAGTACTTTGTTCTCGTTGTTGGGTTTAACATGTTTGATGAAGTGACGTAAAAACTCTTCAAATTTATCACTATTCGACCATCCGCTAGGAGTTGCAAGCCCTTATGTCTCTGGAGGAGCACCATTAATCATATGAGTTTTGAAATGGACTCTTGGAACAATCATGCAAGGTGGAACAGAATTTCCAAATGCATTAACCCTTAGCTGCATGAATTTCAAAAAATTTTTAGAAAATTAATGAAAAAAATCAAGTGAATTGTTGAGACCCAAAATGTTCGTAAAAAATTATTGAAAAAATTCAAATTACTGTTTTTTCTCCAAAAGAAAGGGGGATTCATTTGTATCAAATATGATATATTATGCATTGAGGAGAAGGTACAATATTAGTACTGAGAAGTCTAGACTCAAGATTTATTTGAATTTCAAAAACAGTAACAACTTCTTGTATTTTATTTTCGGGTTGACGAAATAAATAATATGTATTGAAAAAAATCTATTGTGAAAATCATAAAAACAGTTCCTCTTTTTCATTTTGCAGCCTTTCCTCCAACGGATTAGTTTTTCTATTTTTTTCTTCTCACTGATATTTTTTTACTACTGATTACTCGTTTTGGAGCGATACTTGATGGGCCTCCGAAGATGTTACAGTTTTCGAAGTGCTAGGTATCTCAGATAAAATTTCCAGAGGAACTTCGTCATCAGGTATCTCAATCTCGTCCGAGTCATCTATGAATAAGTCATCTTCACTCTCATAAGGCATATCTATCAATTTATATACATCTTCTTCTGTCAGCGGCTTCTTCTTTCCATTCGTGTTTACAAGATATGTATTGTACACCATGATCTGTGTAAAAGAATGATTTCCTCTATAGTTCACAAGATGGAACAGGACTTCATGATGTATCACATATGATATCGAACAAATATGTAATTTTCAAAATCTTCCTAATATCAAATACTGTAACTGACTGAATAAAACACAAAAAACACTCACTCAAGAAATAACAGATGAATTTTTCCTAGAAAAATTCGTGAACATACGCTCTGAAAAAAATCTTTGAAATTCACCACATTTTTATAACCGCTGACCATTCGTCAATGGACACTCTCGAAGTTGAAAAACGAAAGTACACAAACCAAATATATAAAATATGCTGGAATGCATATTGTCTCAAATATGAGGTGCCTAGTTACAAAGGCGGACGTCTCCATTTTATGCAAATTTTCACCAGACTCGATTTTTTATTGCGAATAATCTAGTCAATGGAATGTGTTAATTTTTTTTCTACATCTTTGCTTGGTGAGATAATGAGATGTGCAAACGGAAAATAACGTAACTTCAATAGATATTCTGAAAATAATTTTGAAAGTGTGCTGAGTCGCTTTTGTTAGATAATTAGGGATATGTCCGGTTTTGTTACTGAAATTATATGAAAATGATATATTCAATTTTATTGTATCCAACCCGATACCTCAGAAACTAAAAATTTTTTGTTCATTCAAGAATATATTTTCACAATAATGAAGGATATTGAAATATTACATAAAAAAATTCAAAGAACGTCATTTGCAGCACAGTAGATATCTTCTTCTGGTGCATAGTCCTCTGCAAGGCACTCGCAATTTTCTTCTACTTCTCCTTCTGCACTGGAAATTTGATCATTTTCTTGAAGGACTTTTTTATACCATTTAAGCTCTTCTAATGTTTCCCATTCTTCTCCAAAATGTTTTGAAAGGAGACTACTTATGCCCTAGACTATAACATATGACGTCAACAAACTAAGATTGCGCTCTCCTGATTGGTCGAAGTGGAGATGTCCGTCTTTGTAAATGAACATTGATGGAGATGTCCGATTTTGTGAAAACATCGTAACTTTAGATTCATTTTTACATGCTTCATGGCCAGTTTGTTATGAAAGACCTATACCAACCGATGCGCATTGAACTAACGAAGAAAATGGACACACACCTCAGTTCGCGTCAAAAATGGAGATGTCCGCCTTTGTAACTAGGCGCCTCATATGTTACAGCATAAAACTCGTACACTAATTCATAGATGTCCGTAGCAGTATCATAAATACGATATATCAAATATGATACGCTATGCAGTTAAGGGTTAACACATGCAATAACGGTAACATTATTACCTCGTTCTGCGGATGTTATATTGCCCACTTGTTTAGTACCTTTTGCTTTTGCAGCTAAATTTTCATTGGAGTATGAACCGTTGACAGACCACTTTCATTCACATTATAAATCCTATCGCAGGTAAATTCGAATCTTGACAACAACTCTTTGTATTTTGTAAAGAATAATAATTCAACATTGTTTTGTTAAATGCAGTTGCACGTGCTAAACTCAGAGTTTGATGCCGTTTAATAATATATTGTTAAATTTCTTGCCAGAACTTTTGTGCTTACCCCAAGCCTCTGGATAAGATTTATTTAACAGCATTGCATATTCATATGCCAACTTGAGGAAATTTTCCTGTGATATACCGTAGTGAAACTTCGATGCCTTCAAGCAATAATCTACTAACTGTTCTTCTCTTGATCTGTGAAGATACGCTTGACATCGTTGTGAGGATCGTAAATGAATTCGTCATTTTCTGATTCTTTTTGCTTCTTAACGTAACGACCAATCAAAGTCTTCGATACCTTAAAGATTTCCGATGCTTTTCGTATCGACATTCGACGATCAAGAACTGTTGGAACTGCATTCATAACATTTTCCTACACGGTTTTGACCGGGTCACTTTGTTTTTACTTCGCGGCATCTGAAAATTAAATAACAAATAAATAACTTCAAAAAATGAAGACTTCACCTTGTGAATGCATGGCTTGTACCATGGGACAGTCCCAAGGAACAATTATATATCTGTCCCAAGGTACAAATTCCTGCCTTGATGACTCAAATTACGTGCGAAAATAAAAGACGCTAAAATGCTGCGATTTCCGTTGAAATACAGTATTATGAAAGTTTGGTAGAAGCTTTAATAGGATATCCTGGTCTTAGGAAATGTGAAACACTTTTATTTTATCCAAGCTTTCGGTAAATTTATTTTTACCTTTTTCAAGGATCTATAAACATAATATACATCATTATTATATAAGGCTATATTACAATTTACTCACAAATATTGTGATTAAACTCCTTAATATAGTTATAATTTTAAAGGACATGCAATTAAAATAGTTTATACACTCCAGAAGTGATTTTTCTAAAGATATTCTACATACATCAAATTTGACAATAAACTTCAGTTCACAAATTTTCAAATTTCTATTCTTCATCAATAGAGAAATCGCGAAAAGATGAATATGATTTTTGATAGTTCAATTAAATAAGAATATATATTATTAAGGTTGCTCGTATCTTGTTATTCACCCCATGGATAGAGGTGAGAAGGTGGTTGCGGTATTTTTGGATTTAGCTAAGGCCTTTGACACGGTCAATCAAGAAAAACTTCTTAATGGACTAGAAAACCTTGGTGTCAGGGGTGTTAGCTCGGATCTGTTCCGTAATTACTTGGAAAATCGAAATCAGTGCGTTAAAATGGGGAGTACATTAAGTTCGCCATTGAAGGTTGACGTTGTCATTCCGCAGGGAACCGTACTTGGACCGATACTATTTTGGTTTTCATTGACTGGGTGCTTCGAGCTACCAGTCTTGATATGATTGCATATGCTGATGATACCGTAGCAGTCTTTAAGGAAAGCACATGGGAGGAAGTCTATCAGAATGCCGTGGAAGGATTGAAAATTGTATTCTCATTGCTTTCCTCATCTTCGTTAAGTTTGAACACACATAAAACAAGATTTATCGCTTTTTCTCTCAAGGTCTCTGAACAGCCAGAATTCTAGTCGATAATCCTTCATGAAAGCCATTGGAACCAGTTGGGCTGCCGGTGTACTGGCATAGACAAGACAGAGTCGATAAAGTACTTGGGGGTTCTTATTGACCAACATCTAAGATGGTGTAACACACTGCTTACCTAGTGAAACGGATTAAAAAAACTTACTATTTTTTATAATATACGTAATATTCTGTCGCAGAAAGAATGTTTCCGGGTGTATGAGGCTTTGGTTTTGTCTTGTTGAAATATGGTATTGTAGTGTGGGGTGGTGTCAACGAGAATAACATGAGAGGACTAAATATAGTACATAAGGCCATACTAAAAATAATCTTGAAGCTAGGAAAAGATTTGGAACTGAAAGATTGTATTTGGAATCTGAGCAATTAAATATTAAACAACTCTATGTATATGAAGTTGTACTAGATCAGATGAAAAAGAGAAAACAGCTAGTTCAACATTCGTTTCAAACAAGACAGGTTCTAAATAGAGATCTTGTTGTGCTCTATTCCATAAAAAACGTTTACAGGGTGGTTTTTTGTATTATGGTCCCAAATTTATAATCTTCTCCCTACAGAATTGAAAACATCATTTAATTTAAAGAGTAAAGTATACAGAAATCGACTCCGTATATACATAAGGTTGATCTCAAGTAGATTCGAGGCAATTCTTTATGCATAATCTTTATTTGGTTGATTTTGTATGATATAATTTCTGGTTTCCTGACAATGCTTATTTCAAAACTTGTTCGTTCAATTATTGGTTTAATCGGAGAGTGTTCATCATTGGTTTTTGCAGAGTATGACAGTATACAAGCTTGCTTAGACTCTGCTCTGCAACTCAATTTGTTAAATTTTACTTTCAAATAGTATGTACTTTCTTATGATGAATATATTGAATTGAATTGAATTGTTTGGTGTTCATGGTGTTATCAGAGTTGGATATTGCCCACATTTCAAGGAACAGTCTTTTGTTGTAATGAGGTTCTTTAAACAGCAATTTCGTATTTGAGTAATTCATGTTATGATCGTAACTGTTTGAATGTATGGCCAAAGCACAAGTATTCAAATTTCTTCTTACAGAACTTTTATGGGAAGTTATTCTTGTTTTTATCCAATTTGAAGTCGGTCCTACATAAATTTTTTCACAATCTCCTCATGGTATGCTATAAACTACTCCTGATTCCAACTCTACTTTTAGCTTACTGATAACTTGTGAGTATAAGGCGTGTTTCATAGTGTTAATTATCTTTACATTTCTACATCCTTGAAAATTGCAGAGATTTTATTTGAAATGTTTGGTATATATTGTAGAGTGGCGTGAATTCTATTAGTGGGTTGTTCCATTTCACGTGAAGTACCATCATTATTAATAATTAGAGGAGAGGCAACGTTGAAAAGTATTTGATTTAGAAGTTTATTGGGGTATCCACTTATTAGGAATAGTTTTTTGAGTTCCAGAATGCATTCCTTATGGTATGTTCTGTGTGTCAACTTTAAAACTCTATTTTTCATGCATCTGACTAGATTCATTTTCATGTTGAAAGGGTGGCAAGATTTATAATGGAGGTATCTACCAGAGCTAGTGGGTTTGGTGTACCGTTTCGTTTTTAATGTTTCTCCGATCTTATAATTCTCATGTCTAAGAAGGATAAACTGCTGTTGTTTTCTTTCTTCAGATTTAAATTTTAGATGGGAGTTGAAACTATTGAAACAATTGAGGACTAAATCAATAGAACCTTCAGGAATCATACAAATTATATCATCAACAAATTTTTTTAAGAATGGTATGTTAAATGGTAATTTAGGTAGAACTGCATTGATCAAATCATCCATTATATATTGAGCTAAGATGGGAGATATTTTCCTCCCATTGGGGTACCAAAGACTTGTTTGTAGTGTCTTTGTTCAAATGAAGAATAAGTGTTATTAAAAAGAAGGTTATTAATTCTGTAATTCGTAAGTGTCATTAGAGTGTGTGGGGGGAAATTTAATTTCCAGTGGTTGGTAGCACTTTGTATTACCAATTCAAGAGGTATGGTAGTGAAAAGAGAAGTTACGTCTAAGCTGACTAGTACGTGCCTGATGGATATTGGTAATCATTGATGAATTCAGAAAAAGAGAATGAGTCAAATACATAAAATTCGTTGTCATGATTGTATGCGATTGTTAGTACATCAGTTACTTATTTAGAGATATTGCTAGTAGGGGCGTCTATTGAAGAGATGATAGGTCTTAAAGATAGCTGTGGTTATGTATTATTGGTAAACCATAGAATTAAGGTACTTTTGAGTTATATATTGTATGTTTTGATCAAACCAGAGTCATCGTTTATCCTATTTTTTAACTAATTCATCATCAATGTTGTTGCTTTTTGTTGAATTGTGATGGTAGGGTCTCTAGTCAGTTGTATGTAATAGACATCGTCTGTTAGTAGGTTACGGGCTAAAAAATACCAAATATTCATTCACGGTCAAGAAATACCCACTTGTGTATTATGAATGTGTATACCTATTAACTAAAACATATTTCAATCACTCACCTTAACACTAATTCACAAAATCAAATTTCAATCTGGGTAAATAAAATAGTTTGCACGTGTTTACACAACGTCTTGCACTGATCGCAGATCGGAGTAAAAATGGCCAACTTTAATCGTGACGTTTCAGTTGTTAGGCGGAAAGAGATGTTAGATGGCGCTTCAAGTACATTCGCGGAGTTATATTTTCATCGTAACGGGGTTGTCCTGAGGTACAAGGCGTCCTGAGGTACGAGGACTTCCCCTATTGCATCGGGCGCACATTGTTGTTGGAAAATACATGGTGCTTGTTTCCGTATCAAATGTTGCTACCTCTGAAAGTCGGCAAGGTCGGAAACTGCATCAGCTATGTTCTGTTTTCCCGTTTGGTAAATTACTTTGAATTTGAAGGATTGTAGTCTCAGCACCCATCTCTCTATTCGAGCAGGTGATTTTGAGGAGAGTTTGAAGATAGCCTCTAGTGGTTTATGATCAGCCACTAGTTCAAATTCCTGCCCTGCTAAATAGAAAGACCATACCAAAGCCAAGCTTCCCTGTTCTGTCTGCGAGTATTCAGTTCGACATCTGTAAACTTCTTACTTGCAAGGATGTAACTCTCGGATTTTGTTATCTTCTAATTGTATTAGAATTGTCCCCAGGGCAACAGAGCTAGCATTTGCTACCACACGTGTTTACGTTAGGGTCGAACTGATCAAGCGTAGGGGTCTAGCTAGCATCGTTTTGATTTATTCAAAACATTTCTGTTGTTTTTCTGCCATTCGAACTTGCATCTGATTTTGTTAACTGTCGTAGTGGTTCCGTTACTGTTCCAAATCTGGTAAAAATCTTAGAAAGCTTTTCATTCTTCTTTGGAGTTTGGTGGCCGAAATTCTAACACGGTTTTCACTTTCACAAGATTCGCGTCAATTCATTTCCCGATAATTTGTGACAGTTTGTTCCTTGTTGAATAAGAGGTTATTTTTTTCCAAAATTTTCAGGACGGATTGTTAAATGTGGCTGTGTTTTTCTTCATTGCATCCAAACACTATGTTATCATCGAGGTAATTCAAACAATTTTCACAAGATGAGAGTAACCTTTCAAACACTCTCTGGAATATTTCAGGGGCAGAATTCACTCCGAACATCAATCGTTTATCTCGAAACATCATTTTGTGAGTGATGAATGTTGTTAGTGGTAGACTTTGCTTATCTAGCTCCAACTGACGATAGGCATTCTCCAAATCCAACCTTGAAACGTTTCGTTTCGAAGTTTTGTCATGAATTACTCAAATGGCGGAAGATGGTAATATTCTCTCAAGATCGCATCGTTCGCATGACGCATCTCAACACAAATTCTGATATCTCCATTAGGCTTTAAAATTACTACGATGGGAGATATCCTGGACCTAGGACCTTTTACTCTCTCCTTCCAAATCAGCAGCTACAAGAATTTCTACTGATACAGGTATTCTCCTAACTGGTTGCTGTTTTGTGGTAAAAAACATTTTTGACTACTGAATAAAATGAGCCTGGAATATTTTCGACCAATGTATTTATTTAACTTTTTCAGATATTATTCTGATCTCGTGATACATTCAAACCTCAAGATAAATTTTGATGATCAATTTAATAAGAATGATCTTATGATTCTCAAAAATATCCTGGCTCATTATGTGACGATCCATTTCACTGGATTCAAATGTGACTTGATGATTCACCCATTGCATAAGGTGGTTGGTTAGGAAACTGATAATTTCAGTGTTATTAAACAAATTATCTCACTTAATTGGCAAATGTGAACCACATATTTGAGTGGGTAAACGAATGGTCCTCTATCTGTAATATTTTATACTGTATGTTAATTGAAACGTCTTTATTACAACAGGCTCTTTATTCATCTGTCTCTCACAGTACACTAACTTGACAAGACGAAAGTCGTCACAGGATCTCATATGCGCATGTCCTTACATATATAACATCAAATATAATTATGACATCTTCCCTTTTTTTCAATAATATACAATATTTATAGTGTATATGATTATGTCACAAGTTCAATAATCACAATTTAATTCAATTTATACAATTTAATATCTTTCCGGTATTCTAACTTTCCTACCAAATTTACTTCTATAAATAGTTCGTATTGTTACTTTCTGATCAGAGATATCTGAACTGAAACAATTTCTTCTTCAGAATAATTCTTCTGTTTTGCTACAACTTGGTCCACACATGAATTTCCCTCAGGTTCAGGGTCTCTGTGATCGTTTTCAATAATCTCTTCTTATCCCTCTTTAACCATCAACTATACTACAATTTTCATCATCAGTTACATCTAAGTTATAATCAGGACATTCATTATTTCTTTACATGGTTTAAAAATATTTTATTTCTTCTCTTGAAACTATTATTATCGAAAGATTTTACAGATATGAACCATCATTGAAATTTTTATTACAATTCCTGGGGTCCAAATATCTTTTTCTTTGATATATATTTTCTGATTTGGTACTAATGGTTTTAGTCGCTTAGCATTAAAATCATGATATCATTTTGATCTTGTCGTCTTTTCAAAAAATATTTTCTCTGAATATTATAATTAATATTCATTGGTTTGAGGTTTTCTGTCCTCATTGGAAGAACTCCTCTTGTTTTCTTCCGAAAAATAATTCAGATGGAGATAAAATATTGTGATCAATTGGACGATTCCTTATTTAAAAGTGCTAAGTTAAAATCCCTCTACTAGTAATACATTTTTTCATTGTATTTTTTATTGTCTGATGGCTCTTTCAACCATTCCATTGATCTAGGATAAAGTGGACTAGATGTATCATGTTGGAAATCATAATTTTTTTGAAAATTCGTCAACAATTCACTATTGAACTGAGGTTCATTATCGCTATATACAATCAATGGTATTCCATATTTAGAAAATACATCCTTCAATATCTCAATAATATTTTTTGACCTGGGTAGAACAACTGATGTACTTCAAAAAATTTTAAAAAAATGAATCTATCAAAACCAGATAGGACTTGTTATTTACCTCAAATAAATCTAAACCTATTTTTTTTCCCAAGGAAAGACCGAAAACCTGGTGTGGAGAGAGTGGCTGCTTCTGATTTTTTGAATAACGCATACATGGTTCACAAGATTCTACAAGATTTTCAATATCACGATTGATTCCGATCAAAATAGAATATCTTTTATTTCAGTAATTCCTAAGTGACTATAATGCAACCTTTGTAACATGTTCTGTTTTGAATTATCTGGCACAAAAATAGCATTGCCCTTGAAAAGAATATTATCAATTACAAAATATTCATTTCTGTAATCCATTCTTCAACAGCTGTCGCCGCGAATGGTATCTGTTTATCCGCTCCTCATATTGACGCGATAAAATCGTATTCGTGGTGTGAATAAATTAAATGCTAATTGATATAGTTATTTGTGATTCAAAACAATATTCTACATCAGAGAACAATAAAATTGCAACTTGTGACCAAAAAACTTTTAAAATTAGTGAATTTTAATGAGAAAAAAGGACTCAAAAAGTATCTTATCAGTGCAGATGGTCAAGATGTTATTATCTTGTCAATTTGATACTTCCAGTGGCGTACCGCTGAATAGGTAAAATGAACCAGACCCGACCCCAAATGAATCAGACATCGATTCACCAAGTAATACACTCACCAAAACATCAAATGTTACCCCAGTGAAGACAACACAATGGATTATTCTCCAGCACAACTGCCCAAACAACTGAAACCAGTGCATACTTCCATCGAATGTCATCAACAAGTGACGATGATTCCATGGATTCGAAAATAATCCAACAGGCAATAACGAATGGCAAGTAGTGAAACAACAAATACAAAAGAAGAAAAATAAACGCAAGCACTACAACCACCATCGAAATTCGGAATACATTTAATGCTCTGAGTAGGACGAATGAGGATAGCCAGCAACCAACACCAGCCCAAGTAAAATCCCAAACCCACCCCCGATATTCATCTACGGGTTGTGGACTATGCAGTGATGGCAAGAAAATTAAAAGCTGTTGTAAAAGATGAAGAATACACCACCAAATGCTTAGCAGACAACACAATCAAGGTAAACAGCACTACACCAGAATCCTACAGAAACTCATAAAGTTTATGCGTGACAGCGATTATAATTCACCATACCTACCAACCAAAGAAGATCGTGCATATAGAGTAGTGATCAAACACCTGCATTATACCACAGACATCAACATAATCAGGCAAGATCTGGAAAATTACGGACATAAAGTAAGGAACGTTATCAATGGTAGGCATAGACAAACTAAAGAGCCGCTAAAACCTCTTCTTTGTAGATTAGAACCCTGGAAAATAATAAAGATGTGTACAAACTGAAAATACCTTCAAAACAGAGCAGTACAAATCGAACCACCAATAAAAACAAGAGGAATCACACAATGTACAAGGTGCCAGCAATATGGACACTCTAAAACATATTGCAACAGACCTTCGTATGTGTTAAATGTGGGGAACCACATAACACTACAACCTGTAAGAAGAGTAAAGATTCCCCAGCGACATGTGCCTTGTGTGGTGGGGCCACCCAGCAAGCTACAAGGGTTGCGAGTCTATCACAAACTATTAATCAATAATAATGCAAACAATAGAAAAAACATCCAACACTATAATAGGACACAAACAACACAACAACATATCCCCCACAACACAAAATACAGCAAACACCACCAGCTCTGAATAACCAACAATTTCCAAGGTTACGATCAAGTCATCAGAACAATCATCCCAACTACCACATCACTTCCAGCAACGCACAAGGAGCTATGTAGACGCAACCAACAACATAAACAAACCTGAACAACCAAATGATATCACTAATGTAAGGACAGATCCTGGGTGAATTCAAAATTATGTTCAACAACTAATCCAACAAAACACTAATGATGTGAACATGTTAACCACTCTCATCAGTAAAATTCAGTAACTCCTAAAAATAGCAGAATGGAATGCCAATGGCCTTCTTCAACACAAAAATGAAATAGAAGTTTCCTCCATCACAACTCTATAGACATTTTACTGATAAGCGAAAACTCACTTCACTGAAGGTCTTACTTCAAGATACCGCACTATACTACTTACCAATCGAATCATCCGGATAACACTGCTCACGCCGGCTCCGCCATCATTGTGAAAAACTCGATAAGAATATGGAACTGCAGAATATAGAAAGATCTGTTACAGGCCACAACAATAAAGGTAGGAACTTGCATCATTCGAAATAACAGTCTCCGCAGTTTACTGCCCCCCACGTCACAACATCAAGAAGAAAACTTCAATGACTATTTCTCAACACTGGGCACCAAATTCGTCGCCGGAGGAGATTTCAATTGCAAAAATACCCTATTTGGTTCTGTCTTACAACAGCGAAAGGAAAAGCATTAGCAAGTCTCATACAAGAAAATGACTACAACATTTTATCTACAGGCACTCCCACATATTGGCCGACGGATCCCAATAGATTCCGGACCTGCTGGATTTCTTCGTAACAAACGGCTTATCTCATTCTAACATGGACATTACAACAAGCTACGACCTGTCTTCGGATCATTCTCCCATAATTGCAACAATCAGTGCTTTCATAATCCACAAGAAACAAATTCCCGACTGCACAATAGGAGAACCAATTGGGACGAATATCGAAAAAATATCGACGAGACGGTAAACCTGAACGTAAGCCTGAAAACCCCTGATGAAATAGAAGAAGTGCTATCAACATTCAACACCTGATTATACAAGCAGTGGAACAATCAACACCTGTAATCAATTTAACAAATGATACCTACATATCACTGAAGGAATTAAAGAACTAATTGCACAGAAGAGAAGAGCAAGAGCAAGGTGGCAGCAAACACACTCCCCAGCTGATAAAAACACTTGAACAAAACAACCAATCGACTTAGAGCGAAAATCAAGGATTAAAAGAAAACTCATTTCAAGAGTATATCTCAAATCTAAGCAGATTTGATAATTCAATATGGAAACCAATAAAGAACTCCAAAAAACCAACAACGCATACATCAGCTATACGTAATACATCAGCACCTAACACACATTGGGCCGAAAGAAGTGACGAAGAAAAAGCCAAGCTATTTGCCGAACACCTAGCCACAGTATTCACCCCCCACAACGACGCCAGAGATAACGAGATAGAAAGAGAACTTCTAGAGGTACCCAACATCACAGCACCAATTAAACCTTCACTATGACTGAAGTCCAGGATGAACTCAGTCGCCTCAATACAAGAAAACTGCAGGAATTGACAAAATAACACCGAAAATGCTTAGAGAGTTACCAAATAAGGGAATCACTCTACTAAGTATATTTACAATGCTATACTGAAACTAAACTACTGGCCACAGCAGTTTAAAATAGCAGAATTATTTAATTCCAAAACCAGGTAAAGATCCAAGCAGTGCGACCTCCTATCGGCCAATTAGTTACTACCGTCACATCCAAAGTCCTCGAAAGACTGTGTCCTCCGTAGAATCACACAGACCCAAATACTGAACAATGGATACCAAATCACCAGTTTGGGTTTCGAGCAGCTCACTCAACAGTGCAACAAACTCACAGAATAAGCCATGTCGTAAACGAAGCACTCGAAAAGAAGAAATACTGCCAAATCAGCGTTCCTTGACGTGAGTCAAGCTTTGATAAGGTTTGGCACCCCGGCCTACTGTACAAGATAAAAAAATATCTCCCAAAATATATTACAAACTTCTGAGGTCCTATCTAGATAAGAAAATTCAGGGTAAGAGTGAACGACAAAATATCAAACAGTTTTCCCATATCATCTGGAGTACCACAAGGCAGTGTTCTTGGCCCCATTTGTACTTATTGTACACTGCAGACCTACCAATCAACCCAAACACAGTAATGGGTACATTCGCGGATGACGCAGCCATACTAGCGAGCGATGAAGACCCGGTAGAAGCTTCTCACTTGCTACAGGCTCACCTAGACCAGAACAAGAAGGCTGCATAAATGGAGAATAAAGATCAACGAGACCAAATCTGTACAAGTCAATTTCACACTGAGAAAAGGCCAGTGTCCACCAGTAAAAATAACAACATCCAGATACGGAATCCCCTACAGTGAAATACCTCGGATTACACATGGATAAAAAACTTACCTGGAAGGAGCATGTAGTCAAAAAAAGAAAACAAATAGACCTGAAAGTTAAGGAATACACTGGCTCATTGGTAGGAGGTCAAAAATTATCACTGGAAATTAAAATTCTCATCTATAAATCTATAATAAAGCCTATCTGGACCTACGGAATCGAGATCTGGGGATGTACCAGCAATTCGAACATGTCTATCATTCAAAGAAGCCAATCTAAAATCCTCAGAATGATAACAAAATGCCCGTGGTACGTTTACAAATCAAAACCCTACACGAAGACCTGAAGATACCGTATGTAAAGAACGTCATAACAGAAAACAGCACCAAACATCACACAAAGCTTGAGAGCCACACAAACACTTGCTACAACCACTGACTCAATTGCAGAACGATCGGCGACTTAAAAGAAAATGGCCAGCAGATTTGAAGGAGACTTGAAGAGGACTTGTCACTGGACAGGTCCTCATCATGACACTTAGGAGCGTCCAGCTCTGAAGCCATCAAATGAGCTTATAGAATGTTTTTTCTGATTGCTTGTAACAACATATAATATAAAAAAAAAAAAAAAAAAAAAAATTTCTGTAATTCCAATATAGGGTTTCGACCAAATGCAACACTTATTTTTTGACGAAGGCCATCCATATAGAACATATTAATAAGATTTTTACTCTATATCATTTTGACTTTCCTTTTCAAAAACGTTCATCATTTTGGTGCTCACAGGAATATATCTTTTAATGAAATCGATCTGTGCATCGAATTCTAAAAATACATCACTTTACAATTCAGGTATGTTTCAATTCTAGATAAAGCGTCAGCAATATACATTTCCTTGCCCGGCTTGTATGTAATTTCTAAGTCATATATCTGCAAATCTAATAACATTCGTTGCATTCTTGAAGGAGTTTCATTTAAAGGTTTTTTGAATAATCCTAACAAGGTTTATGATCTGTCTCCACTAACACTTTTCTACCATATAAATATTGGTGGAAGACCTTACACCCATGAACAATACCTAGTAATTCTTTTTCAATTTGGGCATATTTGTCCTAGTTTGAATTTAAAGATTTAGATGCTAAGCCACTGGTTTACATCTTGTAATATTGCAGCTCCACAACCTCTTTGTGATGAATCTACAGTTAAAAGTTATCGGTAAATTGGGATTGTAATATTGTAAAAGCGGTGGAGAGCTTATATTTCCTTAAGCTTACTAAAAGCTTCTCGTTGCTTATGATCCCATAAAAATACTGTTCCTTTCTTCAAAAGCATTCTCAAAGGTGCAGTTATTTCTGCCACATAGGTATGAATTTATGAACATAATTATTCGGGAGAAATGATTTAAGTGACTTTATATCATTTGGTAATGGATATTCTTTTATAACTTTAACTTTATCATAATCTGGTTTATACCATTTTCATTGAATATATGTCTCATGAATTTTATTTCCTTAAGGCAGAATTTACATTTTTCTTTATTCAATTTTAAATTAACTTCCCTTGCTCTGTTTAAACTAACCTCAACCTATCATCATGTTCTTTTATCTTTACCATAAAGTAAAATATCATCTTTGTGAATTTCAGCCCCATCAATATTTTCAAAAATTTCTGACATTTTACGTTGATATATTTCACTTGCTGATTTTATACCAAAAGGCACTCGAAGGTATCTGTACCTTCCAAAAGGTGTATTAAAAGTGCAGAGTTTTGAGCTTTTCTCATCCAACTCAACACACCAAGATCCACTAGCTACATCTAATACTGAAAAATATTTTGCACCTTCCATTTTTATAAATATAATGTCTGTTTTATTAATTAGGTCAAAGGTTATATAGGTTGAATAATACCACAATTGTTTCTCTGAAATCAACAAAGAAATAACATTCGAAGTTATTATTCACGAAAATTTAATATTTTATTCGTGCAGCCATTCATTCACATATGTTATTTCGTTGCATTGACAAATTGATTGATTATCTACCTGCGCGTATCCGATATACAAGTGTAATCAATTTTCCTACTTATGGACTCGCGCAATTCAAATATGTAAGGAAATATCGAGGGAAATATTTCCTTACATAAATATATCATCAAATGTTGGGATATAAAAATGTTCCCTACGGATAGCTTCATTTAATTCAGTAGGATCCATGCAAATCTGAAATCACCCCCTTTTTTACCTGCTACAACGAGAGAATTAACCCATTCTGTGGGACCTTCCTCTTTAATAATTTATTTTCCTTTTCTAATTTATTCAACCTATCCTTTAATTTTTTCAAAATAGCATTTGGGAACTAACGTGCTGCATGCACTGCAGGAGTAATATTTTTATCAATCTATACTACAGGGTGTTTCCTAAACATGCGGCAAAATTCAGGGGGTTGTTTCTTGGACTATTTAAGCATGTTTTGTCCTTTGATGATTTTTGAAAACCTCTTTGTTTCGAAGATACAGGGCGAACAACATTTTCATATTTTTAAACTTAATAATAGTTTAAATTAAAATGCGTACCGCACTGTGTTTACTAAGTAGGTACAATTTATTTTTAAATTTGTTTAACAACATTCCAATTACTAAAAACGGCCAGTTTTTTTTACTTAAAATTGATGGTAAAGGAATACAGATTAGAACACGGTTTTTCATTTGAATTCGTTTTTTTGGCTAGAGGTGGTCATTTCAACAGTTTTTGGTAGGTTAAGTTAAACTTTTCATGTAATTTTTCATAATAAAATGTTATTATCTAAAATTTTGTTTCCCTGTATCTTCGAAACAAAGAGGTTTTCAAAAATCATTCAAAGGACAAAATATTCTTGGAATAGTCCAAGGAACAATCACCTGAATTTTTGCCGCTTGTTTAGGAAACACCCTGTATACTTACAGGCATTTTTCCAATACCCTGAAACAAATCAGCAAATTCTTCCATTAAATCCACACCAGCGACCATCCTTGCAATGCCCATCTTCTCTATGGCCTCCAAACCTATGATGCAGGGAGCTTTACACTTTGTAATGAAAACTTTAATGAATATAATTTGTTTTTGTAGAAACAACTTAAATTGATACTGCCTGTTATGTTCAACTGCTCGCCAGATATGTGGATAATTTACAATTTTATGAATTATTATCACAATATTTCTAAATAATTTTTATACAACCCAATGACATACAATTAGCCTGAGCCAGTATCAACTTTGAGATAAACTTTTTTACCTTCTAAATTTAAAAATGTCAAAAGGCAATTCTGATTCAACAGAATGAACAGGCATGTTATTTCTGTACTTACACTGCCTTGAGAAATGATTCATTCCACCACAATTTCCACATTCTTACCATAGGCTTTAAACATACCAAAATTATGTTTCGATCCACATTTGGAACATTTGTAATTGTTGGAAGACAAGTTGTCCTTTTGATTCCTATATTTTGAATAATTTTCCTCCTTTTTCCCTTTATAATGATTTCGTACTCCCGAGGTTTCTCCTCTTGATTCGCCTGAGTTGCCTCTTCACCACTCTTGTGTTTGTTTATTTCATAATGTCATTCCAGTTTTTCAGTTTTCGAGGTTTTACTAAGTTGTGCAAGTTGTTTATCGTCATTTCAGCTGCTTTACATATTTCGATAGCTTTATTTAAGTTCAGGTCCTTCGTTCGTTGTAAACGATCTTAACGGATTTATCTCGTATGCCTTGAATTAATTTATCTTTATTAGACTGTCTGTCAACTACCGAATTCGCAAGTCGAACTCTTATCACGCAGATCGGTCACATATTCGTCGATGGCTTCGTATGGCTTCATATCCCTCCTGAAAAACATATGTCGCTCGAATGTTACATTTTTGGTTGGTTCGAAGAAATCGCTGAATTTTTCCATTACTTTTGAATATAGATTTTTATGATTTTCCTTTTCGAATTTGAAAGTATTATAGATCTTCAATCCTTTATCGCCATTACAATTAAGTAGAAGGGCACAT
This sequence comes from Propylea japonica, assembly GCA_013421045.1. Classification (NCBI taxonomy): domain Eukaryota; kingdom Metazoa; phylum Arthropoda; class Insecta; order Coleoptera; family Coccinellidae; genus Propylea; species Propylea japonica. The sequence goes on from CM024240.1 coordinate 35,536,917, forward strand.
ACAAATTCTTCATCTTCTTCTGATGTTTTGGTTGCCTTTAGGTAAAGTTGAAAACTCTGCTTGAATAATTTCCACGAATCAGAATGATTTGATTCAAAATCCATTTCGGGCGGCATTTTTGGACCACATTCATTGTACTTTTCGTACTTTCCGACTGCGCCATTGTGATATTTTATATTGTATGTAATTGAAACGTCTTTATTACAACATCTGTCTCTCACAGTACACTAACTTGACAAGACGAAAGTCGTCACAGGATCTCATATGCGCATTGTCCTTACCTATACAGGGTGTCTGGTGAGGAATGGGACAACGTTTAGGGGTGATGAGGGATGTCTCAAGGAGTGAGAAAATGCCATTTGAAATCATCTGAGGTACATGGTTCCTGATATACAGGGGGTTTTAGGAAAATTAGGAAATTTCAAATGGCCATAATTCAGGAAATAAAGAGCTAATCCGATGATTTTTCGTATGAACAATGATAGAGTGAGTACGAATCTGTGTTGAACGAAAAATTCGAAATAAAATCAGATCCGGACTCAGAAATTTCAGTTTTTCTGAAATTAGGTTAAAAACATCACCCTGTATGCGGTTTTCAATTTTTTTGACTTCAGATTCTGAGAGAGCAGGAAAAATACTTTCGAACCAACTGTCATCCCGAATGGCACAAATTTCCCTGCTTTCTATGACCTTCGAATGTCAATCTTCCGATTTTCGCTCCTTACATATTATTTTCTCGACATTTCAAATGACATAATTCAGGAAATATGAAAGCTAATCCGATGATTTTTCGTATGAACAATGATAGAGTGAGTACGAATCTGTTTGAACGAAAAATTCGAAATAAAATCAGATCCGGACTCAGAAATTTCAGTTTTTCTGAAATTAGGTAAAAACAACACCCTGTATGCGGTTTTCAATTTTTTCGACTTCGACTTTCGAAAAATACTTTCGAACTCAACTGTCATCCGAATGACACAAATTTCCCTCCTTTCTATGGCCTTCGAATGTCAATCTTCCGATTTTCGCTGTCGTACAAAGACAATCACAGAGACGTTTCAGTGGTAATGTGTGGTGCGCAGTTTATGATATAATTTAATAGGTCCTCATTTTTCGAAGAAGAAAGACTCACCGGAGAAATTATAGAGATTTCCTTATGAATGTTCTTCCTAATTATTAGGGAATATTAATCAAAGAGGACTTATCTTCCAGCATGATGGAGCACCCCCACATTTCTCAATTTAGTGAGAAATCATTTGAACGAGGTCTATCCAAATAGATGGATAGGTCGTGGTGGTCCAAGAGCATGGCCACCTCGGTCCCCCGACATGACACCGTTAGATTATTTCTTTGGGGACACCTTAAAACTATGATGTACGGGCGAGAAATAATACAAGGAAACAATTAATTCAGCACATAATAGACGCATGTGACGAAATACCAAACAACCCGAATATGATAAGGAAAGCAGTTTTGAATTTAATGAAAAGAGCAGATAAATGTGTAGAAGTTGGTGGTTTTATTTTGAACAATATTTGAAGAATTAATTATTAATTTCCCAATTTCGCATTATTGATAATTTTATAAAGTTTTGATTCGTTTATAATATTTTTTTTTACTTATTAGTAACTATCTGAGATCTCATGTTTCTGAAATGTCGAGAAAATAATATGTAAGGAGCGAAAATCGGAAGATTGACATTCGAATGGTCATAGGAAGCAGGGAAAATTTGTGCCATTCGGGATGAGAGTTGAGTTTGAATGTATTTTTCCTGCTCTCTCGGAATCTGAAGTCAAAAAATTGAAAACCGCATACAGGGTGTTTTTTTACCTAATTTCAGAAGAACTAAATTTCTGAGTCCGGATCTGATTTTATTTCGAATTTTTCGTTCAAACAGATTCGTACTCACTTTATCATTGTTCATACGAAAAATCATCGGATTAGCTCTTATATTTCCTGAATAATGGTATTTGAAATGTCGAGAAAATATATGTAAGGAGCGAAAATCGGAAGATTGACATTCGAAGGGTCATAGAAAGCAGGGAAAATTTGTGCCATTCGAGATGACAGTTGAGTTAGAATGTATTTTCCTGCTCTCTCAGAATATGAAGTCAAAAAAATTGAAAACCGCATACAGGGTGTTGTTTTTATCTAATTTCAGAAAAAATAAAATTTCTGAATCCGGATCTGATTTATTTCGAATTTTTCGTTCAAACAGATTCGTACTCACTCTATCATTGTTCATACTAAAAATCATCGGATTCTACTCATATTTCCTGAATTATGGTCATTTGAAATTTCTAATTTTTTCTAAAACCCCCTGTATATCAGGAACCATGTACCTCAGATCATTTCAAATGGCATTTTCTCACTCCTTGAGACATCCCTCATCACCACCTAAACGTTTTGTCCCATTCCTCACCAGACACCCTGTATAACATCCATATATGACACTATCCTTTAAAAGTGACAGGTGTGGAAGTGGTCGTATTTCAGTGAGATGTATCGTCAACAAAAGGTGAAATGCCTCACATTATATCCAAATAATCGTGGTCGAAGAAAATATTTGTGAATGATGGCTCTTCATCCCTATTGATTCTTGCAAATCATTCCTGAGGGAAGAAGCTTTCAATATTTCAATACTGTCTTCCAAACAATTGAATTTGATCTGCTTATTTCATTTTTGACCAAGAGACGTCTATATGCTGATTCAAATTGTTTGGCATTAAGATTGTTATCAAAACCTCCTCTTCTTCTGACCGCACTAAAAAACGTCTCCAAGAAATCTTGAGAAAGTTTGAACGTTAGGAGGTAATTCAAAACTTTTGTTGGTTATATAGAGAATAATTCGGACATATTCATCATTTCTACAATGAATCGTAAAAATCTTTTCTTTTTTGAACATTGTAGCAAATTATTACCATCCTTATCTTTCAAATTCTTTATGTAGTTTATAATATCAGTTTGTTTTATATCACTCAAATCTTTCATTTTTTTCGGTATACAATGACCATTTTTTTGAAAATTCATTCCTAACATTCAGCAGATCAAATGAGTTATTGAAGATTTCACAAAATTCTGAGGTTGAAAAGCTTTATAGCCTTTCAGTCTGCAGAACGTAAGAGCTTTTGAACTGCCAGAGCTTATAGTTGTACCGCCAACTTAACATTCATCCTGTATTCAATGAATCTTCTGGATAATTCATTGGCCGCACGCAAACGGTCATTTTTTGGATGACAACCAAGTTTTCAAGGAAGTTCCAGTTTATAAATCCCACACTGCTTTTCAAAATAATCAGTCTCTAGAGTGTTTCTTAATATGATCTTATGGCAGGCATCCAGAAATATCAGTATTTTCTGACCAGATGACGGATTTATGAAATATGGTCTGAAATTTGGGGAGGAAACACTGAAATTTGCTCCCAAATGTTTGCACATTGATAGGTTTGATGTGCTCATGCTCCATTGTAATGGAATTTACTATAACACCAGACTCATGTAACATTTGAGCAATAGATTGGACCTCTCTTGTCCTGTTGAGCTTTTGATTAAAAAAATACCCCAAAGATATTTTCCAGTCGCCGTTGAGCCACGGACATAAAGGCATAGGAGCTTTTGTTGTTCCTTCGTGTTGGCTGGTTAATCCAGTTCCCATATCTACAACACCTTAAAATCTATTTTCAGAATACACTATTTTTTCTTTTATCTTTCATCTCATCTATGACAATGTTACAAATTGTTGTCTTCTCTGGGAAATATTCCTTAGAGCATTTTGAAGGCTTCACTTGTGAATCCGGTCTTCGTCTTACGCTGTTCCAATTCCTCATTATAGATTGGAGTGCTAGAAAATTCTTCCATGTTTTTCTAACATAATCATATGCTTTGAAGGAGTAAAACTGGAGCATCAGGGCAAATTTTTTTAACTCTTCTGGGTTGTTGTTGATTTTTGACTTTTTATTTTGAATCTTCTCTTTACTAAATCTTGAAAAGGCAAAGGTACAACCCTTATTGAAATATATTATTTAGTGTAGTTGGGTAAAAATTAGTTGCCCCTTTTCCATGTTCGATGACATTAGGATAGTAGGAAGGCAAGATTTCAGGAAATGGCGGGGAGTAATAGAAATCAGTTTTTTTTTTTCAATAAAAATATATAAAGTATATCAAATATAATTATTCATATAAGATTAGATGCTGTGATAATCCAAATTTCATATTAATCACTTGAAAATAAGTTATGAATATTTTTCACGTTGGTCTGTTGAATATACTACCAAAACTTATTTCTATAACTTTCTGATGGGAGGTTTTGTTTTTCAGATGTGTGACCAGATCTTTTAAATTCTTCAATCTGGTTTTCAACCTTCCACATCGTTGTTTCAAGGCTCGGGTTTTGTTCTTCGTTCTGTTTTTATTGAATTTTCTATTGGTTTTCAACAGAATCTGCAAATATAAAAATCATCATAAATATATTAGAGTTTACAATGTCACATTTTCACGGTTTACTAAGTATGACCTATCACTTAATACTTTATTTATTTTACCTTTTCCATATTTTTCTTTTGTATAAGAACATTTTCTTCCAAAGGTTTCAAATCATTTGCTGACCTATGTGAAACTGTTTTTTCTAATCTAATTTTTTTTTAAATTTTTCCTGGAAATATTTTTTCTAATATTTTAGTGTCCAAATTGTGGAAGCATTCGTTGTAAACAACATGTTTCGTTTTGTTCATCTCAACGCTGGTTACATTATAACTGCTATCCTTCTTCTTTTCCTCCTCTTCTGTGTCCTTCTTCTCACACATCTCAGCAAATTGTCCTTCTGTCACAAATCTTGCAACTTTTGAAATAAGTGGGCATCTATTTTTCACATGCTGATATGAACTTTTTTTACATTTAATTTTTTCAACTTTCAAAGCATTCACCTCGTTTTCAGGGTTTAGAACTTGAGATGCTTTGCTCAGTCACAAATTTCACATTATCTGTAATTCTGTGTTTACAGTTACATCTGATTCCGTTATCAGTCTAGCTTGTATATCTGTTTATCGTGAAGCCTACGATTAGTCCGTCTCTAATCAGTCTTTCTTCATAACTGGTGTTACAGCTTCCGTTTTAGACTGGAAGTCACATAACCTTGCTTGTGTTCTCAATTCGGTTAGATATGAGTCAATGGATGTGGTGAACTCTTGCGTTTAAACTATTGAATTCAAACATTTCCATTTAGTGATGAATCATTTCACATTGGAAACAACTAGAATAAAAACCTCTTTTAAAGATGAATATTTTCATTATATCTTGAGAAGTAAAACATTGAAACATAATACTAATATCTAAGGTAATAAAACTATAAATAACAAAACGCATATTATCTGGAAATTCAAGATTATTCGTTAATTAATTTTTGTAGAACTATTTTCTTGAGCTCTTTTAGTTCTGAAACTATACTTTCAGTGCACTTCGCGTTCCTTTCCATAATGGATATTTTTTTCTCAAAATAGTCTTCTTCATGATTGTTTTGCAAACGGGAATTGTTTTCGATGTCTGCTCCAGCTGTATCCAACCGCTGCGTAGCAACAGTTCTTGGCTTCTTTTTCTTTCTTCATTAGGTTGAATAGTATTCAAGTTTTTTCCCTCCTGTTTTTGGAGGCTTCTTTGGAATATTGAGTTCCTTTTCGAAACCATCCTCTCAATCTCTTGAGTCTGTGGTTCTACTACTCCCAATAAACCTCTTATCGCAAGTTTCCCGAGAAAATCAAGAATTATCTCATCCGATTGGGAGAGATCTGTGATTGGAGGTCCACCGCCGGTTTCCGAAGTATTAGTGATTGATTTGCGCCTTTTATTTTCCGTTCTTGATTGAATGTCATGCCAAGTCTAAAATATACAATGAGATTATTAAACAATTTATGCACCAAAGATATTTTTATATACTTCCTCCCCCTCCATCGGGGTGCGTTAAAATATTCGTTATATCTTTCCACAAACATATTGAGTCCTGCCGCGTTGAAAAAGATGTTAATTTCCCTTCAATTCCAGATGGGAATGAATGAATTCTATCAAAATATTTTTTTGTTCGGACGACATGGGTTTATCCTTTTTTTCCACTTTTTGAATCTAATACAGAACTATTGAAAATGAAAATTATGTTTTAATTGGAACAAAACCAATTTGGCGTTTTTCAAAAATTCATATTCAACCCATAGACAAAACTAAGTTAGTCTATGATCCAACCATGAAAGCAATACATAACTACAGTGGAACTTCCTAATAACGAATGTCTGTAAAACGAATTTTTTCGCAGATTTAGCGCTTTCATTATAGGAAAGTTCCACTGTATACGAAACATAGACTATTAATATTATTAAGTTATTTTTTGAATAAGTCTATGATCACAAAACATTTTCATCGAGAATTTGGACACAATGCCAAGTTCATCACCCGTTCGAAATGAACTCACACTTTTGTCGGAACGAGTAGCTGACGTTATGCTCGAGAATTGACTTAATTCGAACTATTCGTTCGATTTACTCCCTCACGGAACGTATAGGTTCACGGAACGATTCTCACAATTATTGGTTTAATCACCCTGAAAATCAACTTAGTACGTACCTGTCGCCACCACTTCAGCAACTAACTTAAATTTTTCCTTAATCGTCTGGCCGGAGTTTTTTGTCGCATTATAAAATTTGAACCTTTCTGATAATACTGATTTTTGCGGTGGTGTGAATATCCATAAGAATCAATAGTTCTGCGAATGATTTGGTTTCTTTCAGCTATATGTGGGCTGCCACATGTTAAACATCAGCTTATACCTTCTTCATCTAAAAGAGCCACTCACTAGGAAGGAAGAATGCGCAGTTAAGTATCTGCACGTTTGCTGTAAAGTAAATGTGTACATTCATATTCCCACACACAGACACTTTTGCTTGTTGAGTGAGGATGTGCGACAAGCGTGAGATTGATGTCGAAAAAAAGATCTGATGTTAATGGTAGTGGCGTGTATTGTTTTTAGGAAAAAATGTCCAATGTATAAATAGCGAACCGACACTGTATTGCTGAAAATATGAAACGTGTACAGACTTGTTGCCCATAAACGGTCGTTCTTGGTCATTCTTCACGTACGGTGAAGCATGCACACGCTAAAAATCAAAAAACTATCTTGATTCCGACGGAGATAATTGCGCATTCCAAATTTCGAACGGCGGAACGCCATACACACACTGTTTTCACTGTACCCCGTACCACGCGCATTCAAGTCTTCGCGCTTCCTTCTTAGTGAGTGGGCCCTTTTAATGTTCAATAATTTCGATCTCCTTTTTATATCATCGGTAACTCTTTTGCATCGATGTAATTCTGCAATCGTGATTTGTGTACACCATATCGTGGGCGTACAACCAAAATCATATAAGTCCAAAAAGATATTCCAAAAAAAAACGCAATTTTATGTTTGATTTCAACTGTGAAATTATCCTATTTTTTTGAAATGCAACTTCAAGAACAATATTTAAGTTTTTTTGCCATTTCTTAAGGTATAAGACATAATAAAACAATCATATTTCAGAAAACATAGACTTTATTAATTTTTTCCACAGAAGTCTGGACTTACATTCATTTCAAGTTCATCATCGGGGTCACTCATGTCGACAACATCGCTATCATCCACACATTCATGAAATTCGACAGGAATCGATCATTTCTGCATAATTTAAGAAGATGGTTTTTTTGGACACTTATAGCCAGAGGTTTTGCGGTAAAGATTTCTTTAATTTTTGGGAAATTTGGGTTCTTTCCCATACCAAACACATTGATACATTGTAGGGGCATGTAGTCATGTATGTATTTGAATTCAATTATGCCTGGGTTTTTTTTCTTGGTATTTAGATTAGATTAGAGGAGGGGCGACAGATCAAAACCGACCTTGCGAGCACCTTGACCTTAAGATCTATTGTGCATCCCCGCGCTGTTTACCAGTTCGGCAGCAAAGTCTCAATGAACTTCACCACCTTTCTGGGGGCCACATCCATTACTTGTTCAGGCTTTAGGAACCTGGAGCCAAGATGCCGTAACCGTTTCTGGTGAACAGCTTCACACTCACATAGCAGGTGTCTAGCTGTCTCGGTGGCTTCTTGACAGAAGCGACATGTACTATCGGGCGCCTTTCCCATGTTTTTTAAGTGATACCTCACAGGACAGTGCCCAGTGAGAGCGCCCGTCAGTTTCCTCAGTTCCAATTTGCTGAGTGAGAGGACTTTCTTGGTCCAGCTCGTCGAGTGAGAGAGAAGTGACTTAGCTTGCTTTAGACCATTGGTCGTACGCCAGGACATAACCTCTTTTGTTCCCAGTCCTTAATAGCCATTGCCTGATAACTGGCTGGGAAGCCGCAAAACGGTTCTGGTCTAGTGAAGGGGGTTGTCCCTCCTTCCCTGGCCAGTCGGTCTGCCGGTTCATTGCCGTGAATCCCGGAGTGACCAGGCATCCAGATGAGATTGACCTGGTTCTTTTCTCCGAGTAGGTTAAGTGACGTTTTGCATTCCCAGACCAACTTTGACTACACTTGTGGAGAGTCAAGCGCTAGCAGGGCTGCTCTGCTGTCAGATGCTATATATATTTCCTTTCTTTGGTAGTTGCGTTCCGCACAGAGCGCAACGCACTCCCTTATAGCAAGTGTCTCTGCCTGAAAAACCGAAGGACAGAGACCCATTGGTATGGCTAATTGGATTGAGGGACCGTAAACACCGGCTCCGACTCGTCCGTCTTCAGTTTTCGAGCCATCAGTATAAAATACCGTAGACCCTCTGGGGAAAACTAATTCTTTATTAGCCCATTGGTCACGACTTGGGAATGTCGTGGTAAAGTTTTTCTGAAACTCGTGTCTCAAGGGGAGGTTGTCTGTGACTACATCCTGAAGCTTCTTACACTCATTTAGAATGCGGAGGTGCCCTGAGTAGTCACCAATTTTCAGCTCCCGCTCCCTTGCTACTCGGAGAGCCCATCTGGCCGCCTCGCTTTCCAGAAAAATCTCTAGAGGAGGCAGGTCCAGGATGACTTGCATGGCAGCAGTTGGGCAGGAGCGAGATGCGCCTGTTACGGATAGACACGCTGTTCTTTGTAGTTTTCCTAGGGCTAGTTGTCCCGAAACTAGTTTTGCTCTTGGCCACCAAATGAGAGCCGCGTAGCTCACGATTGGCCGAACAATGGATTTGTAAATCCAATTCGTTAGTTCAGGTTTTAATCCCCACGTACCTCCGACCATCCTCTGGCATATGAAGAGAGCTCTCTGGCCCTTACTGATCACAGCTTCGAGGTGTAGACTCCAGGAGAGTTTTTGGTCGAAGATCACACCAAGATATTTGGTGTGGTTCGTTGGGGTTAGGGTGGTCCCGTTCATAGTAATTGTTTTAAGAGAGAGTTTTTTCCTCTTGGTGAATGGCAGTAATATCGTCTTTTTGGGATTTATATTGAGACCTTCTCGGAGACACCACTCGTGAGTTAAGGTTAGGGCAGTTTGCATTCGATCACTAATTGTGTCGTCATGCTTACCCCGAACCATTATCACAAGGTCATCTGCATAACCGCAGATCTCAAAACCCGCACTTGTAAGTGTTTTAAGAAGATCGTCAACGACCAGTGACCACAAGAGTGGCGATAAGCATCCCCCTTGTGGGCATCCGTCTCCGGGCGTCGCAGTAACTGAAGCTGCACCCAGTTGCATATTGATTATCCGGCTGTTCAGCGAAGCCATAATCCAAGCAACCGTTGCCGGCTCCACTCCTCTCTTGACCAGCGCACGGTGGATGGACTGCCTTGGCGTATTCGAGAACGCGCCTTCTATGTCAATAAAAGCGCAAAGAGCAACCTCTTTGAACTCTAAGGCTTTCTCCAGTTTCCTGGTGAGGCTATGGAGAGCTGAAATCGTTGATTTCCCTGCTTGATATGCATACTGATCTTTGTGTAGAGGAAACTTAGAAAGTAAGCCCGCTCTAATATCTTGATCAATTATCTTCTCCATCGCTTTCAAGAGAAAGGAGGATAGGCTGATAGGGCGGAATGATTTTGCATCAGTCCCTGGCCGTTTACCAGCCTTAGGAATGAAGCTCACTCTCACGTCCCGCCAGCATTCAGGGATGTATCCCCAGGTGAAGCTCCGTCGAAAGAGGTCCACGAGGTCCGGGAGTATGACCTGCAGTCCCCTCTGAAGCAGTACCGGGTAGATGCCATCCCCGCCTGGAGATTTATAAGGTTTGAAGGACTCGATTGCCCATCGAACCCTCTCTTTTGTAAAGAGTTTGGCGGCAATCTTTCTGGCTCCTCGTCTGGGTGCCGAGACATCCTGATTCGGTTTATTGCCCAGAAAGATTCGGGAGCCTGGAAAGTGAGTCTCTAGCATGAGTGACAACGTCTCGTCATCTGTGCCAGTCATCTCACCATCCATTCCCCTTAGCTGCCCTAGACCATTACTATGGTCTTTTGATAAGACCTTATGTAGTCTGGCGGCATTTGGCGTGTCCTCAATGCTCTGACAAAAGGTACGCCACGACTTCCGCTTGGCATTACGCAGTTCTTTACTATATTCAGTCGTTGCCGCTCTATAAGCAGTCTTGTCTTCCAGCGTCCTAGATTTAGACCATTTATTATATAGTGTGCGGGCTTTCTTACGTAGCTTTGCGAGGTTGGAGTTCCACCAGGGCACGTCCCTACTGGATGTCGACCGTTTGAGCGGACAGCTATCCTCATAAGCCGTTAAAATCCGGCTTCGGAGGTGCTCCGCAGCCAGGTCAATGCCATCCACAGAGTCCATGCCCCTGACCCCCGAAAGCTCCCCGCTGCCCTCCAGCAGACAGCGGTAAAGCTCCCAGTTGGTCCTTCTAGGATTCCTTTTAGGTTCCTGTATTATCGGCTCAATGTCGATGTCGAACCGGATTTGTCTGTGGTCAGATAGGGAAGCCTCATCTGAGACATGCCAGTTCGAAATTTTGTGATGTAGGGCTGGGCTAATAAGGGTAAGGTCCAGTACCTCTTCCCTGATTGCATTGCGGAATGTAGGTTCACTACCCCGATTTGCTACTCCCACCCCTTCAGTCATAAGAAAATCAAGTAAATTCTCACCTCTTCTGTTGATATTAGAGCTCGCCCAGACTGTGTGGTGTGCGTTGCTATCACATCCGATGATGAATTGCATGTTCAGCTTTTTGCAGTAGTTCACCAAATTGGCCACCTCCTCGGGTGGGGATGCTTCCTCCTCATGGTGGTAACTTGAAGCTATGACCACTTTGACGTTACCTCCGGGAAGACGGACATCCATAACTACTGCTGCAATGTCGCGTTGTATAAATCTGGAGAGAGGCAGATATTGTAAGTTTTTGTTAATGTAGAGTGCCGCTCTGGGGGCCAGCGCCCCTTCATGATAAATAAGTTTACCTGACCCATTTGGTAGTCCTTTGATCTTGGATCCCATGACCCAAGGCTCCTGTACCAAGCATTACGTCTAGGTCTTGTTTTACCAACCTCCAGAGGGCCGCATCTGTAGCAGCCTTGGCGTGGTGGAGGTTGATTTGGAGGCACCTAATGGTGTTCCTCCTTTGTGTGTTTCCACGGTTTTCCTTTATTCCGGGGAATAGGTCGCTTGTCGCGCTCCTGCCGGAGTGGAGGCGGCCTTCTGTCCCCCGGTTTCTCTTGCTTAAGAGCCTTTGTTGTCTTGGGCTCTTCCTCCGCCCTGCTGGAAGTTTGGACTACTTCCATTGGAGCCGGCGTAACAGTCGCCTGGGCTGACGCCGAGGGCTCTGACTCCGCTAGGGCAGAATCGTGAACCACGGCGCCAGAACTCCCAGGTACCACCTCGCCAGCAGCCGCAGAGCTTTGAGTGCTCGCTGGTTTTTTCGTCCAAAACTTGACCTTTCCCAGTCTGTAGTTGACCATGCAATCTAGCGCTTGTAGAGCGGCTAGGCTTCCACAGTCCAGCGAGAAAACGATCTCTCGGCAGTTTTTCCCTGTGTCCCCTACCTTCAGCACTTTCCACTGAGCGGTGTTTACACTGGGGTTTTGTTTGTCGATGAAGGTCCGGATTTCCTCGACGGTGTACTCCAAGCTATTTGGGAAATAGGCAGTGGCCACCGCCGCACCTGGGATGTTCTTTTCATCCCTGACTTGGACCTTCATGTGGGGGAGTTGCAGCTCCTCTTCTTGGATTTCACCCAGTCGGCTGTAGCCTGATTATCACAGTTAATCACCATGAAGCCTGGGCGAAATACCACATTATTGAAGGTGGGGACTATGTGTTGTCCTCACACCCCAGTATAAGACGAGCCAGTCTTTTTTCCAGCTCGGTCATATCCTCTACCGCTAGGTTGCTCTCGGGATGATCGGCCGGAACGAGTCCAACCTTTACTCCCTTGAGCATCCCGCTGTAGGTGGATTTGGGCGGTCTGACGGCAGTTCGAGAGCCGGACTTCTGCTGAGGCCTACTTGTGGAGGCAACTCGAGCGTCGAGTGGTCTCTGCGTGCCCTTTACGCCTTTCCCCTGAGACGTCGAGGGTCTCGATTGTTCCCGTTTGGGATCAGCTCGAGACGTCGACGACCCAGGTTGTTGCGTTTTTGCTTTCTTTTTCGCACTTTGCTCGGGGGTTGACTCCTCGGACCTGACCCGCTTCACAGCAGGAGCAGGATGTAGGGCCTCCCGTTCTGCGATGGTCAGCTTGCAGAGTAAGAGCGCCTCTTCGTGCGTATGTCCCTGACTCACCAACCATTTGTACCTTTTCCTCTCGGATTTCTTCAGACGTCGTCTGTTGGACTGCTCTTTAAGCGGAGCCCGCACAGATTCGTCCGAAGAAGTACCTTCGAGGAGCCGGTCTTCATCAGTTATGGCCTCCGCTAGGGAGGCAGGTATTGGTGAGGTTAGAACTGGGGAGTTCTGCACCTCAGGTGTCTTTTCGGTTTGGCCTTCGTCAGCCTGAACCGCATCCGTCTCCATGGGAATCTCAGAAACAATGGTTGTCTCTGGCGATTCCTTTGGTGACTCCTCTTCCTTTTTTGTATATGATTGTTCCATATATGGGTTTTTCTTTGTACAGGAAATACTAGGTCCACTGCATCAGAGCCTGTTGATACAGCAAGGGTAGTTAAACCTGGGGTCCCCCGGTACCAGGAGTTCGCATACTAGCGACCAGCCTTCCCGCTGGCCATGCAGCCCTCGGCGTATGCTGTTCCACCACTGGCTTGGGGGGGATTGTTCAGAGCAAACCATAGAGGCTACTCGGGCGGATCCCCACCGCTCCAAAGCACTCGCTGCAGAGACATGACCTAACAGGGAGGCTTATGGATCAGTCTTAGTTTTTCGCCACTCGTCTTGGACCTTATCGACATGGGTGACCCTGCCGGAACTGTGTTCTGTCGACATCGCCCCAAGATTCATTGTAGTTACTTAAGCCCTCACACCAACGTCAAGGTGCCGATCCCAGCGAGGGTTTTCTTGGTATATCTTAAGCCTTTGATAAGTAGCCAGTTGACCTTTTGGGTCTTTAGTTTTGTTTCTTATTAAGATTTATGACAATGCTTTTAAATCATAAAAATCGGTGAACTTCAATTCACTCAGAGTAGGGCTGTTTATTTTTATTTTTCCGGTTTGATCTTGCCAGTCTGAAGATATTAAGCCAATCATTTATTGTGTACACCTGAACAAATTTCTTAGCATGTTCAATCGAACTATGCATAGAATCTGCTTCCATATAGTTATGGCCCCTTTCCAAAAAATAATGCTGAATTATTTCAAGATGTGTAACCTGCATCATATAGAGCAGTAAAACAGCAACATGCTGATTACGATTCTGCCCTCCGCATGTATCAGACCATAGTGATATTTCCTTCACATGTGCTGGCTGCCTATAACGGTAACGAAATAAACAAGAACCTATTTCCGAACTGCCCCTTTTGCCATTCAATTCCATCCAGCATAACAGAACGCAGCATTTGGAGGGGCTGAATTATAAATTGTAAGATTATACACGCAAATTTTTCTCGAATAGTACATTGGGCTCATATCTGAGCAGGGTATTTTGAGTACTGACTGCAGATCGAAAGTGGGCCGACACAAAACTTGCATCATTCATGGCTCGTACTTTGTCATTATTTTTATCTAGGTGGGGTAGCATTCATTTTTTCGCTTAATATGATTTTCAAAAAATTCATCAATCTCTGACACATTTTCACTTTTATGACTTTCGCAAATTTGGCATAGGTCTTTTTTAGGCTTGAAAAATGAAAGGTTATAATGCTCTCCAGAAATTCGTTTTTTGCCAACCATCAAAAAATGTTGATATTTTTGTACTATGTTTAGGTGCAAAAGTCATAAATTCCCTTGCCCTACAAAAATTTGCTCGTTGCTTAGCAACACTTTTAATCCTAGGATTAAAAACGCTACTTTTAATCCTTGGATTAAAAGTAATTGCATTTGACTTCTACTTGACAATCAATATTCACCAACAATACCAGATATCCCTGACTACCGACTTGCTATCGCCAAATTTATTTCAATTTTGGCTTGGTTGGAGAAAAAATAGTATACAGATGTGGTAGAAACGGATGGAAACAGGGGAGTTTCAGTGTTAAACTCACGCTGGTTCGGAGTCCAGTGGAGCAGTGGAAGAATCGAAACCTCGGAGCGATGCGATATTGAATAAGCGGCGGGTCTGTTGGAATGGCAGTCTGTAGTGGTAGTGGGGGATGGCGCGCAACGATCTAGGATCGAATCATTCGAATCGAAGAAGAATCAGTAACACTCGAAACGGGAGATGGAGAACGTCGCATGTCTATTGAAAATGAATACGACAAATTTTCTCCACTCTTATGGCGCCATGGGCGGAAGTTATTTGCCTCAATGAATGAAACAAATAATTTCCTGTTAAAATTAATATTCAGGTTCTTTTTCGCCATAACTGGTTTGAAAATAAAATAAATTCTATGAAAAACAAAAATAAATTCAACGAAAATAAAAAATGAAAAAAAACAGAAATTAATTCTACGAAAATAGAAAACAAATTAAAACATTTTATATTGAAGAAAAATTCAAATCAAATGTTCAAATAATCCACCTTGTTGTGCCAAACAGTAGCCAAATCTGTTATAAAGATTTAATCTCATATCTCGGAGAAGATTCGGCATACTTGCTATTTTGGAACAAAGTTGGATTATTTTGGACCTTAATTCAATAATGTTCGTCGCTCTTTCAATTTCTTGCCCATACACCATATTTTTGAGATATCCCCAAAGAAAGAAATCATTGGGAGATAAATCTGGAGATCTGGGGGGCCATTTGATGGTTCCGTTTGTGTTAATGAGACGATCAGAAAAAGTCGTTCTTAGATATTGTTGTTGCAGCAATGAAAATATACAGCACAGCGCAATACTACCAAAACTAGGAATGACTTTTCTAATAATTCAATCTGTCAAATCAATTTTTTAAAACTACCTGCCTACTCGCTAAATATAAAAAGTGACGCACGTGACGTTTTTAAAATGGGTACAAAAATCAAATGAGAATAAAATACTACCTAAGTTACAACATTCTCCCACCTGAAAAACGGTTTCAACCAAAACCTTTTTTCACAAATTTAAAACTAATAACAAAATTTTTGTAGCATTTCAACGTCACACAAGTTCTTCCACTTTTCTTTCGCCCAGCATTCACCTCTTCTTCATTCACTCGCTGGTCTGTACAGGGCCATTTCTCCTTTTTCTCGTACAACCACAAAGGAGCCTCCCACCATTTTGACATTTGTATATACAGTCTGGCTTCAATTGTAGCTGCCAATAGTTCAAGTCGTGGTATAGTCATCTTTCTCTCTTTGTTCTCTAAAGGAGCAATTCTAGACTTAAAGCATTGGTCACTTTCGTGTACTCCCTGGCAAAATACACACTTGGCTGGCCACATTGAATTCCTTATTCAATAGACCCGCGGTAGTCATTTTTCCCGGAGCAGAATATCCCGAAAGTTTCTTTTCGCTTGGTTTCGATGTTGCAACAGATTTCATTAAATCAAAACCTTCACTGGCTAAAACGATTCGCTGTTCATTTTCCACCTCTGATACAAAACTTAACAAATTTTTGAATCTATTATCAAGAGGAGTTTCTGGTTCATCGTTTTGAGAATTATTGAGTCTGTCATTCTCAACATCACGGGTCGAATTATAAGGAGATCTTTTAAATTTTCGCTCACCTTTACTCGGATCTACCTTACCCGTATCACCTTCGACAGACTGCTCATCTACAGGCTTTGACAGGAGTTTTCCAACTAGTAATTTCAAACCTATGAACCTTTTCAAGTAGGCTTCACATTGTTCCATTTCTCCCATCAACTGATCTTCGGTAGCTTCCTCATCAAGCAACAAATTGAACACTTTTTTATCACAAGCAATTAAGTTGTCCCACTTGGGTTTCAAGCATTCCCATGCGATCTCGACATCACTAAACACCAAAGGAACTGTCTTAATATGCCCATCCATTTCGTTTGCTGCTTTTGTAAAGCACATTCGTAATACCTTACGATTTTTCCTAGTTTTTTCGACATCAGCCATTTTGCGCTAACTCTACTGTATTTCAAAAAACTGCACCAAGTCCTGTCACGGTCGCCAAAAATGTTGTATCCCCGCCGAAATCCCACACACCGGTAGGGTCTAGCGCCTGGGTGGTTCGAAATAAATGTAAATAAGATTTGTAAATTTAATTTACTGCAGCAATGAAAAAATACAGCACAGCGCAATTCTACCAAAACTAGGAATGACTTTTCTAATAATTCAATCTGTCAAATCAATTTTTTAAAACTACGAGCCTACTCACTATATATAAAAGTGACGTTTTTAAAATGGGTACAAAAATCAAATGAGAATAAAATACTACCTAAGTTACAACAGATATTGTGTGACTGCGCTTGCGTTATGACTTGGGCAGCCATCCTGTTGAAACCAGACATCATCAAAATTAATTGGTAGTTGTCGAACTGTCGGAATAATTTGGTCTGTAATAGATCCAAATATTTTGCAGCGTTTAGGTTACCCTCGATGAAAAATGGCCCTATCATGTAATTACCCAGCATTCCTGTCCAAACATTAAGTTTTTCAGGATACTGGCTACGCACAGGAATACTCAGGTGCTTATTCTCCCTAGACCAATATCTTACTACGTATGGATTATGTTTTCTATGCAATTAAAACTCATCCGTGAATAAGATATTGCTCAGAAAAGAACTACTCTCATTCTCTTTTTCCATCATCTTTTCACAGAATTCCATTCTTTTGAAATGGTCTTCTGGAAAAATTTCCTGAGAGGTTTGCACCTTATAACATTTGTAACCATTTCTTTTCAAAATATTCCGAACAGTTCTATCGCCCAAATCGACTTGCTGGGCAATTTTTCTGCTAGAACAAGGTGCACTGGATTCAACAGCCGCACACACATCCACTTCTCTTGCCAGACGATTTTCACGGACGGTCTTCGGTGGTTTATCAATTCTGCAATGAAGGCATGTTCGTAAACAACCACGTTGCTCGAACTTCTTGACTATTTTGGAAATAGCCGAACGTGAAGGTATCGGCCTATCTTCAAAAGCAACAATAAACGAATTTATTGTCTCCGCAATTGATTGACCACCGAAATACCAATTATTATTTGAATTTTCTCTTCAACCGTATACATTTTGATTTCCGCAGAATCTAATTTATTCTCAAACTGTATGGTCTATCGCATCCAAAGTTTGGATTGCGACTAATTCAATCAGCGGACCGCGTTAAGAATTGCAGCAGGAGCAGAGCGATGCATCCCCCATTACCACTACAGACTGCCATTCCAACAGACCAGCCGCTTATTCAACATCGCATCGCTCCGAGGTTTCGATTCTTCCACTGCTCCACTGGACTCCGAACCAGCGTGAGTTTAACACTGAAACTCCTCTGTTTCCATCCGTTTCTACCACATCTGTATATTATACGGACTAAAAGGCCCTTTTTTAGTCGCAATTTTGCAAATATTGCTCGTAAAAAAATGCGCACTTTTAATTCTTATAATATAATATACTATTATACGTTATGAATGACACATAGGGTTTTTTTCTCCTTCAGATATTTCTTTGTAGAGACTATACATCTTTGATATAGACAACTTACTGTCCAAGTATTTTTTTTGTCGATTTGCGGGAATAGTGCTATTCTACAACTGGAAAATTTTCTTTGTGTTCCTTCACAGCAGCAAGAAGCTCTGGTGATGTTTTATTCCCAGGTGCAGTTCTCCCACGTTTATGTTCACCAATATAGGAACCAGAAATTCCTTTATTTTGAAATGCATTTTTTACTACGTTGCTGCTTAGATTGAGCGTTTTAAGAAAAAATGCTTGACATACTCTCAATTTGTTTTTATTTTTGTCGAAGTAGTATTGTTTTCTATTACTTCTTAGGCCCTTATTCCCATTCCTTTGCCTTCTTCTTTCTTGAGAAGTGCTGGTCATATTGGAAAGAAGGAAATCTTTTTGTCTTTTAAAATCGCCCATTTTCCAATACAATGAACAAAGGACCTCTCTCAGCATCTGAAAACTTATTCTGGCATTTAAAACGACCTTTTTGACAATCTACTTCTCGCGGTTTTTCAGCTGGTCGTTGCACCTTATTAGTGACATAGTTTAAATTGTAGCTTCTTCTTCTCTTAACGATATTTTTCCCACCGCCAGGTTTACTTCTTTTCCACCTTGTCAGCTGTTCTCTCTTTCTATTTTTCGTTTCTACTTCTGAAACATGAATAGTATGAAACCTTGTTTTTCGATTCAACCGTTGAGTTTACCTTCATCTTGTGCTGTATCACTACTAATACTAAAATCAGGATCTTGTAAAGAGTCATCACTGTCTTCACTTAACAGCTCAATTGATTTACTTTTTTTCTCGTGATTGGTTTTCTTCAAAACACCTTTGTAGAATATTTTTCTCAACTGAAATAAAAAATACAAAAATGATTACTGACAGCAAAATCAAGATATTTTTATGTCGCTCAAGTGAACAGGAAATTTCATTGCAAATCCCTTACATTTTTTTTTCACCGTCAGATATATCAGAATCTTAATAATTATTATTTTGTTAGGTGAATATTATGTGCTCAGGCATAATTTCCGTGAATCTATTGGGTAATTGGGAATCAACAACCCTGGGACAACTTTCAGCTGAAAAAATAATTCCCTTGGAGTTAGTATTTTGAATTTAATGAAATGAGACAAGTCCTAATTATTGTTATCACTACTGACAAGAGAAATCACTTAAATCCAAAATAACCAAAAATTAACTCTTTGAATAAATTGCGGGCAAAATTTTAATTCATATCTATCTTCAAGTGTATATTGATAAACTCATTATTTAAGTGAAATAATTATATTCTCAAATTATGTGCTTACCATTACATGCAACAGCACCTCCATCTCCACAGCTCACAAAAGCCGAGTTTGTTTCTTCGTTGATCGATTTTTTAAAACGAATATCATTTTTATCAAAAACATGTTTGATTATTGGAAGCTAATAAACAATGTTTTTCTCCCTGGAAGCTATACTAATCACAGTTACGACTTTACACCACCTAAAAGAACAACTACTGATCGTTGTTTACCGCCTGATACTACGAAATGGACTTACAGGATTTTTCCTGTCCGGACGTGTCCCGTATCCGTTAATAATAAACCGAAAATCGTATACTCGTACTTACGAGTATACGATTTTCGGTTTATTCTCAAATGCACTCAAATGATTTTGTATAGGATCGAGTACACAGGGCTACTTTACAAGCTAAAAAGCCGGCGAATTGGCTTCTAGCCGAGTACACAGGGATTTCTCCACTCGCTCAGTCGCTCAGTAGTGTAATAACAGCCGTATACTAGACCCAATCATGTGAACAAGAATGTTGAGATGCCTACTACCAGGGACTTGTACAAATTTTCCTCACTTATAAATCCCAAACCAAAGGCGTAATGGACTTAAATGTTTATTTGACTGATGCGCGATCCTGATATGGACTTATATGTGAGAAAATCCCATTTTTGAAAAAAGTGGACTTATATGATTTTGGTTGTACGCCCACGATATATTCCAGTATGAAATATTCAGTTGAAATTCCCGTAGTTGACCGATGATGTTCCGTGTAGGTACGCGGATGACTACGGTTTCTGTCATCGTGATTCTGACGTGAAAAATTACACTGAAATTATTTACTTCCACAATTATTAATTGATGTATTCGATTGACTTGATTTTCTCGTAGCCAAATGTTATATCTTCACTAATAATTATACGTCATTATGAACATACGTGAGGACTAAGGCCCACCTAAGCTTCTGTGAGTGATTTTTTTTTCATTTTAATATATTTTACTGAAACGCTTTATGAAAACCAAACCTTTATTCGTTTTCTGTTCGAATATAAAAATAAAACTTTCGAAATTCAACGTGATAAATTTAAAAAAAACATATAAGAAAAGTAATTTTACCTCCGGGGTAGGTAAAATGGAATGAAATGTGTTTTCTTTTGAAGAACAGGCTGGTAAAATTTTCGATGATGAGCTCGGTAAAATTAAAGCAGGAAAACTAGATGATGCTTCTGAGGTTTCTGGAACGGTACCTGAGCCGCTTTCATATTCCCTGGATTTTTGGAGTTTGAGTTTTAATCTCATTAATGGCAAATTATCTTCTTCATCACTTGAGCTTGAAATGTCCGAATCTATCTTTCGTCATTCTTAGATCTGGATATTTGTCCCAGTAGAATAAGAGTTCTTGATCCCAGTTGTGTTCGAACGATCTGAACACTGACTTATCTAGTGGTTGCAATTCATGTGTGGTATTGCTTGGGAGACAGAAAATTGTAATATCAAATTCTTCAGCTTTAAGGACAATATCTATATCCAAGTGACAAGAAGCTCCATCAAGAATCAACAAAACTTTATCTGGCGCTTTATAGGTAGCGAAATGTTCCAGCCACTCGACAAATATTTCAGAAGTCATGCTGCCTTTGGGTGCCATATGCACGACAGTTCCGTCAGGCAGATTATCTTTGAAAGTAGGTTTTAGACGCTGCCCTTTGAAAAGAATCATGGGTGGTATTGTATGGCCAACCGCATTTGCCCAAGCTACAATTGTTGCATTTTCAGCGTGTTCGTGAGCTACCAAATGAACACGGCGGGCACCTTTCTGAGCAAGTACTAACTGAGAATGATGGAGAGTTAGCCTGCATCCTTTTTCGTCTAAATTTTATATTCGATGTGGGGAGTGGCGTACTTGCAATTTATCCATAATATTTCCGAGTTTTGTGAAATAATCTTTGACAATAACGGGAATGAGCTTTTGGGCCCTGGCAGGGTTCATACTTTGCGCCATACGCTTCGACAGTGCAGGATAACGTTTTAGAAATCGCTGGAACCAATCTTTCCCTGCCATTTCTTTCTGAACATTAAACTTGTTTTCTATGGAATTTGCTTTTGTAAAATTGTACACACATTTTCGCAGTTGCTTTGGTGTTAACGGAACTCCTACTTCCGAAAGCCGTATTATACGATTTTCTAGTTCGTTCTCTTGATCAGCAGTCAGAAGTTTTTTGCGTCCAAGTTTCCTTTCTGTATTTCCAGATTTCAAATGATTTCGTAAGGTGCGCATTGGAATACCACAGTGCTTTTCAACATAACGCTGTGATTTTCCTTGTTTCAACAGGTCGATGGCTTCTTCCATCATTTCGGAAGTCCAATTGGCCGTATACCTCTACATTTTTTGCCCATAATCTAGAAAAATAAACGAAAAAATGCATATCATTCGAATAAATAAAGTAATTGGAAACAAGACCCACTGACTGGAAATAAGGCCCAGTAGTGGGCCTTATTTCCAGAACAGCGATATTGATGATTTTTAGGTTAGTTTCAATAGAACCCAGGATAAAAACGATACTTACTGAGAAAAAATTTTACTAGATATTCAATATAATCAGAGCCCTAAATAAAAAACTAGGAAGCATTCACTCAAATAAGTCTGGAAGCGAATATACCTAGAGCAGTATTTATAACAGCACTTAAATATTTAGCGTAACCGAATACAAATGGCTGCGGAATCGAAACAGTGTCCTCTAGCGGCAAAAAAGCAGCTGATATGAAGTTCTTTGTAAGTACTGAACCTATTTTTCGCTTTTGATCCGCTAGATGTCACTTTTTCAACAAAAAACTTGATCTGGGCCTTATTTCGAGCCGGGCCTTATAACCCGCCGGTACCTTACTAAAATAAGCATTCATTTAACAACTGCTTTATTTCATCTCCCAAATTACATGAAACCCCCACACTTCACCATGGTGGAGATAGATGTGCGCAAATACATTACAGATTTGATGCAGGGATGGCCAAATGTTGATCAGAGTTTGCAATTTATCAAAACAGTTGACAGGATCATAGTTAGTGAATTCTCGAAACAGTTGGAAAAATTATCAAAGCAGTTGGAAAATTTTGAAAACAGTTTAAATAATTTCAAACGAGTTGAAACAGGCACAGGCCTAATGTTGATCAGACTCAATTTTTCAGAGCAGTTGACAACATTCCGAAGCAGTTGGAAACATTCAGAGCAGTTTTTCAATACAAAAGGTGAAATTTTGAAACAGTTGATTTTTCTTGCAATCTCTAGCCAATATTTGGTTTTTTTACACATCGGACTCATACATTTCTCCTCCATGTCCAATCTCGTCCTAAATAATAATTTTATCAAATTATCATTCCATTTGACATTTAAAGCTTTTTCCTGTTGAGTAATTCCGCTCATTTCTTCATCTTCTAGAAATTATGAAATTTAGTAAACTCAACCGTATCACAATTTTCAGGAATTACTTACGATTTCCGAAATACGCCTCGTATACCTGTTTCGAGTATTCGCGAAGCAGATCTTCATCTGTAAGATAGAATTATTTAAAACTCTAATAATTTCACAATTGAAGTATTATAAAAAAATATTTACCATTTATAATGGCTTGCTGAGTTTCCCCATCTACTTTCGCAGAAAATCGTACGCCGTTATATAGGTCATGGTCAGATTTATTTCATTGGTCATTTCAGTATGTTTTCTCCTTTTTGTATAAAAAATTTCAAATTATCACAGTTAAGTTTCAAATATAAAAATAAATGAAAACAAACAATAACCCCCCCACTCAATTCATCACGTTCATCAGACATTCACCGGCTCTGACAGTCGATGGATCCGATGAGCCACCGATGGAAACATCGGTGATTAAACGAACGAGTGACAGTTTCAATCGTTGAATAAACGAAAGGTTTGATGCAACCGTGATGATAGCGTTGAATCAATTCGGTGAATAAAGAACAGAACTCGTCTATACCTTGTTCAACTGCATCAGGATCTGAATAAGTTTTGGCAGTCCATACACTACACTCCTAAATTAAAAGGAGTTAAAAAGCGTTGTTATCTGCAATTATTTGACTTGGGATTACGAAATAACTAAATATGGACTGAAGACATTGGTTTACTGTGCTTCACGACTTACTTTCAAATGGCTCTAGTTCTATCCATCTGGAATAATGATCCACTACAAAAGTAGTGTCCATTGAATTCAATAATATCCTACCGACTGCGCCATGTTTGATTGTCCAAATCAATCAAGATTTCTGTTAAAAACTATTTATTTGCACATCGATGTAGCACGATGACTTTACATCATAGAATAACAGAAAACCAAGTTCTAGGTTACATTTTTCAGACCATACTGTTTTAACCTAACTAACTTCACATATCTATATGAATAGTAGTAGTACTATACATATAGATATGTGAAGGAATTCCGGCGGATTTAATATATGTGGAATGATCCTGTTGCATCAAATAACGTTCAGAATATCATCTATGTGCCTATCATTGCTCGCAAATGCTTCCGAACACATTTTTCTACATATTGAATCCGATTTAACATATCATCTAAATTTAAAATGTCATTTGTCGCTGCTCAAGTGGTTTATGTTCAATATTTTTCTCTTTGAGCGCTCGTTCTATTTAAACGAGTGCTATATATGATTTTTCTAAAAAAATTTATAGGTTTTCACTCCCAGTCGCTGAAACAGAAATAATTTAAAAAAATTGGTTCAGATGGAGTGCTCCTGCGAAAATCTTTGCACTTATTAGTCAGTTGCAAATTGGTTTCGAAAAATTTGTTGCCTGACACTAAAACTAAAAAAGGAAATAAATGAAAAGAATAATGTAACGTTTCGGTGTCTATATCAGATACCTTCTTCAGACAAACTTGTAAAATTTTCAGAATTGTGTGTTTTCTCATTTGCAGTCTAATTGACATTGAAAGTTGTTCAAGTTTCAAGTACTTTGCAAGTTTCTCAGATCAGTCAGAATACAATACGAATGTGGCATTCAAGCAGCCATGAATGACGTGCGTGTGCGCATTTCCGTTTACATATTTAGATATTACTCTATTCAAATGCCTGAAACGTTTGAAGTACTATAAACGTCTACTTTATGTGTGGACAATTGTTGTTTGGAAATATTATTGATTACCAAAAAAAAAAATTTCCCATGTTTGATGTACACAGTTCACATATATTTTAATGGAATTTTTTCTTTAAATATCGCTTATATTTGAAGTGAAGATCGCAGGTGATATTTTTTTAATTATCAAAAAACTACATTTTTATTCATTATTTTTTCATCACGGCAAATCATATCTACACTTCATTTCACGAGAGTATGACGTAAGGGAAACGTTAGCCCTTCCTTCCCCATAGAACATTCGTTCATATTCGAGTGTGACCGGAATATGCCGGCGATTGATTGGGCTATAGTAAAGAGATATATGTAGATGCCTACTCTGCCTGTTAGAACAAATTCGCCCTTTCTGTTAATGCAGCTCTTAAAAGTAACAAGTTATGCTTTACCATCTCTTATATAAGGTTGGGGAATAAGTAATTTCGTATTTTTCCATTTATTTTAATGCTTTATAGAAAGTGTTACACTCATCTAATTTAAGTCAAATATGCGCCATTGTCTTCGACTACCTGTTTCCAACGATAATTTAACTTCATGATACCTCTCTCATAAAAGCCCTTGTCCCTATTGGCAAAGAACTCGGACAACCAATTTTCACAGGCCTCTATGGAGGCCAAATTTGTACCCCAAGCACGTTTGCCATCGACAGGAAGAGGTGATAGTCACTTGGTTCCAGGTCCGGACTATAAGGTAGATGCATAAGAACTTCCCATCCGAGCTCCCGGAGCTTCTGGCGTGTCATCAAAGAGGTATGCGGTCTGGCGTTATCCATATGATACCTCTCCGATTCATCAATGCTGGCCGCTTCTGTTCGATCTTCAGCTTCAAACGGTCCAGTTGTTCGCAATAGAGGACAGAATTGAGCGTTTGACCATTGGGCTGCAGCTCATGGTATATTATTCCCTGCCAATCCCACAAAACACACAGCAATACCTTCCTGGGCGTCAATCCTGGCTTCACCACGGTCTGGGGGCTTCTTTGGCTTTCGACCAAGATCTCTGTCGCTTGACATTATCGTAAGTGATCCATTTTTCATCACTAGTTACAATCCGCTTAAGAAATGGGTCTATTTTGTTGCGATGCAGCAGCAATTCGCAGATGGAAATTCGATCTATCAGGTTTTTTTTCGTCAGCTCGTGCGGTACCCAAACATCGAGTTTTTTTTCAATCCAGCCTTCTTCAAATGATTTAAAACGGTTTTGTGATCGATATTCAGCTCCTGTGCGATGCTACGACTGCTAACATGAAGGTCTATCTCGATACGTTTCATGATTTTTTCAACATTTTCGACGACAGGCCTGCCAGAGCGTGGTGCATCTTTAACCTCCACTACACCAGAACGGAATCGCTCGAACCAGTGTTGTGCAACACGAACCGAAATAGTGTTGGCCCCGTATACATCGCAAAGTTTTTTGGTCGCTTTTGAAGCGTTTTTTCCTTTCAAGAAGAAAAAATGAGAGAGATGGCGAATTTCTACTTTTGTGACCTCCATACTCAAGCACGATAATCCACGACTGAACGGACCAGCTCAAACCTGTCGAATAAATGTTTGTAGTATACATTATCACCTTGACAACGCGGTATCATTTGATCCGATGTGACCAATAGTGAACGAGATATACTCAGTTGAAAAAAAGGGAGCAAAATACGAAATTACTTTTTCCCCAACCTTATATTTTCGTTCCTAATGTAAGTCGCTTCCGAACTTCACTTTTCACTTAATTTTTTTTTATTCTGCTGATATATTATCAAAATCGGAGCTGATTCGTTTTTTTTTGATGCATTTTTGAGATCAATAGAGGATGGTTCATCAATTTTCGGGGTAGTGTGCAATGAATTACGAGGTAGATTTTTATTTGACTTTCGTCAGAAATTGTTGAATAACTACCAGAAATAGATTTTCCGAATATTGACTCATGATAATCATCAGTCATGGTAAGATGTCTATCCCTCATTTTGCTGACAGGTTCTGCGAAACATTGAACAGATGATTTGGCACTGTTTCTGAAATACTAAGTTCCTGAAGTGACTGGGGGTGCAGGATTATGTCATCATGATCAACTGTAGCGGTTAAAGGATGGAAGTTTCTCTTTGTGCAGTAGAATAATTTTCTACTATTTTGTTCCCTATTTTTCAAGCCCATACGGTTGCACAAACGAGATTAGATCGGTAAGACTAAAAAGTACGATTCCGCCAAAAGTTCGTTTCCTCCGAAATTTTCCTTGAACATTGCATATTGAATAGTCACATGTGGTCTGTTTTTTGCTCATCATTATTTTTCTGGTTCATTATTTGAGAGATTTCATTTTTCTCAAAATTCAGAAATTTCCTTATCTTACCAGTATTTCTACGAATTAACATATCAATTGCACGCCGCGTGTTACGGTCATTCGCAGAAAATATGAACATTGCTAAGTCTTGGAATAATGCTATAATTAAATCTTAATTCATCAAAAGTTCTGGGGTACATGTGAGGAAATTTCTCTATCGGAACTTAACTAAACCTTTTCATCTTCAAATCAATCTCATATTGGGAAATTACATTTCCACTTGAATTTGATACTGATCTTCAGGGTTTCTGAATTGATTGCGAAAGATTCGAGCGGGTGACTCATCAGATCATTTTATGAAAAAAAGGGTGTTTCGCTTAAGAACTGACTGACAAAAGTGGTACACCACTGAGATATTCTTACGATTATATTTTGAACTTTCGGTCAATTTGTAATGAAACTTTTCATCTGTCTTTTTTCGTGCAGAGAGACGTTGTAAGAAAATGAAACAACTATGTATATAAACGCGTATTTGTCGTCACTTAAACACATTAGGTACCTATAATTATACATCAGGATAATATCTCTGTATATATGCTACATATCGCGCACAGTTGTTGGTGTTTATTACATTTATATTGTCTCGCAAAATAATTTCTGATTCGCATAATCTGCAGATTTTAGACTTGACCACGCGAATTCTATGGGGTTCAGCATCACACTGTAAGGACTGAGGCTAAGCAGTTTATCTTCCAGAAATTCTGGTTCATGGAAAACCTCTTCTAATCCTGCATGGCAGGGAGCCTTATCTATCACTAACACCACATGCGACCGATAAATATTATGAACAGCACGTAAGCATTGCCCGTATTCTCGACAAGTGATCTTTTGTAGCGAATACGAAATTCATCGCGGTGTGCATTTTTGCAGATAAAAGAGGAACTCGCGCAGTGAAGTTCGTATACGCTTTAAAAGAGCACTTGTCCAAAATACGGAGCCAAGTCCTCACAAATTCTTTTGCATCATCTCTTTTGAATGCACTCCTTCTTATTTCGTGGTAAATTAGTTCCATATTTCCGATGCAGCCAATGACATGAACATTTGCCCCACGACTGCCTGCTGCAATGTATCAACATCAGGTTCCTTTCTTGATCGGCCGTCCTTGTTGTCGTGATATAAAGAGATTGAAATTTGTTTCGTCGAGATATATAATCGGTGAATTTTCTGACTGATAATTCGAAAGATTTTACACGTATTCTTTTCTTTTTAATTTTGTTTCAGCGCTGTTCATTCTTTCTGGTTCTCTGCGGATAAATTTTAAGGTGTACATCAATCCATCCAGATGATTTCGCGAACACTCAGAAGAAACAAAAATGTTATGCTCAGATTGGAATTTTTCTTTGAGCTCCTCCAGGGTCATTTTATTGTTCTCTTACATATATTGTGTAATAAATTCGTGTTGCTCTTCAGTAATTTTTATTCTTCTCTTTCCTTCTCGTTGCTTGGGTATCTCATCTTGACTATTGACCCCACAGTAAGCAGTAGATCTTTTACTACTTTTATAAAATCTGATGAATACATTGAGTTTGTTGGTATTATAATGACAAATACCATGTATTGTTAATTTCAATTTATCTATTTCAAGTAGACAAAATTTGGGTCATTCATAAGATATTACTGTACAGGGTGGGCACATTTCGATGTTTTAGCACTACAACTTTTAAACCAGAGGAGATAGACAAAATCTGATACCCACTTATCGGTCTCTTTTCTGAGAAACTAACAAGAGTGGTATTCATTTTTGGCTACCTTCTTTTGTTTTCGAGGTATAAGCGAAAATTGGAAAAGTGGCGATATCGAAAAAAATTCCTATATTCGCTTATGCTGATGATAGAGCTCTGAAATTGAAACATTATACATGCACTTTTTTACGTAGATTCCAGTGGCGTGCTCGTCTTTCTTGTACCATTTCTAGTTACGAAGTTGTGACCCAAGGTTATGTTTTTTTGATTGGGAACACTAGATTTTCGTATCATTTTCTGGAAGCTAAATTTTTCTGATTTCGAAAATATATAACTTTGTATGGTTTGTATCGATATGAGTATTGAAAGTAGTCAGAATCTTATTTCATCTGAGTCTCAATATGTTCTATGGTTTCAACTGCTGTGAAACTTGACTCTCATTCCAAGTTATTACCTACTGACCTATTATTGTAATCACTATGAGGTATTGAAAACATTTTTCCTTCGTTCTTTTCTAATTAAATTGACAAATGAGTTATTTCATATGCAATTTGAGATACACTGGCACTTGTGTGTATTCATTCTTGAGAGCAATAAAATATTCCCCTGCATTCATCTCATTATAACTAAGTATATCGATTGAAACGAAGGATCATGTGGATCTTCAACCTTCTCACCGCCCGCTCACCTGTTTCCTCACATTGTATTTATGATATTTTGGTTTATTTTGATGACTGCCGTTATTTACCGTTTACCGAATAAAAGTTATATAATTGTGTGTTTTCTTTTCCTAAGGAATATTTGAGTATTTTTCAGAGTTAGGGAATATTTAGTTAGGTAAGAACAACTGACCCCTGGACATAACCTTCTCTGGCTAGTAGCTCCCGGACCCCATAGGACACCGCCTATGGGTACCCTAGTGTCCTCAACACTTTAAACTAGAGGTGGCGCCCGAGATCTCTACTTCCGAAGGTAAACGATGGCAACGCAGTTTGGTGGAGACGGGGAGCACGTCACAAAATGGCGCCCGAGCAGGGACCGTTGTTTGAAGACGTTGCAATGACAGGACGAGGAAATGGACCATTGTTGAGCAGCGACCGTTGTTGGAAGACCGTTATTGGAGGACCATTGTTGGAGGGATGTTGCCGAATTCACCGAGACGTTACCACGACAGGGTGAGAGAGAAGAGAGCCATGTTGGAGTAAGGAACCCCGTGTGAGAATACCACCGCAGCAATAATGCAGGACGAGTACAAAAGCCACAAGCGGAGTGAGTATAAACCATTACCGACCGACCGTATCGTTTACCGCCGACCGTATTTTTACCGACCGACCGTATTTCCTACCGACCGACCGCCCCGAACCCTTTACCGCCCGAAACCCCATTTACCGCCCCATATACTGTATGTTGATAGGTACTGACTGATCACCAAACCACTTCGTGATGAACCCCAGGAGATGCTTTTTAACCGATTCAAGGAATTTGATGGAGAAACTTGAAGAATGTCTAAATGGTGGCAGTGGCGAGAGACTGCATACCGGAATTATTATGAGGATCGAGAATACTAGTTCGAGGTCCTGTCACACTTCGTATTCCTGATATATTCCGCCAAAGGGCGTCTGCCTGGGATGGTAAGACGTTTGTCGTGGCTTCACTTGGTACCGGATTTTGTTTTAGTGAGCATGACGTTGGAGGGGGTCCGAGCCCTTCCTGAATGCCTTTTGGATGTTGGGGGTATGGATATACGAAGCAACTTGGCAGACGAAGGGGACCGTATTGATCCAGCATCATTGCAGAATGAGCCGACATCGATGGAATATCGAAAGCTGTCAAAGTTCTTGGAAGAAGGTGGACACTTGTTTGACCGAATCCGAAACCGTTAGTGGACCGTAAACTGTAGGGAAGCAGTTACCGTTAGATTATTTTGGAAGAAGGGTCAACGTCAGGTGCCAGCGACCAAGAACACCGACAAACTTCAAGTACCGAATAGTCCGAATCCGATAGTTTGCAGCGTCAAACTAATGGTATGAAAAGGGACACCGAAACTGTACCGAATACCGTTAACAGCGATCTACGTACCAGTTGGATTTACCAGTTGGCAAAGGAGGAACTGGACGTAGAATTGGACAAGTTTCATTTAAAACCGTCGAGGAAAAGCGAAAAAGGTTATTCAGGTTCATCGAGAGTGGTCAGTCTCCGCCGAATCCGCCAGTTTCGTTAAAACCGAACGTACCTATCCGCACCCAGAAACCTTTCAAAACCGTACCGACCGCTCGTAAAATTTGTAGGAATTATATCATTATGTCGAAAGGTAAAAATTTTTTTTTTGTCGTAAGAGCCTGAAGGTGTTGCGTGTGACAGGGGATGAAGCGGGAACACCATCTTCCTAGAGCTATCGACGATTTCATAACTAGAGCCGGCCCCCAAATTTTCCGTATACCGAATAAATTCACCAATAGTCAATGTTTTACCCGAGGAGAGAGGAAGATTGATCGAATCAGGTTCACATGAAAGATGGCCCGAAATATTTTGTTCTTATGTTACAGCAATGCCGGAAGCCCGTAAAAGCGTCATAAATGGGAGACCTAGGACACCTCCGTTCCGTAAGCCGAAGCCGAAGCCATGCCTGCCGCCTCCGCCCCGACCCCAACCCCTGGCACAGGGATCCGTTCCACCAAGCCGCTGAAAATGGCTACATTACCGAGGCCGCTGACCCCGCCAATTTCCCATTTGGTCGGAGTGGGGGTGAGGCAATAAGTCCCCTGTCGCCGACACCACCGCCGCCACCGACACGGAAGAGTTAATAGAAGAATTCGGCAGGATGATTGCCGCCCTACCGCCCGGGTCCAGCAACTGGACCCCCATGGTACGGTCGTTGGCCAGATTCCTTCGACCCTAGGACTGGCCACACGACAAATATTACCGGATAAAGGTCCCCATGGCTTCCGGCTCCCGCTGGGTCCGAATTCCTCCGGATGTGTGAATACCACTTGTACATTATAAGTTGTTTTTGTTTATTATTATAGAGATGTTTTTCCGTTATACCGTTTTGTTGCTTTTCCCACCCCATTTGCCTTTTTGCAGCCGGGCTATTTTTCTCTCCGTAGGGTGGCTTTAGCATTTTAACTCCGCCGTTAATTTCTTTTGTTTAATGCCTGTTTCAGGGAGAATGGATGCTGAAAATTTTGTGTTGGTGCTCCACGAGGATGTGGAAATTTCCGAGGAGATACCGCCCCAGGCCGCCTGTAGCGCGGGTCCTTCCCGGACAACTACCGCCGCCCGAGAGGGGAGATGACACCGTGGCTGATATTGAGGATACCGCCTCGAAAAATAAGTCCGCCAGGCCCAAATCTTCCAGAACCAGAGGTACCATGGATGAACAGGTACCGATTTTTCTACCAGTCGGGGACTACGAATTGTGCTGGCGATGTGGGTACCCTGGCCACGACCGCCGCAGATGTACCGCCCAATTCCGACTGTTCTGCTCCCGGTGTGGACGAGTGGGAATTCGATCCGACCGGTGCAAGTGCCGTCCGACACCGCCGATCAAGCCGCCCATGAAGATTGAGTGGAAAACGGTGTCCCGCGGTGTGCAGTGCGACTTGTTGCGAGTGACCGCGGCCGGACTTCCGATATAGAATACCGAACATTAGAATATTACCGTCTTATGTATTCACTATTAAATGCATCTCTACCATTTTTTGTTTCAGATCTATAAATCGAAAGAAAAGAGAAGCTCCGCTTCCTCTTTTCTACCCGAAGAAGGAGGGGGATGTAACGAAGCAAAATAATTTCTATCATTATTTGGTTTCGTTCATTTCAAGTTGACGGAAATCGTCAGATAATTTTTTATGAAAAATTTCTCCCTTTCGCCTTTCAGGCCAATCTTTCTTAAATAAATTTGGATTGAATTTAAAGATTCTAAAATTCCTTCTAACTATTAATTTCCATAAAATTTAATATTATATAACTAATAACTATCTATTCTAATTTCAATGTTCGTAACTTAATTCACCATAATGTCACTGCACGGAAACCTGGTATAGCTGGAGACATACATTATAGGGTAGTTTACCTGCATTTATTGGCTGATGTTGTTCATGTTTATCTGGCTTCGTGTGATTTCTCTCCGGATTTTTCGCTCCATTTTCTTTTTGCAGTATTGGTAGAAGTATACCATGATAGCCATAATTAATACAAGGAATACGATTATCTCGCAGACTTCTCTAATGGAAATAGCACCCCACTGGTTGGTACTTTGGCCACCACTGTTGCCTGCTTGTGCTATGATTACCTCTTCTTTAACTTCTTTTGACTTCGACGAACCCATTTTTGTACATTTAACACGTACCCTCAGGTAAGGGCAGGATCGCCATGTGATGTATCGAGGGTGTTTGCAATAAAGGGGATTATTCAGTAAGGAACGAACCACCTACTTTGCTCTTTATTTACTTATCTATGGTACAGTTGGACTGGGAATGGAATGAAATCAATTGTCTTCCATCGAAGTAGCGGTGTGTTATGATAACATGTTTTGATATTATGATTAATAATTAAAACAATGTGAGCAATACACCACAGGGAATTGTTATCTCCGCGCTGAAGATGTACGGCAAATTAGATCGCGATTTCTCGATACCGCACACATGGGGCGGAGTCAACTGTTACCGGCCACAAGTGTCCGAAAGGTTTAAAATGCGGGATTTTCCGCTGAATAAATCAGTCGAATTAAAATCAATTTCCTGACCACTACTCCAGAAGTACTAGCCGACCAGTCCGTCCAGAAGTAAGTGCCACCAGAGGGTTCTGCCGGGGCAAGTTCAGTTTAGGTATGATTGTTTTTATTCTTATTTGCTGGCTTTGATATTTATAATGTATTTCTCCTGTTGTATTTTCCCGTCCTCCTGCCGCTCGAATTCGCAGAGGTTGTGTAGTAGCTTCAAACGGCCTGCATGACTTGTGAGAATTCCGAGATTGCGAGATGGTGTATGCTAGCTTGAAACGGCGCATATATTGTCTTGTATTATCCTCTCTAGTGTTACTCGAGTTCCTGGACGTTGTGTAGTAGCTTCAAAAGGCCTGCATGAAGTTCTGAAACTCTGAGTCGACAAGATGGTGTATGTTAGCTTGAAACGGCACATACACTGTCTTGTTATGCCCTTCCGCCACCGTTCGAGTTTCTGGGGGTTGTGTAGTAGCTTGAAACGGCCTGCATGACACCCTGAAATTCTGAATCCGCAAGAGGGTGTATGTTAGCTTGAAACGGCCCATACACTATCTTGTTACGCGCCCTTCTGGCATCATTCGAACCCCCGGAGGTTGTGTAGTAGCTTGAAACGGCCTGCATGACATCCCGGAGTTCCGATGTGCAAGAACGCGTATGTTAGCTTGAAACGGCCCATATGTAGTCTTGTAAATGCCTCCCTTTATCCTTCTCCACCGTGTGCCGCTCCGGAATATCGAGGTGTATGCCCTAGCTTCAAAAGGCGTGCATGGGCCTCGTGGTTCAGAGCATTAGGGTAGGTGTATGCTAGCTTGAAACGGCGCATATGCTTTTCCCTGGGACCGCACCAATTTCCTTCCACCGCCTGTCCGTAAACCCTGTTATGGTTAATATAGCCTGTAGATGTGAACCGAGGTATGCCAGTAAATAAGGATGTCATTTTTGGGAATTTTTGTTTGTTAGGAACTTGCTCATGTTAGAACCTTCGCTTCCGTACCGTTATTTACCACTGCTTGATTAATTTTCCGCTTGCACTTTCATTCGACTATCATTACCGCTTTTTAATACCGCTTGTAAATATTGCATCGCTTATTTTTCTGAGAGCTCTCACCGCCGATATAATGCTGCATCTTACATCCCGCTTCAACCTTCTCACCGCCCGCTCACCTGTTTTCCTCACATTGTATTTATGATATTATGGTTTATTTTGATGACTGCCGTTATTTACCGTTTACCGAATAAAGATGTTATTATAATTGTGTGTTTTCTTTTCCTAAGGAATATTTGAGTATTTTTCAGAGTTAGGGAATATTTAGTTAGGTACAAACAACTGACCCCTGGACAGAACCTTCTCTGGCTAGTAGCTCCCGGACCCCATAGGACACCGCCTATGGGTACCCTAGTGTCCTCAACACTTTAAACTAGAGGTGGCGCCCGAGATCTCTACTTCCGAAGGTAAACGATGGCAACGCAGTTTGGTGGAGACGAGGAGCACGTCACACTGTGGAAGATTACACTAGCTCTTGAGCGAGGGGAAATAGCAGCGGGAATTTTTGTCGATCTATCGAAAGCCTTCGATAGCGTCGATCATAAGCGCCTGCTTATGAAGCTGAAGAGATTTGGAATTAGAGGATTACCACTCAAGCTCTTCGAGAGCTACTTGAGTAACAGAAGAAAGTTGTTGTGGTGGAATCTCAGAATGAGCGATCTATTTCGTTCGAGGCTTCCGTACTAGAGGGAATTTTTCAGGGTACAATTCTGGGGCCAATATAAATTATATAGATGATTTAAAATAAATTATAAAGATGATTTGCCCACACCAATTCAAGATGAGGAGATTGTGCTTGATGAACCGGAAGATCTGGATACTTTTTTTTTGCTGATGACACAAACGTCATATTAGCCGCAAAAGATGTTGAGTTTCTCTCAGCCAATATCAAAGGCACGATGGTGAAGATTCAGAATTGGTGCATGGACAACAGGTTGAATCTCAATGCGAACAAAACAAGTGTAGTTTTTTTTTCCAGCAGCAATCGAACTAATGCAGTGTACCCTGAAAGTATCACACTTGTGGATGGGGAGGTTCCGGTCAGTGATGGCACCAAACTTCTAGGGATAATGGTTGATCGTACCTTGAGCTGGAGGTTGCATTGTGATGGCTTGATTTCCAGATTGAATTCTGTAATATATACATTGAAAGCCATGAGAGATCAAGTTGATGTAAATACCCTGAAAATTGTATAATACTCGACTTTCCAGTCACTGTTAACCTGTGGACTTGTTTAATGGGGAGGTGGCTCACAGGAGGAACGGGTATTTGTCGTACAGAAGAAAGCACTTCGGACAATGTTTCGAATGGAGTACAGGGCATCATGCAGGAGCATATTCAAAGCACATAATATCCTTACTCTTCCTGGAATAGAAGCTACTTCCAGGATTATGTAAATGTGAATAATACCAGAAGAAAAATTGCATATTTCTTTTCCGCCCACAAGTTGTCAGTTATCGAGCGCAACCCTGCAATAAGACTGTTCAACCTTCTTCCTAAATATATTAGAGACATCAAAATTATAATTCATTCCGTATAACTTGACATCAACTTGTCATGAATACTGAACCTTATTCTGTTTCTGAATTTCTACATGCTTGTGAACGTTTATGATTTTTTATAGTTAATTTTTTCTGACTTGTTTTCTCTTTGTTATCTTCTGATGATAATTTGGAAATAAATGCTATCGACTTGAGCCTATCTCAAGTCGATATGTTATTATGCATATCGACTTGAGCCTATTAGCGTAGAAAGGTTGTGATTTTTCACACCTCCTAGCGATCAACTATCACACTCCCTATTAAGGGAAACACTTCACTCATCCCGGATAGCGAGTATCAGGGGATTGAGCTCTGAGGTCTTCGGTGTTCTTCTTCTCCTGGGCCCTGGATTGGTCGTCCTTCGTTGCTTGGTCCTGGATTTCTCGCTTGATGTCCTGCTAGTCGGTCTTGCGATATTTCCCTCCATGGTTGTTCCTGGTGTCCATCGTGACCTACAAACTTACTTACCGTTCTAGCAGTACCGAGTAGTACTGCTTTTTGCATTATTTCGTAAAGGTTTTCATCCAAATCTAGCTCCTTGAGGTTGGACTTGAGGCTTTTAGGAATAATTCCTGTGGTTGATATGAGAATGGGAATTGTTCTGGTACTAGACATTCCCCACTGCCTTTTAATCTGAAGTTCAAGCTCTCGATATTTCGATATTTTTTCAGCACTCTATCCAGTTAGGCACACTCTTTATAAGTTGTTTCGTCCACTGGCCTTTTATCTCCCCACTCTCCCATCTCCTCTGCCACATGTCAAGTGTGCGCCTTCTTGCCTGCCGTCTATTGCCCGGCAGCCTCGTTCCAATTCCAAACAGGTAGCACACCTCAGCCACCATTAAGTCAATAGGCGGAAAACCCGCCACCACCTGAGTCGCAACGGCGGACACCGTCAGATATCCAGAGATGACCCGCAGCAGCCCTCTCCTCTGAACACCCATCAGTCGCTCTCTCTGCCTTTCTCTTTTCACAGCACCTCTCCACACTGGAGCAGCATATAGTAAAACACTGTGTAGAATGCTACAGAGCACCCTTCGTCTGGGATACATAGGGCCACCCACGTTTGGTAGAAGTCTCCTCATTGCCTCGACTTTCCCGTTTGCCTTCTCTATTATGTAATCGATGTGGGCTGAGAAGCTCATTCTTTCATCCAGCATCACCCCCAAATACGTCAAGGATGGTGATGGCACAATCCTACAATTTCCCAGGGATACTTCCATGCCCTCTCTATTCCTAGGGCCCTTGAGAACAATTACTTCTGTTTTGTGAATTGCTATTTCGAGTCCGTTCTGCGTCATCCATGTTGAGACCTCATCTACCGTTCGCAATATCTTTCGTAGCAACTCGTTCTTGTCATCCCCCTGTATAAGTAGCGACAGGTCATCGGCGTACGCAATGGCGTCCACTCCCTCGTCATATGGGAGTCTTAATACCCCATCATACATTAAGTTCCACAGTCTCGGCCCCTTCACCGAGCCCTGCGGAACCCCCATGGCACACTTCTGTTTTGCCGATCCTGCCGTGATCCATCTCTCAGAGAGATAATCTTCCACTATGTCTACCAGACAGTCCGTTACCTCCAGTTGGCGGAGCCTTTCTATTATCAAATGCCACTTCGCGGTATTGAAAGCATTTTTATATCAACCGTGACCATCACCATCCATCTTTTTCTGCACTCATTCACCTTTTTCTGCAGAGCCAGCAACGCCGTCACCGTAGACTTACCCTTAACTAATCCATGTTGATTTAGGGATGTGGCATTTCTCTCCTCCAGTTCTTCGTCCAATCGATTTAGAACGAGCCGTTCGTACAGTTTCCCAAGGACATTTAACAAACATATAGGTCTATAGGACGAGGAGACGTTCAAATCCTTTCCTTTTTCAGGTATAAGTATCACCTTGGCCTTTTTCCATTCCTTAGGAAACTTTCTTTCTTCTAGGTAGGTGTTGAACATGGCCAGCATTTTTTCTGGGCACTCCTCATATATGATCTTAGTTGCCTCCGCCGTCATACCGTCTGGACCTGGTGCCTTCCCTGTCTTCATTGAACATATAGCTGTCCTTAGTTCGGTCATTGTGAAAGGATCACTCGGTAATCTTGGCCCCTGTCTGGGCAGAATCTTTCTTCCCCCCGCTGGAAATAAATCTCGTAGGATCTCTACTCTCCGCTTTCTTGTCAGTGAATATTGCGGACTTTTTGTTTTTAGATGTTCTGAAACAATTTTGTAGGCCTGTCCCCAGATATCCAGGTCCAGCTCCTTCAAAAGTGATCTCCAATGCTCTCTTTTCACTTTCTTTATGGTTCTCCCCAATTCTCTCTTTGCACTCAGCATTTCCTCCCGAAAGCTGAGGCGTTCTAGGCCTCCTCTTCCAGCTCTGGTGTATTTTCTCCGTACCTTGGTGTATGTCTTCTTGGCCTCCTCCACTTCATCGTTCCACCAATAAGGAAAGCTTTTTGATTTGTTTCCGGTTTTTTTACAGGACGCACTGTATGCCTCTAACAATTTTTGTAGGTCTCTTTTCCACCTCTATCTGTGTCTGCTCGTAGCAGCTGTGTGAAGAGCTCTCTGTTCATAATTTTTTTTCCAAAGTTTCCTCTCTTTACATTAGTATTGCTCTTAACCTCAAAATAGACATGTCCATGGTACGTGAAAGGATTATCGT
Source organism: Propylea japonica (assembly GCA_013421045.1). Lineage (NCBI taxonomy): Eukaryota > Metazoa > Arthropoda > Insecta > Coleoptera > Coccinellidae > Propylea > Propylea japonica. Next base: position 35,575,440 of record CM024240.1, read on the forward strand.
GTTTTATCTCCCAGTTTTTTATTTTTCCTTGAAAATTTATTGGGGTTAGTGTCACGTCTATATGGGATCTCGTTGTTCCTCTGATGAATGTGGGTTCACCGTTGTTTACTGCGGTGAAGGAAGTCTGGGCTAGCCATACTTCCACGTATTCACCTCTGATGTCTGCCTTTGCTGCTCCCCATATAGCTGATTTAGCATTAATGTCTCCCATCACTATAATTCCTCCAGATTGTGCAGACACATCTTCCATTACTTCATCTATCCGGGTTTTGAAGTTTTGTATGGGTATATTGGGAGACACGTAGGTAGCATAGATCTGTACTCCGTCAAGTATTAAGTGTACATAGTTTTTTCGTTTGTTGATTTTATGAACTTTCACTTGTTTATTAATTATTTTCACAGCTATATCCTTGTAGTATTCGGAGCATCTTGGGAGAGAGTTACTCCGACATTAGTTTCCTTTCTTTTGTCTATTTGGGGCTCTTCTCCTTTGCATCCATTGCTCGTGACACTCACACAGACAGGGTCATAGCATATTCCACATATACCACATGTTGTATAAATAAAACAATAAATAAGTGTATAGTTAAAATAATGAATTAGAGTATAAATAAAATAATAAATTAGTGCATAAATAAAATCTGTGATGGCTGTATAGATAAAATCTGTTGTATATATAAAATGTGGTGTAAAGTCCAATAAATATCTCTCTCTGTCTCTCTCCGGCGTAGCGTGTATGTATCCTTTTTTGGATTCGATTTTGTCTACTGCTATCGTTTTATTCCTGAATACTATTGCGACGTCCTTATTCTGGTCGACATTCCACTCTTCTGTTTTGCACAGTGTTTTATTAAGCTCTGTGATTATTGTCATATCGACTGCATTTTGTGATGCTAGGGCCCACATTAAATCATGTGCGGCCCTAGATCTGCCCAGATTTACTTGCATCACCTTCATTTTTCCGCTCTCTGTGGAGGTATTTCCTCTTCCTGGAGCCGAATTCCTCGCTAGTTTTACGCCTATCTCTTCCTCCACGCTTTCTCGTCTACGAGAAGCCCTATGAGGACTCTTCCGGGTTGGGGACTCTTTAGTTAGGTTTTTATCCCCCTTATTCGATATGACTTTCCTATATTTAGGACAGCCAAGGGTGTTAGCCCTGTGGCCTTCTTCCTTACAGATGGGACACATTGGACTGCTAGAGCAGTCGTTTGCTTCATGTCCCTGGTGGCCGCAGTTTCGACAAAGCTTGCTTCTATCGGGGCCTTTACACTGGGCTGCCATGTGGCCAGGCTCCCAGCATCTGAAGCACGTTAATACATCTATCCGTGTCCTCGTTCTACAATTTGAGAGCCCGATGCGGATCTCTCCAATCGCTGCAATTTTCTCCGCCGCTTTGTCACTCACCAACAGAGATGCCGTTTGTAGTCCACCAAACCTCTGTGGCCTCAGGTTTCGGACCACTATTTCTTCTGACGGGCCGTAGCGCTTCATTATTTCTCCTTTAATATCATCTTCGGTGGTGACTGCATCAACTCCGTAGAGATACACGACCTTCTTCTGGTTCAAAGGACCCACAGCCCTGACTTTTCTTTCTCCTACTTTATTTCTGAGATAGGATGCTACATCCAACGCCGTTCCTTTATTTCGATCTATTGTTAGTTTTAGATGCCCATTTCTAGTTTTCTATGCGTATTTGATGTACTCTGCTTTCTTTGACTCAGCTATAGTCCCTTTCACCGTTCGCAGTATGTCAGCGTATGAGTCGGTTCCCACGTCTACGATTACCGCGTCTTCTTTTGTCACTGTACTTTTCGTCTTTTCTCTGCCTCCGGGATTGTGCCATATAACTTTCCCGTCATATCTCCAAAATGCATATTCCAGGACCTTCCTGGCTTTGCTCATCCCATCTCTTCCTAGGTAAGCTAAATGGATGACTTTTTTACCCTGTTCTTCGCACATCTGCCTTAGTCTTCTGCCGCTCTCTAGAAGGGAAAATCTCTCCGTGTCGTCTGTGTTAGCCCCTATGAAATAAATCATGTTTTCTTCGCTAACTTCCTGATCTTCGAGTAGCACAGTTCCTCCCGCCCGTAGTTTCACTATTCTTCCTTCAGTTATTTTTCCTTCTTTTATGTAGTTTTTTATCGTCTGTGATGTGCCTGTTAGCCGCGTGATCAGCTTATGGTCGCGGTTTTTTTCTAAATTTGCAAAAACTGCTATGTCCTCGCCGTTTGGTGCCGTAGCAACAGATTCCGCCGACTCCTTCAGCGCATGCCAGTCAAGAGGGAAATCTTCCTTCAGCAGAGATTGTAGGTGCTCCTCTTTTTCTATCTTTTTTATTTTTTCGCCCAGCGCCAATTCTCCTATTTCTCTGTCAATAGCGTCGTGATCCGTTTGGGTAGCTATTTCCCTTCTGTCTCTCGGAGTAGGTTCCATTTGGCGATCACAACGCCCAAAACGCCTCATGTTTACATTCCACTGAACGACCGCAACGCTCGCGAGAGAGTTGTGACGTCATGGATTGACGTCATCAATTTCGATCGCGCCGACCCACGGCTTGACGAGGGATGTTGTGAGCGTTATTTGAATTTGACAGTTAGATAACCTCGATATAGATCGTTAGCGGCGTGTTACACACAAATTAGTGATGGGCAAAACCGAATTCTTTCAAAAATCGAAAACCGAATGAACGAATGAATTTGAGAATCGAATGATCATTCGAATGATTTTGCATTCGGTTTGAGGCGACACCTACAATAAAAATCAGGAACTATGTAGTTAAGGTTCAATATCTCAGCATTTGCCTGCTTTTTTTAGGAAAATGAACTCTATTGCCATTCATTCGGTCCAAATTTCGAATGAATCATTCGTTTTGCATTCGGTTTCGGGCGGCATCTACCTGAAATTGTAGTTACTATGTCCGTAAGGCTCAATATCTATGTCATTGCGTGCTATTTCTTAGGGAGGTTTTCGAAATTGAGCTCTATTGGAATTCATTCGGTCTAAATTTCGAATGAATCATTCGTTTTGCATTCGGTTTAGGGCGGCATCTACCTGAAATTGTAGTTACTATGTCCGTAAGGCTCAATATCTATGTCGTTACGTGCTATTTCTTAGGGAGGTTTTCGAAATTGAGCTCTATTGGAATTCATTCGGTCAAAATTTCGAATGATCATTCGTTTTGAATTCGGTTTCGGGCGGCATCTACCTGAAATTGTAGTTACTATGTCCGTAAGGCTCAATATCTATGTCATTACGTGCTATTTCTTATGGAGGTTTTTGAAATTGAACTCTATTGGAATTCATTCGGTCTGAATTTCGAATGAATCATTCGTTTTGCATTCGGTTTGGGGTGGCAAATAGCAGAAATATTAGATACTATAAATCAATAAGGCCCAATATTTCTGCGTTTGCATGCTATTTCTTATGGAGGTTTTGGAAATTGAACTCTATTGGAATTCATTCGTCAGTTTTGGAGTGGCCCTCATTTTAAATTTACTTTTTTATTTTAGTTGACCCTTCCAAATAATATCGATTTCTTTGGACATAAAGGTCCTACTGATTTGAAAAAAATGTTTTTTGAAAGATGGTAGTATCACCTTTTATTAAAGCGAATCAATATGAAAACATTCAACTAAGTGTTGTCATAGGAAAATTCTTTAAAAAAATGTTAGTGAAAAAATGTAAGTACTGATTTTCCTGATAAATCCACAATGGTACAAGAACTTGCACATTGAATTTTAATTTTTCTTCGATGAGCTAACATCTCATGAGAACTTATATGCTTGAAACCATTAAATGAATTTTCAAAAGAGTTCAATTTCAAAAACCTCCGTAAGAAATAGCACACAAAGGCAGAAATATTGGGCCTTATTTATATATAGTATACAATATTTCTGCTAGATGCTACCCCAAACCGAATGATTCATTCGAAATTTTCAACGAATGAATTCCCATAGAGTTCAATTTCCAAAACCTCCATAAGAAATAGCATGCAAACGCAGAAATATATTGGGCCTTATTGATTTATAGTATCTAATATTTCTGCTAGTTGACACCCCAAACCGAATGCAAAACGAATGATTCATTCGAAATTCAGACCGAATGAATTCCAATAGAGTTCAATTTCAAATACCTCCATAAGAAATAGCATGCAAAAGCAGAGAAATTGAGCTGTCGGCCGAAGACGCTGACAGGGCGAGGAGGGGTAAGAAATAAAATTGAAAGAATTTTTTCGTTATAATTTTCAAATATTTTCACGGGTCTTGATACATATTTCATTATTGGTCGTATTAGAATTTTTCCAGAGCTTCCACGTGCATACCAACTATACGTATTTTTTATTCAAGATATAATGATTCTTTCAGATTCTGCATTTGCAGAGAACCTTGTTAAAGCTGTCCTGCAGCAGCAAGAAGAGGTTTTAGTGGAAGAAGACGATGTTGTAGTGGAAGAGCATGCTGCTCCTGCTCCTGTTCTGGAGGAAGAGCTGATATTTGAGGGAATTGGTATGGAGGATTCTGACAGTGAAATTCTTTACTTTAATTTTTTTTCAGAAAACAATGGATCAACTATTATTTAGGAATTATTATTAAACCCTATTTATTTTTTTTAGATACCCTTTATAGGTGGAATCCTCCAGCAGTGCTCCTACTCTTGGAGACGTATAGAGCGATGGAGGAAAAATTTTCCGAGGGTAAGGTCTCTCATAAGAGATTATGGGAGAACATCGCTCAAATTATGACCCTAAAAGGTCATAATTTGAGCGGTGCTCAGTGCTCGTCCAAGTTGAGGAGCCTCAAAAAAACATATAAATCTATTAAAGATCACAATTCCAAGTCTGGAAACGATAGGAGGACTTGGCAATTTTTTAATGTGAGTATAAAGAATAAAAAAGTATAAAAATATTAACATTTGTTAGTTGCTACTCGATAGCTTCTTACAAGTAGTCTTAAATGTAGAAGTTTTTCAATAGGATGTTGTCTCTGAGGGATATGGGACACTGACGAGGCCGAAACCGGTCTGTCTCCTCCCTCATTGACAACATCTTGAATAATCATCCCAGTCCACCTGAAGAAGGTTCTGTGAGCCTATAAATTGAAGAATTTTATTTATTTCGATGATTAATAGTTTCAATAATATATAATAAATACAGTGGAACCTCGATATAACAAATCGGAAGGGAACCAGTAAATATTCGTTATATCAAGTAATTCGTAAAACTGAGGTTTGTTATATTGAGGTGAGGTTGATCCAAAATTTGTTATACCGAGGTTTTCTTCACCTCGACATTACGTACTCATCTTGTTATAGCGAACTAATTTTGCTCATATAAATTAAAACTCATTTTTATCATATTACTCATTTATTTTATATTTTCTTTTTCAAAACAATAAAGTGAGTAGGTAGGTTTTTTTCTTTTCAAAAATTCGCAGAAAAAAATAAAAAGAGGTGAAAAATTAACCAATTGGTATAAAAGCCCAAATCTAATTTTATTCATCTTGATTGGAAAAAAGTAATAAATTGTAGTTTGTTTTCCACGGTTTCATTTTTCTGATGTTTGAAGGCAAACCAATTTCGTCGGAAAACTTATCTTTAGATTTGAAAATTGTAGCCAATGAACTTGCGGGAATCCCGAACTTATTAGCTATGTCTTATTTTTTTGTAGAAGGATTTTTGTCAACATAATTAATGATGCTTCGCTTTTCTGCGACAGATAAGGAACGCCTTTTACGTTTCTGAGCCATTGCAAAAAAGTGAGGAGCAACACTGATTACTTCCCATCAACTAACTTCGTATTTTACGTAATACGCGTCGAAACCTGTCGCGGCTGAATCACATACATACCTGGTTATTGGTGAAAACGTTATATAGAGGTTTTTTTTTCACACTCTTTTGGGTAGTTGAAAATTCTTTATAAAGAGGTTGTTCGTAAAAAATTTTCGTAATGTGGAGGTATGTTTTACATTGACTCTTATGGACGATTCAAGGGGATTATGAAAAATTCGTTAAATCGAGGAAGTCGTTATATTAAGGTTGCACTGTACATTGCAGATTATGGAGGAGTTATTCTCCAAAAGAGCATGGAGTGCCCCAGTGGCAGTAGCATCTTCAACGGGTTGTTCCACAAACAAGGAACAAACTTGTTCCTCGGTTGTGGAACAACCAAAAAGAGCAGCGAAGAGGAAGAACTCCGTTTCCTCCCTTCTGGAGCAAAGGATGCTCCAGAAGGAGAGGCATGAAGAGAACAGAGCTAAAAGGCATCGGGAAAAGCTGGAAATGGACCAAAAATGGTTAGATGCCTTTCTAGCTCTGTCCGAAAAATTATAATTCAGTTCCATTTCGAATTTCTCTTAGGTTTTTTTATTTTTGTGTGAGTTGAATTATTTTTGTGTTCATTTTAATTTAATTTTTGTTAAGTTTTTTTTTATTTTTAAGTAAATTAAATTATTTTTTAGTGTTCATTTAAATTTAATTTCGAATTTCTTTTAAGTTTTTGTATTTTTATGTTAATTAAATTATTTCTTATTTTTTTTTGGTTAATTTTTTTTATGAAACCTTTATAATGCAATATTTTATCCTTATCCTTTATCAAAATAAGAAACAGAAGAAATTGAAAAAAAATTTATTGTAAATGAGAACAAATTAAAGAGGAAAAATAAAAAAAAATCAAATTTATTACACAAAACTATCAGCTATGGTATCACGTTTGTGTGAACCAGACCTGTGTCCAGTCCTATGCTGCTGTTCTGGCATGTCAACTTCAGGCACCGTTACTGTCTCCCATTCATCCACGTTCAAAGTACAAATGTTGTGGATCACACAACATGCCACAATATACTCAGCCATCAAATCTACTCTATTCATTGGAAGGCAATGGAGCAAACTCCTCATCCTTCCTTTTAGCAGCCCAATGCACCTCTCAACAGTAATTCTCGCTGAGGAGTGGTAGTAGTTGTATCGTTTCTCCCTTTCTGAGAGATGCCCATTGTCACGAAAAGGAACAAGTAAATGCTCGTTCAATTTATAGGCGGCATCCCCCAGAATATGGCTATTATCTGGGAATTTTTCTGGGTCATTCAGATAATTGTGAACCTCTGATAGTCTGAACACCCTTTGGTCATGAACTGAGCCCGTATGACCAGCATAGCAATGAGTGATCATTGTTTTGTGATCACAAACCAGCTGTTGAAAAATGAACAAAATTAACTTATCATCAAAAGAGAGAAAGTCACAATTTTCGGTTTCTAGAAAAATATGGGAATCTCCTAAAAAAATTTCAATAGTAGAGGGGTACAAGGAATCAACACTACAAATTTCAGGATCAGAAAGATAATAGGTTGAGACCAATTGAAGGAATAAGTAAGAAGAGTTCTGAAGGGATGAGGAAAGTGTAAGCTGTGAAAAATTCAAATCATAATAATATCAACGTCATTAGCCGAGAATTTTCACATATCTCTTAATCGTTGATATCTTCAACTCATCTTCATTATCTTCTGACAAAAAAATTTTCAGCCACATTCTTATATGTATAATAATAATAATGTATATCTGAACAATTATTCATAAAATACTGTATATCCAAAGTGGTACAGTGTTGAGTCATCAGACCTCATTAGAACTTAGTAAAGAGAAAAAATAATCTTGTCAAAACATAATGCAGAGGTAATAATCTCACCAACATGATAATTAAACACAAGGCATCATATTTTAGTAGAAGAAATCTAGTTGGATACCTGTAATTGAATGGAGTGGTAGCCTTTCCGATTTATATAATCAGACGGGTTTTCCTTTGGTGCGTTAATCTTTATGTGAGTCCCATCAATAGCTCCTATAACATTAGGGAATCTACTACAGGTTTCAAAACCCTCCATTACCTGTCTTGCACGTTCTGCACTAGGCCACTGGATAAACCTAGGGGCATGCTTGAAGAGAGCCCTTCCGATATCGAATCTATCGCAGACTGAACTTAAAAATGATTAAATATATATTACTTAGATATAATTCTCACATAAGTTGACCCTTTTCGTATCTAATATGAAAAATCACAATCCACATTCCCTACACAATTCTACTCAATTTATTACCTATACGAATCGATTGTGGCCATTTTCCACAGTGCTACCATCAGCTGCTGCTGGGAAGATATTGCTGGGCAGCCTGGCACATTTCTTATCAGATCTTCGGCTATTAGCTGATGCAGATAGCCGAAAGTAGTCCTCGAGATTCTAAGAGAGAAAAGAACATTTTATCATCGTGTGGCCAATCAAGGGAGAAAATTTTACGTACCTAAAATGCCTTTTAAACTCGGCATCAGAGTAGGAGTTTACAACGTCCACGTAGTTCGTAATACGTGGGCGCTGTATCCTCTTCTCTCTCAATACCGAGTCCCAATCTTCGTCAGAGCTTGACGAAGAGGACGACGAAGAGTCCCAATCTCTCCTACGTTTTAATATAATTTTTAGGCTCGAATTAGTCGAATTACTCATTTTTATTTAGTTACTAAACTCGTTGGTTTTTCTATGCTAAACTCTAAACTGTTTTTCCAACGTACTGAAATGTTTTCCAATTTCAACTGTCATTTGTGACAGTGACATTTGATCGCCCAAACACGCCGTTCGCCCGTTCCACTAGCGAACCGCCGAAAACGTCCGCGGGCTTGTAAAAAGCTAGTGGAACGGAAATAAGCGTGAGCGTGAGCGTGGTCGTTGTGATCGCCAAGTGGAACCTACTCTCGGTAGGTTCAAGGAGTTTCTCCTTTCTCTTCGGAACATCCTCCGGTGCAAGCACTCAGCGCCTCTACATTTCTCCTCAGACTGTCTCTTTCTTTTCTCGCCTCGACCAGGTTTGTTTCCAGATCCCTTATCTCTCTGAACAGGTTTGTCTCCTTTCTTAGCTGGCCATCTCCTATATCCTTTACAGATTGAGCTAGCATTTCCACCAAGTTCTTCAACGCCTTAGCCATGTTTTTTACGGGAACATGTACGTTTTTGTTTTTCTTACAGAAATCTTCAAACTCCTTCGCGTTCTTTCGTATTTCTTTCACTACTTCCTTCATGGAGAGAAGAGCCGTATCACTGTCAACCGGAGCTTTCGGTGGGGTCCCTCTCTTTGATATTTTCCTTTTTCTCCCTGCTTTCTCATCTTGTGAGGAAGTGGATGATTCTTCTCTTCTTTCCGTCTCCCAGTAGGGTTCCATAAGGAAACCTTCTGGTGAGCTCTCCCGCGAGTGGGTCTTTTCCTTTCGCTCTTCCAGGTCCCGTTTTTCCTCCTTTTCTTCTTCCTTCTCTGGGGGCGTTCTCTTTACTCTTGAACTTCTCTTAAAGATAGCCTCTTCCATCAATTCGGGACTGTTTGACCGTAGTGCAGTGGCTTGTTCTTTAACAATCCATACTCCTTCATCACTTCCAGTAGCCCTATTCGACATGTCCGCCTGGTCGCCTGCGGAACGTGTCTCACGATCGTCGGATGACGGTCGAGGGGATTCCGCTTGACAACCTACCACATCGACCGGCTCTAGGGTATCCCTCCCTTGAGCAGTAAACGTTGTATCTTTGTTTATGTGTTCCATGTTTCGTAAATTGAAAACTGTTTTGGGGCACTGCCACGCACACATCCCATGGTCCTTAAAACAGCAGAGTCGTCAGCATTTTATCCGTCCTAGGTTTTCTATTTGGGTTTTCCTTCCCTTAGCCTCTTCTCTGTCGTACCAGGCCCGGCGTAGCCGTATACTGGCAGGCAGAGATTTGGCGTGGTTTTTCAAGAGTTTCCTTCTCTGTTGCAGGTGCCGCCCGATCCAGGACAGACGCATCTGCCACCTCCAGGATAAGCCGCTCGATCCGAGACAGACGCATCTCCTGTAGGAATTGCTTGCTGGTGTGAAGGATCCGAAGGAAAGGGAAAGTGGTAAGTATAAGGACACCTCCTAGCCCTCGGTTAACCTAATAGCGTCGGAGGGGGAGAGAGAAGGATGCAGTATTTCTACTGCATTGGAGGTAGGGGTAGCATGACAGGACTATGACCGGACCTGCCATAGGGAAAGTGATCAGTCTTAGTTTCGCCACTCCTCCTGAATCTCATCGACATGGGTGTTGACCCTGCCAGGAACCGGAGTTCCAGCCGCGGAGATTCCAGGAATCGATGCAGCTACTACAAGCCCCCACACCACGACAAGGTGCTGACCCAGTGGGGGTCTTTGCATGAGCCTCATTAACAGAGAATGATAATAGTTGGGCGGTGTGATCGGATAAATGCGATGGGATGACAGTTCATTCATAGCTGTTCAAATTTGTTATAAAATTATCAATACAAGTTGCCGTATTGGCTGTAACACGTGTTGGCTCATGAACTGTTAGTTTGGCGTCGAAGCCTTGCAGTATGGATAGAAAATTTTGAGTTTCCGAGTTTCAGGAAAGTATATTCACATTGAAGTCGCCGGCTATTATGTATTTACTATTAGATTCAGTAAGTTTTTGTGAAATAATGTTTAGTTTTTCAAAAACAGGTTAATATCACCTCTAGGATAAGTGTTTGGTCGATATATAGAAACAATTACATACTTTTCAGCATCAATATATGCCTCGACTGCAGAACATTCAACAACATAGGGTACGCTAAGATTTACCAAATCTGGACGCTCTCTGTACATTACTTCATTCCTGCAGTAGATCTCGCATCCACCATGACAATTTGCTGGCCTGCAGAATTTAGATGCCAGTTTGAAACCACCGAGAACAAGAGCCGCGATTTCTGCCGTACTCTACCAATGTTCTGTGACCGCCACAAAAGATGCATTATTTACATTGTTTACAAAGTGCTCTAACCTGAAAATACAACTTTTTAGAGATTGAACATTTTGATGTATTATTACACAATTTTTCTTGGATCCAACGATTTGTTTCTTCTCAGACGGAATAAAAAATGATTTATTTTGCTACCCTGCGGCCACAAATCAGGATTCTTGAGACCTTCGAAATTTTCTGCAGGTACGGTTATTTTGAATGAGGAGTATTCTCTCGGTCTTTTAGATTCCAATTTCTCACATATTATTCCGTCAAATCCATTGGCGTTTAGATGTTTAACAAGTGCCTCTGGTTCCGAGGCGGGATCAAGTTTGGAAATATGGAAATACTCATACCTAGGGGCTCCTTTTATAGACATCGCTTCGGATTTACCACTTCCAACAATAGATCTATCCACTCGTTTAGATTTTTTGTTTCTTACGAGAGTATATTCAGTCTCCCCGATTTCCTGTGGCTCATTTCTGTTCGTAGACGAATTAGCATTAACTCTTGTTTCATGTTGTTTTGGTTTAGGGGTTATTTCTTTCTGTTGAGATTTGACAGTTTCTTCGATTTTCGTGGTATTTACTGAAGGCTTATGGGGGTCATTCTGAACGATGTTAGATTTAACTGCCTCATTGTACGTCTTAGATTGAGAGAGTACTTTAGCAACAGGGCAGCTAATACACTTTAAAAGTTTAGAATTTTCACTTCTCAGTTCAGATACTTCACCTCGGAGATGGGAAATTTCAAGCCTCAGTTCATCCACCACGGGTAAAAATAATGTTTTTAGGACTTGACTTACGGCCTTTTCAATGCCCTCAAGAAGTTTCTCATCAGAAGAAGTCCTCATTTTCTTCAGTCCTGGAGGTTATAACCTCCGATGAACAGACATCGCAAGTCCAGATTTTGGATGTTCCCGACTTTTTCATCGATTCTAAATTTTCAACAGTTAATTTAACACAGTGTACATGAAATAAGTGAGAACTATCTTTAGAGCATGGAATGGAATCGTCATAACGACTTATTGTTTTTGAGTATTTACTGCACGTAACGGCCATTTTTATTGTCTATGAACCTCCTGTGTTTCAAATGGGTGGGTTTTTGCTGTCACTATAATTCTATTATATTCATGGAAGTTTATCAATACTTCCATTTGGTTTTTGTTGGTTTTCTTATTACGCAACATTATTGAAATAGTCATTACAAGTGTTTGAAAACACAAATGTCATAATGAAACCTCAAAATAGTTTTTAAAATATCATATATTACAGAGTTGCCAGCTCTTTGATTGTCGATTCTCGAAGCAATATGCTAAAACAAAATTGATAACTAACATGGCTTTAACCATTGTTTAAGAAAAACCTCCTTAAATAATGCTTTATCAGTCGCAATGTGTGAACAGATTGTCATCAGGCTGGACTCGTATCAAGAGGTTTCCATCGGCTGAGTGTTTTTTGTATATACAGGGTGATGTTAATTTAATGAGTAATGAATTTCATAACTCTTGAACTGATCGACCGAATGATTTTAAATTTTGTCGATTTGTCACTGTCTACCATCGCCTTCCTTCAATGATTCTCAAATCGAATAAAGCAGATCCGGTTTTAGAAAAATTGGATTGAAATTAAAAACTCAACTACAGATTAATAGTCTGTAGATTTTTATATAAGGGACAAAATCACTTGATTAAAATTAATATCACTTTTTTTAAACATGAAAAAAATTGGAATTGCACTTATAGTTACTTAAAAGGAAAAGAAAATATGACAATCTTTAAAGAGGTTGATAACTACTGAGGCATGTATGGATAAATTTGAAATGAAAACGACAGCAATGTGATTAAATTTATATTATGATATACTTAAATGGATATACATTCTTCTCCTTGCCTTTTTAATATACTCATTTTTAACCCAGGTTTTTATGGAAGCTACATTTCTTTGGAAAACTCCAGGGTTCGCAGTCATCACCGCATATATTTTCTGGAATGATGGCAATGTTCTGTTCTCAAAGTGTTTTTTGAATGCTTCTGTAGTAATTCTCTTCTCCTGCTCGCTCCAGCGAACTTTACGGCTTTTTATGTGGGGGGACGGATCTGTAAAAAAGATTTTTTAATTGAAAACTATTGCTGGGTGATGCTAATATAGTCATGATATGGTGACACTAAGGTCAAATTAATTGTATTTTTTTAATGGGATGTCAATTTGGCTCTTGCTTGAAAATGAATGCAAATAAAATACAAAAAATATACTCAATACACATAAAAAGTAATGCAAACTAATTCGGATATCTTAATCGAAACAAGTCTTTCCTCTCCTTCGAAATCGAGTTCCAACGAAAACCTATTATTTGTCGTACTGGATGTGCCTTCTTCCGCCTCATCGGTGTTAACTGGGGGCTCTTGATCTATGTCAGAGTCATTGTCAGAATCATCTTTCTCATTACTTTGTACAGCCTCTAATAATTTCGGAATGTGTACAATTTCTCTAGTCAACACCGGTTGTCTATAATAATAATAATAATATATATTGATCCTTCATGACATGATCTTTACATGTATAGGATAGGTCAGAAAATAGAAACAAGTACAATCATTCAGCAATACAATAATCAAGGAAATCGTTTACTCTATAATAACACTTTTGTATTAATGAATTTTTTATGGATTTCTTGAACTCCAAAATGTCTAGAGATCGAATTTTAGTGGTGACATCTGAAACTTGGTGGTTTTATGTTTGGGAATATAAAGAGTTCCCTCACTTCTAGTGTCGTAGCTATGAAAACTAGATAACTTAGTCATATTTTTCTCATTACTTTTTACATACATGAGACATTTAGGAATGAAAATACATGATAGTGTCAAGATCCCATTTTTTACAAATAGAGGCTTACAGGACGAACGAGGTGTTGTATTACAAATCAGACGTAAAATACGCTTCTGCAGTATGAAAGCCCTAAGAGCATCCGGAGAGTTTCCCCACAGCAGGATATTGTATGACAGGTGACTATAGACCAAACTGTAATAGATGTTTATGAGAGATTCTCTGGAGAGCAGATCCCTTACTCTACTCAAAGCATAATAAGCACTATTCAATTTCCCACACACGTATTCAACATGCGTGGACCAGTTCAAGTTGTTGTCCAGGCAGACGCCGAGTAATTTAGAACTATCCTTAGACAAGATGACATTATCCAGATAACGAGTAGCCAGCTTACGGTTACTGTGTCGCATCGTAAAATAAATGCACTCAGTTTTCCCTGCGTTCATCATCAGGCCATTATTATGACACCAACTAACAAAGCTCTGTACTAGAAGCTCACATAAACTCTGCAGCTCCTCGAAAGATGATGCTGTAATTGCCACAGAAGCATCATCCGCAAATAAACATATTATAAGCTTCTTTATCAAAGACAAGATACCTTTAGAAGCTATCAGCTTAATGAAAACAACTCGCATATTTACTGGAAGATCGTTGATAAAAAGGAGAAACAGGAGGGGCCCAAGGACGGAACCCTGCGGCACTCGCAGATTCACATAGTGCTCAGTAAATAGCGAGCCTTCAACCTTAACAGACATAAATCTACCCTCCAAATAGCTACGAAGCCAATCTAAAAATATACCTCGGAAACCGAGGTTATAGCATTTCTCTATGATAAATTGAAAGGAAAGATTATCAAATGCCTTGGAGAGGTCAAAAAATAGCCCAGCCACATGAAGACCATTGTCAAGACATTCATAAACGTAATTCGAAAACCATGTTGGGAATCAGTGAGTATATCGAATTTATCAAGGAAGTGTGGATTCAGTTACAGTTGAAAAGTAATCGGCGAACATCTCCGCCAATTCGCCAGCATCATCATGTAGAACACCATCGATATTGAGGGAGATAGGCTCGCTTCTACAACCTCGTCCAGTCAAGTTATTTACCATCGACCAAAGTGTTCGATTCTTGTTGTCGGAATTGTTGATTATTTCACTATGAAACTTAAGTTTGGCATGTTTGATCATTGAAACATAGGACAACTTGGCTTGCTTGTACAAATTAAAAGAAATCTGACTTTTGGTGTTCGAGTGTAACCAGTATATGTTCAGAAGTTCGCGTTTAGCATGAACTATCTCTTTGGTAATCCATCTCTTCGCTTGCTGATTGCAGGAAGTTGACTTAATTAGAGGACAGCAAAATTCAAAAGTGTCACGAATTTTGGAAACAAATGCTTCGAAGCACTTATGGACATCAACATTTTCATAACTTGCATGAAAATCGCAATTTGAAATTTGAAAAACAAAGTTCTGTAGATTTTCCTGGCTCAAATTCCTAAAATATTTCAACGAACTTGGACAATTTATATTTATCCTAACATGAAATTGCAACAATATAGCTCGGTGGTCACTAATACAAGGTTCAAAACTTCAACATCAAAATCGGATTGGTCAGCATTGGTAAGAACATAGTCTACCTTGGAGATGGACGTATGACCAGTTATATCAGTAATACCCTAGTTGGAACTTGTGTGGAGAGACTAAGATGAAAACAGTTTAACAGATCAAGTAATAACTTACGGTTTGTACAATCTACCTTTAGGTTATCAACGTTAAGATCACCGCATACAAAAATAATATCAACCAATTTTAAACAGTGATTGAGAGTATATGACAATTGGTCAAGAAACACTTCAAAGTCACCGTTGCAAGGACGGTAAACACTTACGATACCTAGACGGACATTATTTGCCATCACAATAGTTCCACTAACTTCAAAATTCATTTCCACTGAGAAAACCGACACGCACAAATTCCGTACCTTCACACCATTCTTCACATAAATCAGTGACCCACCGTGTGATCGTTGGGGGCGGCAGTAAAAATAAGCTGAGGTGTAACCAGCAATAGTCATCGTTCTCACACTGTCAGAGTTGCACCAATGCTCAACGACACTCACGATATCCGGACCCACTTCGGAAAAAAGCAGCTCCAGAATATCCAATTTGTTTGATAAACACTGAACATTTAGTTGCAAAAGTCTCAGCTTATCGGGTACATCAGCGCTCAATTTGTTGGGCGGCTTATTTTCCTGGGCCGAAAAAAACGATGAATGCTGGCCCTGTTGGGCCAATTTGATCCAATTAGTGCTTTTTCATGTTCCGAACTTGGAATAAGTACCTTGAAGGAAGAATAGTTATCTGGGTACCTTGAAGTAAGTCGTTCGCAACGTACAGATGAAAAGTTTTCCTTCAAAAAGCCACGCAGATTTTCTTCAGTAGTTTCTGGTTTTAAATTAGTCACATGAAATATACTGAATTTCTTGATGCCTTCGACGGGTGAATTTCCTGAGCAGCTTCCCACAACTAATGCACGAGTACGTTTCCTTCTTTTATGGGAAACAGTACTTCATTCTTCACTCTGTAAGTTTGGTAAAATTTTCGATTTGTTAACGAGGTGTGATTCTGAAGAATTCACAGCTGTATTATCTCGTATATTATTCACTTTCGATCTTGTATTATATTTGCCGGAAGTCTTGCCCGTAGGAGCGCCAGAAGTTGTCGCACACGCAACCGCATCAGGGACTTGGACTTGGACGATCTCTGAAACAGTGAGAGCACCAGTTGCAGAACCAGAAGCAGTCTTGTCTTCTGTTGCATTTGATTGAACAGGTGGAATTAAATCCGTTCTATTATTTGTGTTTGCTTTGTGTTTTTTATTGATATCATTAATCACGGCGTTTTTGTTGGAAATTTCAACCTCGAGGGTGGAAATCTTGAACTTTAAGAGGCGATTATTTTCCATGAGTAATGGTTTTTTCGCCTCCAACTCGTATATAATTTTCAAAAGCAGTTCTTGCTGAGTAGACTCATTAGTTATACAAATATATAACTTGTTGGTAAAAACCAACAATCTCGGCAATTGGAGATACACTTCCATCAGACGATAACACAAGATCTTCGTCACAGCACTTCTTAACTCTACTTGAACAGCTAGGATGGTATACTTTGTTGCAAGTGTTACATTTTGCATTACTTTTTATTATTGTTCGTTTACAAGAAGCGCACTCGGGAATCGAAACTTGTAGAGACCCGCTCGACACAACCTTCTTGCTCGACATATTTACGAATGTATGATTTTTCCTTATGGATTTTTTCGGCATGACCGATAAAGTTGGCCATATCTGAAATTTCATTTTCTTTCAGATTAAAATTTGCACACATAGTTGCGATATTTTTCCTCAAAACCGTCCCCCTTAAATTTTGAGGGATTTTTGCTCCGCATTCATGAGCATATTTTCTCATTAATATGCAGGCGCTCAAATATCGGTATTCACCTTTGAGAGTGCCTGGGATTCCGAAAAGGTAAGGACTTTTTTACTCACACCAGCTTCCTCTCTATGTTTGAGAAATATTTCCAAACAACTCAAAACTTCCCTGTGAAGTAAAACGGGAACAGTTCTATTTAATTTTCCTCGAATGGTGAATCTTACATACTTTAAAGCTGCTTCCTTCTCTTGCATAGAAAAATTGTTGAATGCCTCCCCTATTGGCAATTCATCAATTTTCTCAAATGCGCGGAAATCATCGATGAAAATCCGTTCTATTTCACCAACCCGGCGCCTGTTGAACAATTGAATTGATAACAATGCAGCTTCACCCAGTTTAATCCATACACCTGGCCAAAATCTTCCTTTTAGGATATCATAATTTGCTCTCAAAGTATCACGAAGGTAGGTCTGGAGCTTGAAGATATCTTCCTTCAGTGGCAAAATGACTTTTGGCTGCCTTTTATTTTTAAACTGGGTTTCAATGGCAGCCCTATTTATTGAGGTGCCATAATCTTTTGCCAAGAGTTTCAAAAAATCTTCTGCATAACTCTGTTTGGTTTTATCCTGGTGCTCAATCCAGTAGGATATGCAGATATACCCGACTTGTTTCAACAGGGTACCCAGGGACGTTGCTAGTGTTGGGGTTTTGAAACCTATACCTGTTAATAAAATATGAAATTAAATTTTTAGATTTTCATACTTTTCACGGTGTCAATGAAATATACATACCGGATTAATTAATTCCTGCCAAACTCTGTACCGCTATGATAGCTGAATCATAATGCCTTGGATGAAAGATGTCGAACAAGTTATCCACCTCGTCATTTATTTTCTTCATCTCAAGAAGGAAACGTCTCTGCATTAGTATTAAAATAAAATTGGCCATTCTTACGAATAGCGGTGAATAATTTTTTGCGCTCTTCACCACCTTTGTTAAAACTGCATATTTCTTTTACTCTTTTTTCATTTTTGTGTCGCCTCAGTAAATGCCTACTTAATTTGGCCTGTTCTGTGCCACAGAAAATACAGAAATCTTTTTTTCTCCCAGATTTGACCGTTTTGACAAACATCTTGTTGTCGTCTGGGGCGCTGTGTCCAGTCTTATTTATGAGGAGAGATTTGTCCAAATCAGTTGATATATCTGTGGTCACAGTATTTTCACAATGTCCAAAGTTATTAGATGCATTATAAGATATGCTTCCACTCAAATCAGGTATATATATATCAGAATCTACGACAGAAAGTTCATTATTATTCTCTTTTCAAAATCAGTTTTGTACTAACTTACCTTGTAATGAGGAACCTAGAGTAATTGTTGAATTCAAATAGCTCGTGTTAGGTTCAGGCCTGTTAACCCTGAAAATTTAAAGTCAAAATATCCCAGTTGTTTATTAATCAAAAGTATAAATACAAGAAAAATTTGCATGTTTATTAAATTTTTAATAAAAACATTTATAAATGAGGGTACGAGAGCGATTCACCACTTTACTAACTAAAGGGATGCGCGATGAAATTTGAGATGAAAATTGGGCCGCGAATACTGAAAGGTTGGGAAACGCTGCATTATAAAGAAAACTGCATGCTCCGCAAAATATCAATATCCATGTTTTCTGAAAATTTAATACATTAATGTCAGAGATATCCATGAAATGAAAACGTCCTTCCAGATTTTCATGGAACACATCGAGATACTCACAAGATAGGAAAAATAGGGCAATCACCTTTTTCAGAGAAATTATTAAAATTATGGATATACAGCGTATACAAACTGAGATGTGATGAAAGAAAGAGCTCAATGGTTGAAGGCAACGTAAACAAGTGCGCCTTTTTCTTGTGGAATCTGCACTTCAGGAGATATTCAACTGAAATTTGGAATAGACCTTACAATTTAGATTAGAAATCACATGCCTAGTTCGATTGAAAATACATGAAGTTATGTCCCCAACCATTGTTTTGGATCTATTTCTAGAAAAAAAAACTGAATTTTGCTTAGGAATACTAAGAAAATTAAAAATGTCATACGAAGATTATTTCGTCAAGCCAGCTGTTTGCGAACACATGATTACATACAAGGTGTCCCAAGTTCGAGTTTGTAATCTTTTCTCGAATTTATAACCGGGCGTGCTCAGGCTCCAAAAATATTTTAGCTCAGTAGAGAATTTCGAACATTATTTTAATTCCAATTTTCAGATTTTAAATATGTCCAGTTTTCCAGAAACGTCTAATAGGCACTTAAACTTGGGACACCCTGTATATGACTATTTTCAAATTATGTGCACCTTTCGTTTTCACCTCAAATTCAGGAACACCATTTATTTTTGAATACTTACACATTCTGATGGTGGATTATTATAGGAGTGGAATTGATGTTAATTTCGCTTAATGTCAATGGTTTCCAACAGGATCTCCCACGGAGAACTCAATGTTGAGGCCATCAGACGAGATTTGCGGTATAACTGAAAAAAAAATGTATGAAGTCTATTCGTGGTTATCTTTAAATGTAAAACAATCAATGTTGAAAATAACATCACCCATAGATTTCATAATGAATCAAGGAGTAATGATTAATAAATAATGAATTCTTACTTTCAACTTCTCTTTCGAATACGGGGTGTTTGATTCCAACAGTATCGTAAATCAAGCCATCAAAGTTTCTTTCAAATTCGTTCTCTGTAACTGAAAATGAAATCAATATATGAGGACATAATTCAAAAATAAAAACGATAAAATGCATTAAAAGAACACTGAATCTGATTTTTGTACCAACGTTTTTCTTCAACAGGATGATTCCCAGCTCTGATGGATCCCAAGTCATCAATCATTTCTAAATAAAAATACACCAGAAAATTATAGGAAAGAACTGGATATAATATACCAAATCGGCAGGGAAAATGAATATTCTAAATCATATATCGACGAAATTCTAATATCAATGAGAAGAAAAATAATTCTAGATAAGATCTACCCCCACACACCCATCAAGAAATATTTCATATCAACACCCTACTACAGAGATCTACATGAAAAACTAAAACATACTCTAGAGAAATACAATTTACACTAACAAGTAAACGACACAGAACAATAGCAGATATACTGATTAATAATAAAATGAAATCTAAACTTGAACAATCCAGCGGAGTCTATGAAATAACATGCACAAACTGCCTTCATTTTACATAGGAATGACAACTCGTAATGTAGAAAAAAGATTCAAAGAACACAAAAGAAATCAACCCCATTCCGCCTTAGGCACACATTTAAACGATACCGGACATCATATCACATTAGAAAATCTGAAAATACTGCATAAAGAAAATAACTACCATAAAATAATATTACTCGAACAACTAGAATTTTAAAAAATAAAGACAACCAATTTTTACTTAATGACAATATAGAATTTGACAGAAGAAGCATTTTCAAACTCCTAGATTCTTAAAAAACAACAATAAATAAAATTCAAAAAATTCCCGCCACCAATAGACCACCTAAAATAACATATTCGATATCACATTTCGCACATATCCTGTAGTTCCATATTCAGTTGACATTCCCACAAGAAAGATATATCGGTTATAAAGGTTGACTAGAATTCAAAAATTTTAACAATTCTGACAAGGGAGGACCATTTTTAATATTTTTAAACAGTTTTTGTTCATTTTAATTCAAGACAGTAAGTTGCATACTCTCACCTAAATAAATACATGTTCTACATTTGTGTACTTTCAGCTGGCCTGATGATGGAATAATTCCGAAATCGATAGCCAAAGATTTTAATAAACAGTAATAGTGTGTTTTATTTTATTTTACATTTCTTAATCACGAAAAAAATTATTTTCTGTGTTATCAGTCTCCTGTTATAAAGAAAGCATAATAAAATATTATGCAACAAGCGTATAATAATAGCTATTATTCGCCGAGTGAATAACAGCCATTATACGCGAGTACCATACTATACTTTATGCACGACTAATGAATATATTTCTTGAAGATTTCAACATTTGACCGTGACAAAACCCTTCTATGACAAGCGTGGAAAAAGTCAAGTTGACACATAAGGAGTTTTTGGAGATCGTTCATTGCATATTTTGTAATAAAAAAGCTTTAATTGATATAATGAAAGTAGATTTGGCCCTCGATTGACAAGGTATGTCCATATTTGTGAGTTGGAGTACTTAGGCATACTGAAGAATACCCATTTCAAGAATATTATTTCAAAGCTACATTTATGAAGCATCTGACAACAGTGATTTGTAATCTCATTATTTCCTTGTGATTAATGGGTTCTATTAAGGCCGAGCACAGAGGGTACAATGGACGGGTTTTACAATAGTCGTGGATAAAATAATTTTTTTTTATATTATCAATCAGATCAATGAGGTCCGACTTCATGCTTTATGCAAATAATCTAACATCTTATAAATGTTTTACCCACCTGCATTATCTATGATGAATCTAAAAATATAATGAAAAGATGAAATTCCTAACAATTTTAATATGTATGTGAAATGGCATTACCTCCTTCTGGTGATCTATATTCAGACCCCAAATCTTTGGATGGATCTGAAATATATAAATGTATTAATTATTTCTAATTTTTTTTTCGAGTATCTGAAAGACTGCGAATAAAATTACTACCTACCAGCTCTTCATTCAAATTTGAGGTATTCTTAGTGCAAGAGGGTTCTGAAAATTAATGTATTGATTGTGAATAAACATTCAGGGTGTTTGATAAGTGAAATATATTACATGGTTACACCGAGTACAATGAATGGAATCAAATACAAGAATATGAAATCAATTCGGTCATTTGTTTTTGCAATAAGGTCCAATGTATACAACTCTTTTCTGTAATCATTTTTTAGCAAAAACAAACAGATTTATTGAATTTATAATTTTTGTATCCAAACCAACAAAGGCCAATTCTGTTAATTGATGGTTGAACTATGTATAATTGTGCAGGTATTTAATAACCCGACATTTTTGTATATTGAGGTATAACTATAAAATGAGTAATAACTGTCCTTTATTAATTGGCCTCAGTCAAAGGCCATCTATCGCAATCTTTCAGCCCATTCAGTTTGGAATAAATGTTCATCAGCAGTCACATATTTTATTTTAGGTTATTTTATGATTTATGCCTTGGTACCTACTCTAAATATAATATAACTAGCGGACCCAACAGACGTTGTTCTGCATACACAAAAATTCATTCAATTCGATCCAGCCGTTTAGTTGCAGAATAGATGAATAACCTAGATAACGACTACAGCGCCATCTGTTGATCTGATTTGTGATCATAAACATACGGGCATCAGGCAATCCAAAATACATTCATACATCATAGGTTTAAAATTTGTGAAATATGGCATGAGTAAAAAATTGTTGTATAATATGTTAGTTCATACGTTATTTCTGATTAAAATTTCAAATTTTCGATTCACTCGATGTAACTTCACTTTTTATCTAAATGTCAAAATCATTATAACCTATAAATATGTACTCTATGACTGCTTGATTGGTCGTAAGAAAAAGAAAAGCCTTTTCTTTTTTTCTGAACAATTTTTTGGAAATATTTGTATGTATAAACCTTGCCCTAGCAATTATGAACACAACAAAAAACTAATTATCCAATTTGGTGCAGCCGTTTGAAAGATATTGCATTTTGACGGTAACCATAGATCCCGTTTTATTAATATAGATTACCTTCGTCAGAAGAATCATCAAGAAAATTCTCCTCGGGCTCCCAAGTATTATATTTTGAATCGTATCCTTCCCATTTCACTAAGAATTCGGTTTTACCCTATAAATATTAATATTATTATTATTATTACAACTGATATCAAGCTATAAAAGCTGATATTTCAATAAGAATTATTTCTATTCGAGGAAGAAGGGTATTACCTTAGACAAAGGGTAATACGAGATACAGATTTCTGTCAGAGTAGGGTCTAATGGCCGGAAAGACCAGCCAGTTTGGCTAGATATTTGGGTGAAAAAGCCGGACACATTGATGAGTATTATCACAGGGTGTTTCAAATTCCATATCGAAAACTGTGATCGAAAATTAGCCGTCGGTTCTGATTTCACATTAGAACCCCATTTTGTTAAAATTGCGTTGGATTCTGAGTATTAAAAAAATAATGATACCACTACCACTCTGAGATACTCTTGCTCCAAAATTCAGTAATTTCTTATATGAATTTGTATTTTTGCTTATAATATCATAATTTTCTCCTCAGAAAACGCAATCATAAAAAACAAACAGTTTTCTAATTTGAAAAACAGAAGTAATGGCCCATTTTCGATCACAGTTTTCGACGCGAAATTCGAAACACCCTGTGATGATATTTCTGAAATGCAAAGCATGCATGACCTTTCCACATCCTTCTAATTTGATTCAATGGGAACGGTTCACGTTCAGGATGTTGAGAATAGGAAAAATGAACATACTGGCTCCGAATATTTGACTTTTTTCCAGTTTTTTTCTAGCAATATTTTCGTTTATTATTTCTTCCAGGCCAATTGAGGGATATGGCCCATTGGTGGCTGATCATCAACGTTAAAATTTTTCTCGTGGTTTCTCCAACCTCTTTTCCGCCAACAAGGCCAAATTTAGTCAACTGAAAAAAATGAAGATTGGAAACATGTTTTTTGCCTATTATTGTCAAATGTCACTATAGAGAATTTGAAATGTTCTAATTGTGAAGAGTGATGGTGATGGTTCAGCAGTAAATTCTACTTACACATTTCTTGAAATATTCCTCGTCTTTTAAATTAACATCTAATTCTTTGAGTTTTTCGTAATTCTCATGTTCGACAATTCTCGCATCAATTTCATATTCTTCCCGGTCGGCATGCAACCTAAGTAGGTGCCTAATATCATCTTTTAATATTTGTATTTCTTTGACCAAATCTCTGAGAATTCCTGAAAATTTAAACGAATGTAAAAAAAAGATATGTATTGCATATCCATTCTAAAATAATATTTTTTTTGGATATATCATTTGTGGCGTGATTCAAATTGAAAATAAATACGAATTCAATACACATTACTCACTCGAGTTCTTTTCGCATGAACAGTTTGTTATTGCTACATTATTATTACTAATATTATTTTCCATTGTCTTTGGCTGGTCCAATGACTCAATTGCCGATTTTAAAACTTTATAGGTTTTTTTCTTCGTTGCCTTCGTCTTGCTTTGTGAAGGCATTGTCGACACCATTTTAATCCTCGGTGGCGTTGGCGGTACATTATCGTCATCATCATATTTTTCTCATATACATAAACATATCAGGGGTTGCTTCCGACACTGTAGGATACTTCTTTACGCGGATGACTTGAAGATCTATCGGGTCATTCGATCGGTGGGTTACTGTCACAGAGTTCAAGAGGACCTTGATAGATTGGTTCAATATTGTGAACTGAATGATATAGTTCTGAATCCTTCGAAATGTTTTCATATTTCATTCACTAAGAAAATCCAATAAATTAAATATGAATACAAAATTGGAAACGAAAATCTGAAATATGTCAGTGAAATCGTTGACCTGGGTGTGACGCTTGATGAAAAATGGTCATTTCGACCACACATCGAAAAAATGATTAGCCAATCGAACAAAATGGTTGGATTTATTAACAGAAGTTGCAGAGAATTCAGAGATCCTAAAGTCTTTACTGGCTTGTACTACGCGTTCATCCACAGCAGGTTGTCTTTCGCCTCCGTTATCTGGAATCCCATTTATGAAGTCTACATAAAAAGAGTCCAGAGAATTCAAAATAAATTTTTACAATTTTTAGCTTTTAAAACCATACCACCATAGACAATAGAGATTATAACCCCATAACAAAAAAATTTCAGATTCTAGCTTTGAGGGATGGTAGAACGGTGCAGGAACTTTGTATTCTACATAAAATTTTACACTCTGGGATTGATTTACCCTTTCTCCTAAATAAAATCAATTTGCACGTACCGGGAAGAAGCCTGCGAGATAGAACTCTCTTCTACGTTATGTTTCGTCGAACGAATACAGGACAGCACTCTCCGATGCGACGCCTTCAGGCTGCTTATAACAGTCTCGAATCAAACAGTGGAATAGACATTATCTCCGATAGTCTTGCAAGGTTCAAAAAACTCTTAAAACACTTTTTCATGCAGGGTTAGTGGCAGTTTTTTTTTCTCCCTTTTCGACGAGTTGTTTCTGTATATGTTGTAATATTGAGTGGATACTTTGTTGGTAAATTTTCTTACTGTTTGTATCCTAAATGGGCAATAAATAAATAAATAAGTCATCGTCAGCGTCATCGGTATATACAAATTCTTCTAATCTATTTCCTTTACTCCTGTTTGTAAATTGAGAGGAAGATTCTTCGGATTGCGACTGCTCTTCCTCTAGCAGCCTTAGCTTCATGCTTGCCCTTTTGTGATCATCTGTAAATCAAAATAAAATTAAGAAGACATTATTAATACATAAAATTATATACCTATCTGAGGAATATTTCACTGCGATGGGGCATTTGATGCATTTATCCAATTTTAATTTCTGGTGGTGCATTACTGCTTTTTCGCGTTGCATTGTTGATTTTAGATATGAAGGCCAATGGCAGTATAAACAACCTTCTTCTTCAAACGCCCGTTAACTGGATATCAATGCCATGGGTATACCCTCAGCAGTTTTCTCCTCCGGGAAGTCAACAATGAGATATTCCCTTGAAAAATAAAGACCAAAAATATATTCGAAAAATGGTTTTGAGTAAACAAAAGTTGAGGGCTTTTCAGAATATTATTAGTTGAAGTGAGACAAATAATTCGTAAGTAGTATGATCTGACTTCACCCTTTTCAGTTGTAATTCAAAAAATTAAGTTCAGTCTCAGAATAGGGAACATGTATTTCAGAAGAGGAAATCGTAATTCAGAAAATAGGAATTGGATTTGATAATGGTTGTACTCAGAAAAACGAAATTTAAATTCAGAATGGAAATTTGAATTCAGGAAAAACGAATTGAAATTCATAAAAAGCGAATTGAAATTCAGAAACAAAAACTTATACCTGGGTGTATTTTCTGAAAAGGAAAATTGTATTTCAGAAGTTATTAACTCAATTATACACTGGGCGAGTTTGCAAGCATCTAAATTCGTCAACAAGCAGCTCGTAAACTCGCTCAATGTAATCGACCCATAAGTAAGTACTAAATCACAAGGTAGCACGTAGACTGTCTTTGGTGGCCTCAACAAGGGACATATTTATGACGTTACTGACATACTTCAGACATAGGTTTTCGACAATGTCCACGAGAACCATTATTATTTTTCGCCACCAATTTTGAAAGAAATCAATTTGAATTATACAAGCTGAGTAGGGATGAATAGGCCGAACATATACATTTTATATTCTTATACGATTTTCATTTGTTTTCGAGATAGAGCGTGATAAAAACACAAAATTTCCTACATGATTTTAGCGCCATTTCAACAAATTTTCCAAAAAAGGTACCGCCAGTAACCTGAACACATTCTACTTCGTCTGCGAAAAGATTTTATAGGTTTTTAAAGTGAATTATGTCCATCATCGATAAAGCACTGACGCATTTCTAATGCGTCGAATAAGGGACTCTCAAGTGCGTCGACTTTCACTTCGTACAGCTCCTTTTTAAACCAGAACAACAAACAATGGTCCAGTGGTGTGAGGTCTGGAGATTGGAGGCCAACTTATAGGACCACCGCGATCAAACAATCGGTACTTTTTTTATAAAAAGCGGTAAAATATTTAAAACATTTTGATTACGCTATATCTCGAAAACAAATGAGGATCGTTTGAGAACATACTCATGTTATTTTGAATTATTTTCACGTGTAAAATACGCTCCTAAAGTTTGGCCCGTTTCTCCCGATTCACCCTGTATATATAAGCTATACACAGACTACTTACTAAGACTTAATTCTAAAGTATAAGTACCTTACACGTGAATGTAAAAATTCTAAATTACAATTTTCTTATTCTGAATTTCAAATCACCAAATCTCAAATCCAATTTGTATAAATTACTGAATCGATTTTACACTTTTTGAATAACATAAATACTGATGTCGCCGCGGGGGTTGGGGGGAGGCTGTGTATAAGGAATTTTATAAGGAATTAGCAAAAGGACAACACATATAAGAATTATTGATAGGCAGCAATATTCCTTTATATAATATGTTTTCCATTGATACAGTTAGTGATTCTTTGCTTAAAGATACTTCACTATTATAATGAAATAATTGAACTCTCAGCAGGATAATTGCAAAAGGGTTTGATAACATTCAAGGATATTTCCTGGAGATATATGATTTCGTCTTCCACATATATTAGTCGAATCAAAATAATTCTGTTTTGAGTCTAAAATACACAATTATCTCCAGATGAAATGGAAATTTAAAACCCCTTATAAAACAAACTTTTGAAGACCGCTCTATTGCTTTCGTTTCTAATTGGTTTTCCAACGCAATAAACTGTTGCTCCCTTAAAAGGAGAACTATATTCTCTACCTTCTGAAATTCTGTTAACTATTTGCTGCAAGCATTGATTCGATTTTCTCAAGGATCTTTTGAGAAAACCTAAATCATTTTCAAAAGGAAAACAATTGACGTAATTCAGGGATCCACGAGGGGCAAACCGCTGACAAAAATTTGTACACCATAATCCCGTCCAACAAGAATTCCATGGGAATCCCTAAGAATTCCACAGGAATCCCGTGGAATTCTTAGGAATCCCGTGGAATCCCTAAGAATTCTAAGGAATCCCTAAGAATTCTAAGGAATCCCTAAGAATTCTAAGGAATCCCAAGGAATCCCGTTGAATCCCTTAGAATTCCATGGAGAAATGTTATTTAGTAGGTATCAATTGTCCACAATTATTTCATTCTTGACAATTGTACCCTATTGAACACGCTTTCACATCAATTATGTGTATTATTTTATTCGTTTGTAACCGACTCTTTTGAACTTGATTTTTGCCTATTTTCTAATGTCAAATTGAATTCAAATTTCGTATAGGTAGGTACCCATGAAGAACTGATGAATATACAGTAATTCGAACAGCACGTTCCTTTCTCGAACTCCAAAATTCGCATTGCTGGCGGAGGAATTGGACAAAAACATGTCCTTATCTGTACTGCATATGCTTTTTATGCCGGTTGCAGCGATGAAAACGCGATTAAATCTCGGCCCGGCGTTTTTTTCCATTGTTTTGATCTTTTACGGATTTCTATATTCGGTAAATTAAATGAACGGAAAAATGTGAAAACTAACGGAAAAATACGTATTTTAATAAGCCGGAACCATTGATTGAATTGAGTAAACTACAGAATTCAGAAAACTTCAGTATTAAACGATTTTCGCATCAGAAATATACGAAAACCAACACAAAAATTACCAATTCCAATAATTCCGAATTATTAACTGAACGGAATATAGAAAAATACTAAAAATGGAGTACGATTATTATCCCGAAAAATCGAACTTCATCACAGACTATTTACTGGTAAAACTGAGTGCTAGAAAAAACCCAAGTAACCTAAATTAACAATTTATAGATTAAAGAGCACAAGAAAACTAAACAACGAAAAATTGTATAATATTATATGTACCTAAGTATAGGCTCCTCGAAAATTTCTATCAGAATTTTCATCCGGGGTAGGTAGCCGATCAGAATTAAAACAGAAAATTGGAATTACTAAGCGCGTCAGATTGAGATCATACCTGCTGAAAAGTCTTAATTTTTTTAATCATTTGAGAGTGACGGAAGGTAATGTTAGGGTTTCAAACATCGAAAAAAGGGATCCAGCGCTGTTGAATTCTATTTTCGAAATGACGTAGAATGTTGGAGAACGTGGAGCAGAAGAATTGGATAAATATTACTTATCCCCTCCCTGAGACATAATGGATGGATTCGTTTGAATCAGTGAAATCTAATCAAACTATATGGGTGTATTTTTCCCTTGGAATCCCTAAAGAATCCTTCGAAATCCCGTGGAATCCCGAGGAATCCCTTGGAATTCCGAGGAATCCCTTGGAATCCCGAGGTATGCCGTGGAATCCCGAGGAATCCCGTGGAATCCCGAGGAATCCCGTGACCCTCGGGGATCCAAACATTTTAGCTTCATCTGCAAGATGAATCATCGAATGCACATTATAAATACAAAACTCCTTAGCATATATGCGTATAGAATGGGAAACGAATAATTTCAATAAATCACCCGCATATTCATTCAAATCAGAATTCAATTTCTCTGTGAGAAGGATTGTGACACCGAATTTCAATAACATTAAATTACTATTACTATGAGGGAGTATGTCAACAAGAAGTGGGCTGATATAAATCAAGAACTGTCGAAATTCTGAAGCCTTCCAGCTTGAAAGTTGAGTTTTCTTTTGTTGTTGTCTCTTCTTGATTTTTCATAGACTTCTTTCAGTTCAACACGCACCATTTTCCTATACAAAGAGTATTCAAAAACATGGTTTTGCAAACTCTTAAGAGTTTTTCCTCCTTTTTCAAATTATAGATAATAGAATAATTTCTCCTTGATGTAGCAGCGTCCTTTCTACCTCGATGACGATTGGTTGGTAGAATGATAACCAAACTATCAATGAATATCTTTTTTTCTCCCCAAGACATCTTCCAGAAAAAATCAAAAATTGATTTTCTATCGTCTTCGGTCAAAAAAGTACATTTCAGTTGACCACCCTCCTTGCACTGACATCTTTTTTTTATGAGCCTGGGTTCTTTCGGGATTTTATTATTCCACACCTCATCTTCTTTCTTTTTTCCAAAATATTTATATCCTTTTTCCCTTTTTCTTTTATTTTCTTCTGATGTCCAAGTGGACTTGTCTACTTGACATCTTTTCCTCCTTTTTCGGTTCGATCTTTTCACTGGATGTAGAACTCATTGAATCCGAATGATCGGAATAATCTACAAGAAGAACATTTTCAAAAACTTCCTGATTGTCGATTATGTCAGCGCTTCTCTGAATTTCATTTACTGGTCTCCAAATTTTCAATGATGCTTTCATTGGTATTATTAAGTACATTACTGCTGTCCAGAGGTATTACCTCAATATTTTCGAAGAACGAAGAAGTCTCTGGAATATAACCATCTACATTGTTGTCTTTTGAATAAATTGTTGCTTCTAAAGAATTTCATTCAGCTTCATCTAGGAAAATATCCTGAACTTTATCTTCAGTAGAAATTTCAATGTTTGAAAAATGTTCATTTGATATCTTGTTAGTTTCAAATACGATTTGGAGACTTTCAATGAAATCGGGGTTAGTTCGAAGTTCCGTTAATGAACTCTCACTATTATTGGGATTATTCTGACTGAGGCTCATTGCCACTATTTTCCTAGAACGTGAGGACATTCTCATGCACTCCAGTAATCTGGAATAAACGAGTATGTATAACCAAATGTTCTATTTCGATACTATTTTGTGATCTTGGTGTAAATACGATATAAACCATTTGTATTAATAAGCAAGAGTATTAGTTATCGTTCAATTGAAATCATTATTGTTCGAATGTAAGTTTTGAGCGTGGTTTATATTGGAGTACGTTTCACATAAAATCGGCTAACTCCTTAAGAATGCATAATTCTACAGAGAAGAAAAACGGCCATATTCGCCAAATACAGTAATTATCTTAAGAAATATGTATAAATATTAAGATGTGTAAATGTATTTCACTTACCTTTTTAATGCTCAATCGCCTACACCACACAAACACCAGTCCTAACTTGTTTTTGTAATAAAAATCAGTAGAACACCGCTCTACACGTTATAACCTCTCAGTTTACACCTGCGTAAATTAAGCCTGAAAAGTTGGCCGGAAAAACTTCCGATGTTACCCGATCGTCCATAGGCGTGCGTCATAAAAATTTGTGGTTTGGTTTACAGAAGGAGGTTCGTGAACAATCTGATCGACTGATTTCTCGGGACATAATGTTAAATGATATAATATGATGAATTTATTCTTTTAGTGAGTCAAAATTTAGAGAATGTACAAATGTAACCTGAAGATGATCATGTAACGAGATGAAACTCTCAAGAGAAATATTTCCTGAGATTCTTCATCGAATATAACTTATGGAAAACTATTGCTTAAGGTACTTAGGGGGCAATTCCACTTTTTAAACTGGAATTTGAGGATTTTTTGAATTCCCACCTGAAGACGATCGTGTCTCAAGATGGAATTTTTCAGAAAATATACTCTCTGAGGTTCTCCATCGAATGATACTAACGAAAATCTCTTGCCAAGGGGACTTGGGGGGTCAATCCCACTTTTAAGTTGAAATTTGAGGATCTTTCCGAATTTCCACCTGAAGGCGATCGTGTCTCAAGATGAAACTCTCAGAAAATATGCTCTCTATGGTTTATCCATCGAATAATAATAACGGAAATCTCTTGCCTAGGGGACTTGTGGGGCAAATTCCACTTTTAAGTTGCAATTTGTGAACTTTTCCGAATTTCCACCTGAAGGCTATCGTGTCTCAAGATGAAACTTTCAGAAAATATGCTCTCTAAGGTTATCCATCGAATAATACTAACGAAAATATCGTGCCTAGGGGACTTGGGGGCCAATTCCACTTTTAAGTTGAAATTGAAGGATTTTTCCGAATTTCCACCTCAAGGCGATCGTGTCTTAAGATGAAACATTCAAAAAATATAATATCTGGGGTTTTCATCAAATCCATAAAAGTCATTGGCCTGAAGGCCTGGTTAATTTCAATCTTGAAAATAAAATTCTAGACGAATCACTGACGAAGACGGCCTTTTATCGAGATGAAACTCCCAGAAATATACTGTTTCAAATTTAATGTTTAATTGTTAAAAATGTCCTGTCTAGAGTTAGTTGAAGTTGGAGGAACTCGACAAGAAATTAATTTGTTCAATTCATCTATTAGCTATGACAAAATTGTACAATATTAGTATTTATGATTTATTCATTTATTGGTTCAAAATGTTATCATTGATGATGAAAATCTAATTCATTCTACATAAGTCACAGAGTTGGTTTATCAGTTTTTTCGGTTGCCTAACACCCTTTCTCAATTTCGGCTGCTGTAAGAAGACATTTTAAGTGTATTGAACGTTGGCAACTCGAACATTGAAAATACTTACTTGGCTTATTACTCAACTGGAATGGACCCTCAGGCTGCTTTCCAAGGTATACCTCCAAATTGAGGGTGTAAATCGTCTTGGAATCTACGAGGGCAAATATTTTATACCATACTTGTTTGGCTTAGAGGAAATATATTGGCGGAAGGAGCATCGTCCCCTAAAGGCAGGTAGCATTTCATCTATTTTCATGTTTTCTCCTGGAATATAACACTTCTGGCAGTTTTCGACGAACATTCAAAAAATATCGCGAATTGGAACAAAGCGGTCAACCTGTTTTCGTATATTCCTTTAATTTTTGTCGTCGAAACGAAAACACCGAAGTAAGAACTTAAATCTCTTGATGTTCATGACTAAGCCAAACTTTTCAATGCCATCACCATTTGTCCCCCCATATCTCTTCCAAAATCAGGCAATTCGATTTATAAACCTCAGCCAAATATAGCAAACCAATGAAAGCTTTCAGTTCAATGATATCTGTTTATTTTACGTTCCGTTCTCTGTCAAATTTTCCTTTACTGAATCGATGTACTGGTTTGTATATTTTACAATTATTTCTAACCATTCATCTGGAAATAGATTTTGCAAACATTCTTTTACGTTTTTACTGAATTTAGGAATATTATAAACACCGTCTGTTCTTTACCCATATATACTACAACTGAGAAATCTGAATTCTAATACCACATGTGCACCTTACTTCCAGTGCTTATCTATCTATGTACACTAGTCAACACATTACAATTTTAGACGAATACAGTGTTCAACTTTAATACATCACAATACCTTCCCCTTAAGCTATTCCCTCTATATAAGATATACAATATATACATACAATTTATACAATTCCTTGGCTCATGTATACTGGAGTTATTAGGAGGTTTCAAATTCTTAGGTCTTTCGGATACCGTCTTTGAATTATCGTGGTCAGGTTCTTCGATAATTCACAATAATTATCCTTATAATCCAAAACTACATTTCTGAACAAGCACTACCATCATCCTGATTATCAACAACTAATTTTCTGAAGAAGAATTATCATTATCAATAGGTAAACTAGGCAGAACATATTCAAAATTATTTTTACTATTCAAATTTTCATTATTCTTCGAAACACCGGAAGTACCAGCATGTTGACCAATATTTGAACTCATCCATTTTTTAATCTGGTTAATATGACCTTATACGTATGCTGTAATCCGGTATTTCAACTAAATATACATTTTCACCTATTTTCTTTGAAATCAAGCCCTCTATCCAACTTACACTTTACATTTCTATAATCTCTACAAACAACAGTTCACCTCGTCTAAAGACTCTTTTCCTCCTCCCTTATAATATTTCTTTTGATTACCTTGAGATTTCAAAATATTCTTTTGTATCTATATTATCGTTGTGAATAATTACATCAAAACGAGATCTAATCGTCTACCAAACATCAAAAATGCTGGACTTACTCCAGTAGTGCAGTGAGGGGTGTTTCGATAGTCGAATAAAAATCTACATAGGACTAAGTTTTTATCCACAGATACCTGAGCAGAGTCAATAGCTCTCTTGATAGCAGTCTGAACAGTCTTAACTGAATTTTCAGCTGCTCCATTCGAAGATGGATGAAAAGGGGGTGAAGTGATATGCTTGATATCATTTAAATTAAGAAAATTTTCGAATTGACTAGACGTGAATGATCTTCCGTTGTCAGTACTATTGTCTTCGGTAATCCAAAACGCGCGAATAGATTCGTAACACAATTATCGTATTCGTATATAATAATCGAAAACTGTTTATTTGCTGAATTCTTGGAACAAAAAACAGATAGATGTCATGATTAAGTTCGTCTTTTCTTAGGGTCTGTTAATCTACTTCATATTTCAAAAATTCATTTTTAAGGAGATGATATGAACTATTTTTCGAATATGTAAGCACATCAGTTTTTCCCTACTTTCTACTCTTTTTTTTTTATTTTTTAGGAATGATTATTTTATAAAAAATAATTTCAAATTTTGATATGACGTTTTCGATTAGCTCGTATTGAAAACAGTTACATTAAGTAATATTGTTCAAATTATTGCATAAAATAATTTCATGATATGGAGAAATAATACCTCATTGCTTCGAAGTTCAAATATCATGAGTCAAATTGATGGGGATGAAAAACTACATCCATTATGCTATTCGACATTGGAGATTGAAATAAACAATAAATTATATTCGCGAAATAAGGGGACATAATTGAGCATTAAGATAACCATGTATTTCATTCTCGTATTGTAAACACACTGTTAATTTTGAAATTCAACAAACTGATTGATTTCTTTGGTAACGAAATATTTTAGTATTTTTTCTCTCTATTGAAAATCAGAATCTATTGTGGAATTCATGAAAATTAAAACAAATGAAAAAGAGAATTCACTCACATTCACAATGCCAATCGACTTGAGAAACATTTTCGACAGAAATATTGACTTCTTATGAGATTTCACAACAATAACTCATGCCGGCCAAATAGCAACTGAATAAAAATTGAATGGAAACTATCTTTTTCAATAATTGAAATAGATTCTTAGCTCAACACTTGGTGATTGGTGAAACATTTCAAAGCGACAAAAAGCGAATGAAAACATTTGACTACGTTTATATAAATATATTTAAAAGAGTTTTCGGGTTTCACCCCATTTTCAAAACTGAATACAAAGAAAGTCAATACATAAATAGAGAACTCCGATGAAACGATGAATTTGAAAAAATGGAAAAAAGCTAACAAAAAACAAGATGATCAAAAAAAAAAATATCTCAAGAAAACACCATGCTGAATTTAAGCTTTGAAAACAATTAATAACGAAAAATAAAATTGAAATTGATTCCTCGCTTGACACTTGGTGAAACATGATTTCCGTAAAGTAATTGAATAAATAAAACACTTGACTATAAATGTTCACAATACAAGAATACTTGAAAAGTCGGTTGTGTACAAAACAACACAAATATTAATGAAAGAGATCACATCAACTACTTTCATTAACGGGTTAACTTGTGAATTAAAACGTTAAATAAAACGGAAAATCCAGAAAATTATTTGATGCCATATTAAACATTAAAATCAACAGTCGAATTGATAAGGAAAAAATTGATGAAATGATTAAAAATATATGTACTTACATTCATCATTTCAATCTTCCTGGAAGACATTTTCGAGCACAAATTTTCAACTTGTTATAAAACTCAACAACAATAGTCAATGCTTGCTAAATAGCAACTGAACTCAAAATTCTATAAGAAACCTGTAGTGTAGAACTTTAACTTTAGGCAGTCGAACAGGGGAGGGGGTGAAAGAAAATTTTAGCTCCACCTCTTTTCGAGAAAGTTCAATTGAGTCATGATTTTTGACCAAGTGAATATATTTTATTTTTCGAATAGAATTAAATTGAGTTTGATAATATTTTATTTTTCTTTATATATTTGTATCTTCATTTATATTTCATTTGTATTTTTAAACTCAATGATTAAATGGAGCATGAAATAAATTCCTGATTCGAAAAAATTTTTATGTTCAGCATGTCATTCAATATTATGTTGTTTTGGAAAATTCCTCTGACTAGAATAATCCCATCATCCAAATATTGGGAAAACAAACTTTCAAAAAACCCTAATTTTTCCCGAATTTTTGATAAAAAAGCAGATGTTCTGATTAGGTTTCTTTTTCCCAGAGCCTGTTGACAACCACCATTTTCCAAAAAATCATCTTTCAATTTTTGTGATTATAATGAAGAATAATAACAGGATAGGATGAAGATTTATTCATAAATATCAAACTGAAATTTAACATTAACGTCTTTTTGATCAAGTACGTGTCTAATTCGGTTGAGTTTCAAGCTATGAGCTATAATTTTTAATTATTTTCGGATATGTACAGCGTGCGCCAAATTCGAAACTTTCTTATGGAAACATGTCGATGTTGAGAAATTTTTTCATGAAAAACTCAATGGTGAAAATCGCACTTGGATATATATGACGGTTTCATAGTAGCCCAACTACCTTCATAAGAAATTTTTGATATCTGTGTGAAAACATTATTTCCGAAACTTTTCAGATAGAATCCAATGACCTTAATTGTGTTCTCTGTTAATCAACATCTCATCAGATTTTCGTATGAAAAATTTAGCATTTAAATGGAGCACCCTTCAAGATTCGATGAGAAGTCTTCGGTGGTGAAGATTTTGATTATTTTAAACTCTTCCGGAAACAATGATTAACAACACAATAAGAGTAGTAATACCACCCGCAAGAACTGAGAATTAAAAAAAAGAAAAAATATTTTTTTTCTGATAGAATCAATAAGAGCAATATCGCCTTAGTTACCATATGTCATAACACACTCATATATCCCAAGGGAAATATGAAACGTCAAGTCTTATTGTCCCAAGGGAAATATGAAACGTCAAGTCATATTTTACTCAAAATAGTATACTATGCAACCTTATACATAAGAAAAAGTCATTTGGTGCTTCTATCAAAAATTCTTGATCTGCTCCCGGGACAACACTGCTGATTTTGGGAACGGATCCTTTATTTTACCTCTTAACAAATACTTCCACTTCATCGAATAATTTGACATTAGTTTCTTCCTTCAAATGCAGCATGGATCTTAACATAGATAATTTGGCCATATCGTGTTTGGTGAATATTCCTGCAACAGGAGATCGAATGAATTAATCATACATTGAAAAGAACAAGAATCAGAGCAACATACCAAATCTTCAAAATATGCTAGCAAAATATTTTCGCTGACACAGTCCACCAAACTTTTTCTTTTCCACTCCCGGAAGCCTTCATACTGTTACTATGAGCAGCTTTAGATTTGGCCGGAATCAAAAATTCACGGGCTTTCGCCGCTTGACTTTCGACGTAGTTCGACATTATTTCAATGATTTTATTTCTGACAAGACGTCAAAATAAAACCAGTCAACCATGATTCTCACAAACACGGCCCATAGCAACGTTAAAAATCCAATTGAATCAATAATTTACAATATAATATTAATTTTTCCATTTCAAGAATGATATTGTATCGATCAGAAAAAAACTATTGATTACAACACGGGAAATATGAATACATTTCCCACGGTTGCCTCATACATCCCTCGGGCTTCGCCCTCGGATGTGTAACTAGGACAACCTCGGGAAATATACTATTCATATTTCCCTAGTTGTAATAATAGCTATTTTTCATATATGAGGTTTCAAAATGTCCATCTGACCCGATAGTTAAACGTGAATGATTTGTCATCATTCATAAACATTTTATCATTTATAATTATAGTATCTTCTAAAGCTCACTTTCGTTAAACATAAGAATTTGAAAGCTAAAGAGCTCGAAAATTACCCAGAAAAATATCGAATAGGCTTTGTATTCGGAATTCTCATTTCAAATTCTATCGAAATAGGCAAAAATATATAGGGTGTTTTATTTCATTCATTATATCTTATAGCTTGAAACTCAAATCAAATGAGAAACATATTTAAATTTGTCATCCATCTTACTCGTTGAAGCTTGGTAATCGAAATGTCTGTAGATGCCTCAAGATGATCCTATTTTTGAAAAGGTCGAAAATATGTAGCGTTCAATAAATAGTACTTGAAGCAGACATGACAAAGTTTCATTCGGACACATATTTGATTAAAACACATTCAGGTGTTGAATTTCACCTCAGTTTTAAATTTATGAATGGAATCTTCTAATTAGCGAGTTATTATTTCATTAAAATTCACCAAAATGATACAATTTTTTGAAATGGAAGTGTGAATTCCAAGAAAAGAACAAACAATCCATTTCTTCATCTTACGAAGCCTTTGACTTCCGCAACCTTTCAAGTTATCAGTTCCATTTTTCAAATATTATTCTACTACCTGATATTGTTCCTAGAAGAAAGTTTAAGTAAACTTGAATAAAAAAAACTATTTAATTCTATTCACCCCCATGCTGTCCGCTCAATCAGAAATTCATTAGACTCATTACGAGCTTATACTTCTACCTACATTCGTATGGTTATTTAATTGATTTTCAATGTGCTGACAAATCTTTTCTCGAGTTTCAGGTAGTTTTCAATAATTTTCTTAGGTTCAATTCAAAAACTTACAGTCTAAGCACTCTATTTTTATACTCATTTGCGTAAGAATAATTTTGTTTCAGAGAATAGAGTAAAATAGGGGAAATATTGTAGGAAACACCAACAGGGAAATGGAAATATGGTATTAAGAAATGAAACTCAATTGAGTGAAATTCTTGTCTAATAAGATTACTTTCGTGAATGTGAAAAATCAAATTACATGAGGTTATTCACAAGAAATATTTCAATGTGTATACAGCAGTAAAATACACGATCAAAAATTTGAGAGGAGCCCTGCAATATTACCTCAAAATTTTATATGGGATTTGAGATTGATACGAAATATATAAATCTCAGTAATCGGTTTTATATTCTGGAAAATTCGAAAATGAAATATCTGATAAATAAATAATTATAAAAAAAATAAATTATAGTGTTCTGATGATGCGATTCTCTTGAAATTTTGCATGAACATTCAGTATGTCAGTCTTTATTCAGGAAATGAACTTAACTCGAATCGGTTATCTTGTCATGGAAATATAGATATTCTTCTTTTCAATATTTCAATTAAATTTTTGTATAGTTCTGTTGACACTATGGCGACAAAATTTTGCATCGAAATTCAGTATAACA
Source organism: Propylea japonica (assembly GCA_013421045.1). Classification (NCBI taxonomy): domain Eukaryota; kingdom Metazoa; phylum Arthropoda; class Insecta; order Coleoptera; family Coccinellidae; genus Propylea; species Propylea japonica. Next base: position 35,614,423 of record CM024240.1, read on the forward strand.
ATCTTCATTTACAAAAAAGTTTAACTTGAATTGGATATGTTATGGACATAAAAAAATTTTTTTTTCAATATTCCAATTGAAATTTTTATGGTTCTGTTGACACTATGGCCACAAAATTCTGCATGAACATTCAGTGTATCAATCTTCATTCATAAAATAAATATCATTCTAATAGGATATTTTTCATGAAAATTGAAGTCATTCTTTTCAATATTCCAATTGAATTTTCTATAGTTCTGTTAACGGTATGGCCACAAAATTCTGCATGAACATTAAACTTGAAAGAGATGTAGTCCTCATAATATGTACACATTTCCACGCCACCTTTGAGGTAGTGTACTCAGCGCGTTTTTTTTAAGTGGTTTCCCCAGTAGGCCTATTCCACTGATATGTTGTGATTCCATTCAGTTTTGAATTGTTGAATAACTATGGATATTGACAAGGTTTGAAAATGATAAAAGGAGTATAAATCGAAAAATAGAAAAATGTATATTCTTCTCAATCTAAATTACAATACCTACTTCTATTTCCTCTCCTTCTTCTTCTCGTCATCCTTGTTTCTCTTCTTATTTCTGGGTGTTAGATAAATTAAACAACGCCGATTACAGTCTAACTGTAATATTCAACTTCTACACGGGGTCGTTTTTGATCGCTTTCTTCGCTCTCGTTCTTGGATGACGTGCCTTCCTCGCTAATCGAAGAACTTTGGAAACATCCTTGATGCGAGGCAAGTTTACTCGGAACCGGAACAAAATTTTGATGCCTATACTTCTTTTGCGGTTTCTTTTTCAAAATGAATTTGTCCATAAATTTATATGCAACGTCAGGTTTTAATTTCTTTGACACTATGCCATCCAGGCATTGATGATAGAATTCTGCTTTTTTAAGTTTACTCCCAAGCAGAACCTTTTCTCTCTCAGTATGAACCTTAGGTGCAGGTTTAGGTTCATCTGATACTTTAGTCACTGTCACAGGTTTTTCTTCTAGCGCTTCCTCAATATTTCGATACATATTCCTCCTCAAAACCCGACGTTGCAGAATTTTTTCGTTCGAAGTTGTCTTCATTTTTCCACGAATAGCTTTAAATTCCGATCTTATTCTTTCCTTCTCAACCTGAAAATATTTTTTGCGTTAGTATGATTATGTCTTAATATTTTAGTATATCTAGTTTTAAATAGTTATTTTCCGATTTAGAGCGGAAAGTGGTACTTTTCCCCACGAGAATGCGGTAAGAAATTGAGGGCGGGGAAGATACTTTCCGTTCGAGATAGGAACAATATTTTTCCTGAAATCGTATCATGAAATGGAAAATTATTCAACCATTCGTGTTCACAAAACAATAAACAAAGTTCATGAAAAATCTTCTAATAAGAACTCCACCCTATGAAAATAATTAAAGAACACATCTAAAAATATCACTGAATTATAAGGTTTAGAGGAAATATTTCAATATCTAAGCGTCACTGTTTCGATCAATTATTGGAGTAAAACAGTAGCAAATTCAAAATAATCCAGGAATCAGTTTCATTATATGGAACGAAAATTATTTCATGCTATAAGAAAATTTATAATATCTTTGGAATAGATAAGAGTGAAAATTGAGTAAATGATCTAAAGTGTACTTACATCCATAATGCCAACAGACTTGGAAGACATTTTCGCACACAAATCTTCAAACTTTTATAAGACTTCACAATAACACTCAATGCTGACAATTCAATAACTGAATTCAAAATTGTATGGGAAACTTATATATGTTTGAAAAAGTTTACCTACATTTTAATTGTTATTTAAGCGATTTTTCTGAGGCAACAGATGAAATCTTAGGTTTCAGGTCATTACCGAGAAAATGATTCATCCTTATTGTTCAATAACCCCGAGTGCCAGAGGTATGTACACCCCACCATGAAAAGTAAAATTGACCCATAATTTTCTACCAGATATTTCACATACATTTTGAATAATATTTGATATAAATATTTTAAACTGTGGGAAAATACGAAAACTCACCTCACCTGCTTTTGAGTTTATTTTCAATGTGTGTATACGTATGATGCTATCTAGTAGATATTGCGAGCTTATGAACAACATGTTTATCATAAATACGCACCCTGAAAATTTCATTCATTTGATTTATTATTTTCTAAAATACATCTTAAGTGAATTGGGCTATTAGAAATAATAAAGTGTATAGCCGGGTTTCAATGGTAAATCTGCCCCCGCGGTATTTTCGATTCATATTGAAAGCCATTCTTGAGATGTAAAAAACACTTCTTTCGATTTTATGTTTTTCTCTTGTAAAATGCAAAATTTTCGAATGGTGATTTTTCTCTTGATTCTTTGCTAATAAAGGAATAGACGTATGATTTTTTTATGAATTCCAGCTGAAATATCGATTGTAATGTACCCAACTAGGGTAGGTTCGGCCAATCGCCTATACAGTAGAGGGATGGTGGAATAATACACTTGTGCTCATTAAAGGTGTTTAATCAATTTCACTGAATGACCGTAGTAACATGTAATCGGACTCTCCACTAAACAATTGATACGTGTTTATTTAAACAATCTAATTGTTAGTGTTTATACTTAACAAATAAACATAGTCGGCAATGGTTATACATTCAAAGATTACTCTACGTGATATTTCAATAACATTTGAGATGATACGTCTCACGTATGATAATTATACAGGTTGTGTGTATTGACACATACTACACGATTTTCAGAAAAAAATTAAATTGAAGTCACTTGTTTTTGGTGTTCTTCAAAAGTGTCCACCGCCATTTCTTGACATAAAATGTCTTCTCTGGTCCTTTATACCCTGAAATTTTTTCAAATGATTTAAATTGGTGGAACATTTTGAAACAAAATTTAACCCTTAGCTGCATGAATTTCAAAAATTTTTTAAAAAATTAATAAGAAAAATCAAGTGAATTGTCGAGACCCAAAATGTTCGAGAAAAATGTTGAAAAAATTCAAAAAGACTGAGAAGTCTTGACTCATGATTTATTTCAATTTTGAAAACAGTAACATCTTCTTATATTTTCTTTTCGGGTTGACGAAATAAATAATATGTATTGAAAAAAATCTATTGGTGAAAGTCATAAAAACAGTTCATCTTTTTCATTTTGCAGCCTTTCCTCCACCGGATTAGTTTTTCTATTTCTTTTTATCTACTGATAACTTTTTCACTACTGATTACTAGTTTTGGAGCGATACTTGATGGTGCCTCCAAAGATGTTACAGTTTTCGAAGTGCTAGGCATCTCAGAGAAAATTTCCGGAGGAACTTCGTCAGGTATCTCAATCTCGTCCGAGTCATCTATAAATAGAAATAAGTCATCTTCACTCTCATAAGACATATCCATCAATTTATGTACATCTTCTTCAGTCAGCGGCTTCTTCTTTCCATTCTTTTTACAAGATATGTATAGAACTCCATGATCTGTGTAAAAGAATGATGTCCTCTATAGTTCACAAGATGGAACAGGACTTCATGATGTATCACATATGATATCGAACAAATATGTAATTTTCAAAATCTTCCCGGTATCAAATACTGTAACTGACTGAATAAAACAAAAACACTCACCTCAAGAAATAACAGATGAATTTTCTCCAAAGAATTTCGTGAACATACGCTTTGAAAAAAATCTTTGAAATTCACCACTCTCTCATAACCGCTGACCATTCCTCATTGGACACTTTCGAAGTTGAATAACGAACGTACACAAACCAAATATATAAAATATGTTGGAATGCATATTGTCTCAAATATGTTACAGCATAAAACTCGTAAACTCATTCATAGATGTCCGTAGCAGTATCATAAATACGAATATCAAATATGATACGCTATGCAGTTATAGACTGAGAGCTGGCTACGGAGGGGTAAGGGTCACTAGGTCAAGGGTAATTTTATCGTTCACAGGTTCGATTGTTACCGACATAGCGTAAGGCAGGCAGCCAGAAGGCACACTGGAAGAATAACGCAAGGGTAGGGGGTTAAACATGCAATTTTTTCACGAAAAAAAAAAGTCATAAGGTGCAAAGATGGCAATTTGTAGAATAATAGGAGGTAGTATGAGTAAGCAGGAAAAAACATTGCCAGAAGGCTGAGTGGAAGAATAACACGAAGGGAGGGGGTTAAACATGCAATTTTTTCGCGAAAAAAAAGTCATAAGGTGCAAAGATGGCAATTTGTAGAATAGTAGGAGGTAATATGAGTAGGTAGAAAAAAACATTGCCAGAAGGCTAAGTGGAAGAGTAACGCGAAGGGCGGGGGTTGAACATGCAATTTTTACGAAAAAAAAATCATGAGGTGCAAAGCTGGCAATTTGTAGAATAATAGGGGGCAGTATGGGTAAGTCAGAAAAAACATTGCCAGAAGACCAAGTGGAAGAATAACGCGAGGGGAGGGGGTTAAACATGCAATTTTTTTACGAAAAAAAGTCATAAGGTGCAAAGATGACAATTTATAGAATAATAGGAGGTAGTATGAGTAGGTAGGAAAAAGCATTGCCAGAAGGCTATGTGGAAGAATAACGCGAATGGACCCCCTCCCTTCGCATTATTCTTCCTCTCAGCATTCTGGCAATGTTTTTTCCTGTTTACTCATACTACCTTCGATTATTCTACAAATTGCCATCTTTGCACCTTATGACTTTTTTTTTCGAAAAAAAGATGCAAGTTTAACCCCTCCATTCGCGTTTTTCTTTCACATAGCCTTCTGGCAATGCTTTTTCCTACTTACTCATACTACGTCCTATTATTTTACAAATTTCCATCTTTGCACCTTATGACTTTTTTTTCGTAAAAAAATTGCACGTTTAACCCCCTCCCCTCGCGTTATTCTTCCACTTGGTCTTCTGGCAATTTTTTTTCTGACTTACCCATACTACCCCCTATTATTCTACAAATTGCCAGCTTTGCACCTCATGATTTTTTTTTCGTAAAAATTGCATGTCCAACCTCCTCTTCGCGTTACTCTTCCACTTAGCCTTCTGGCAATGTTTTTTTCTACCTACTCATATTACCTCCTATTATTCTACAAAGTGCCATCTTTGCACCTTATGACTTTTTTTTCGAAAAAAATATGCACGTTTAACCCCCTCCCTTCGCGTTATTCTTCCACTCAGCCTTCTGGCAATGTTTTTTCCTGCTTACTCATACTTCCTCCTATTGTTCTACAAATTGCCATCTTTGCACCTTATGACTTTTTTTTGTGACAAAATTGCATGTTTAACCCCTTACCCTTGCGTTATTCTTCCAGTGTGCCTTCTGGCTGCCCGCCCTACGCTATGTCGGTAACAATCGAACCTGTGAACGATAAAATTACCCTTGCACCTAGTGACCCTTACCCCTCCGTAGCCAGCTCTTAGACTATTAAGGGATTATACTGTTTGAATTTTGGGATTCAGCAGATTTTCATCAAATTTTGTTACCATTGTATTCATATTGGCTCCCTGAACAATATTGGTGCAAAAACAATTGGCGATCTGTCTTAGTTTGGAAGATATGGTCCCCCAAATTCCGAAAAATATTTCACCTGAAAGTCACTTTTCTCCCTACAAAACAACTGGATTACCGCTTTATCAAGTTTAAAGCCTCTCTGAACATTTTAACATAAAGATTTGATTCATTTCATTTCAATATTCAATAATTCTTGAAAAAACATCGAGAAAAAATCTGCCGTTTCTTATGGTAACTTTGGCACTACCGCGGATTATTTCGAGCGAATATGACACGATGCATGCCGGTTAATCCTGCTATAATTTCCTTTGTCACTAGTCGGTAGTGCCAAACTCACCATAAGAAACGACGGGCTTTCCCTCGTATTTTTTCGATGTTTTTGCAATAATTATTGAATATATTTGAAATGAAATGAATCAAATCTTTATGTTAAAATGTTCAAGGAGGCCTTAAACTCAATAAAGCGGAAATCAGTGTTTTTGTAGTGAGAAGAGTGACTTTCAGGTGAAATATTTTTCGGACTTTGGGGTCCATATCTTCCAAAGTAAGTTTGTTTTTTTCACTAATGTTGTTCAGGGAGCCAATATGAATACAATGGCACCAACATTTGATGAAAATCTGCCTAATACCAAAATTTCAATTTTTTTTCAATATGTTCCACCAATTTTGAAAATGTGAAAAAATTTCAGGGTACAAAGGACCAAGGGAGACATTTTATGTCAAAAAATGGAGGTGGACACTTTTTAAGAACACCGAAAAACAAGTGGGTATAATTTGATTTTTTTTCTAAAAATCGATTATTCAGGTGAAAAAAATACACGCCTAATGCTATATTAGCAAAGAATCAAGAGAAAAAATTACCATTCCAAAATTTTGCATTTCACTATAATAGAAAAAAATCGAAAAAAGTGTTTTTTACAGAAATCTCAAAAATGGCTAGAGATGAAAAGCTGAAAAGTTGACTGAATTATTTTCATTCGATGCCTAATCGATCCCCTCAATATGAATCGAAAAGGCCGCGGGGGCCGATTTACCATTGAAACCCGGATATACTCTTTGATTTCTTCATCGAAATAGTTATGTTTCAACATATCTCCCGATTTGATTTTGATTCGTTCCTCGTGAATGGCTTTATCATTTCTAGTAACTCTAAAGTTTTCATCTGTTAATATCTGCTATGAATGAAACGAATTCAGTTACATTAAGCATACCGACATAATCACTCGATCTTATGAGCAACTCTTTCAGCAATATAGTTGTCCCGAAATATGCGCAGCAAAATTTAACTGGAAATTCTTGACAAAAATTAAGGGGAACCCTATTCTTCAAGTTTTTTAATGACCTTTCATTTCGGAGTTGCAAACCTTGAACTTGGCAATGCAAAAAGGAACACGGGTATATATAGAAATTGATGGATTTGACGCAAAACAATAAAATCTCAAAATTTCCCTATCTCAAAAAGTACTCGTCGGAGCACAAATTTGGCTTGCGTAATCGCCATACTGATGTGATTGATCTCGGAAAAAAAATCGGCCACTTGCAAAGGGATGCTACTGGTGTTCAAATTCAACCTTCAGATTTGGAAATTTCATAACACGAAAACCGTATTCCTTTGTCGTCGGTTTGAGCAGAAAATTTTAATTAATAATTGAAAAGAATATGCATACTCGAATTTAGTTATTCCTTTCGTTATGTTACTTTCAGAATTAAAGATGAAGAAGTATCAGAATAATACATTTTCCTTCCAGGGGTGATATTCATATTACTTATTACCTAACTTCTAGTGGTTTCATCTGTCCCTGTCGTTTCGTTTTTTCATATTCAATTTGAAGAAGTCAAACCAGACGAAAGGAAAAAAACTGTTTACAGGGATATTTCAGATTATTCTATAAACAAGTCCCATAAACGTACCACACTTTTACGGGTAGATAAAGGTTCTTTTTAGATATTGATTGAAATATTATCTGGGAGGATCCAGCATCTCTAAGAAAACTTTATAGGTTTTCACTCTCAGTATCTGAAACAGAAATATTTAAAAAAATTTTAATCAAGATGAAGTGCTCCTGCGAAAATCTTTGCACTAATTTGACAGGAGCCAATTGGTTTCGGAAAAATAGTTGCTTAACAGTTAAACTAAAAAAGGAAATAAATGAATAGAATAATGTAACGTTTTGGTGTCTATATCAGACACCTTCTTTAGACAAACTTTTAAAATCTTCAGAATTGTGTGTTTTTTCATTTGCAGTCTAATTGAAATAGAAAGTTGTCAATTAGACTGCAAATGAAATCTTTTTTTATTAGACAGGAAACAAGAACAACTTAATTAATACACTTGAATTTGAAAATAAGAATGACTGGCATGAAAAAATCATTCAAATGGGTGTTCAAAACGAAGGTCTTTAGTTTTCTGGAATATTAAACGTCTAAAAGAGAAATTTCGGTAAAATACCTTCACTGAATAGAAATAACAAGAAAAGTACAAAATTGAAAACCATCGGGATATAATTTGATCATCAGAAGACAATGTTGCACAGAAAACTCCACACATGTAATTTTTTACTGATCAAGACGTGTATTCACAAAAATTACGACCTGACTGAAAATTGGTAGTATTGTTTAATACAGCACATACAAAACAATTAACTTGGTTTCAAAGGTCACAATGACTGTTTTTTTGCGGTTTTTAGGAAAACGGTAGTTTTTGTCATAAAATTAGCTGAGACAAAAATCATTGACCAGATAATTGTCTATGAAAAATAATGAAATATTTTGTAATAGCCTCAACTTTGAAGATAGAACTTTTCAAAAAGTTGAATGAGATGCAATCGTTATAATATGTACACATTTCCACGCCACCTTTGAGGTAGTGTACAAAGCGCGTTTTTTTTATGTGGTTTCCCCGGTAGGCCTATTCCACTAATATGTTGTGATTCCGTTCAATTTGAAACTAATGAAAACTATAGATTAAGCAAAGATTGAAAATAAACTTCAATTTGTATACAGTATTGAAATAATTGTTTAATTAATTATTACAATATATACAGTAATTTACATAAAATATCACTCAGAAAGCAAACACAATAATAAAACTCAGATTGAAACCTACACAGTTATTCACAAAAATACAAAAATTAACGAACACCTAAGTTAAACAATATTAATGAAAAATATCACAGTTAGGTATTTACACAAACTTGAAATGAACGTAATGGAAAAAAACATTAACATGGTCAAAATGAAATATGTAAAAACATAGTCTGGCTAATCTAAAAATTTCACTGTACAACGGGGTCGTTTACGACCCCTTTTTTGACACATGTTTCCCGAGGAGGTTTTTTCTTCGCAAATCGACCTTTTCAAACTTTCTTGGTACACGGCAATTATCCATGAGCGTCGCTTGAAATTTTGATGCCTCAATTTCTGATATTTAATTACATTAGGGCAGACTCTATCAATGAATTTATTCACGGTTTCTGCTTCTAATTGTTTATTTACCACTCTATCTAGGCATTTTTTTATGTAAAATGCTTTCTTTAATTTGGTTTGAAGCAGAAGCTTCTCTTCTTCGGTATGCACTTTAGGTTCTGTTGATAATTTGTTAACATTCGGATACTCCATCCCCAGAGTTTCGTACACTTTCTTGAACGTATTCTTCTTTAATACTTGACAATATAGGACATTTTCTTTTGGAGTCTCCTCCATCTTGTCACGAATGGTCTTTATTTCCTGAAAAAGATTTAAGAGTTAAAATCAAATTGTTTCAACATTCCATTCAATCTTGATATGATAAAATTTTTTCTCGGTATATCGAAAAAGTAACAAATCACGTGAACATTCTCACAAGGCGATTGACATCCAAGATATTTCGAAAAATTATTGCTATTATGACACGCTATTTTTGACTGTCTTCATTTAGTAATTAAATCTTTTTCTCATTCGAAATGAAACGAATGGAAACGTAGATGAAACAATTGAAATGTTTAAATTTGAAAATTTTGGTAATGACTGGCACGACAAAAACTATCATACACAAATAACAGAAAAATGTTCTTATAATAACTTCACTGAAAAAAATATTTGAAAGGTACAAATATAAAAACATTGGGATATCATTTTATCAATCTTAGCATCAGAAGACAAATATTCATTGAAAATACTTCTAATTTTTGACATCTTGTATTGTGATAAATTTTATGTTTTGAATAATGTAGAAATAAATTCAATAATTTTGTACGAAAGTTCGTTTATCTTATAAATGATCGAATATCAACTATGGAATTGATAAGGATAAAGGATTAGCAGACTGATAAAATACGGTAGAATAAGACATTGCAACTTGGATCCAAATTCCATGTTGAAAACAACCCCTACAACGAAGTAAATTCTCTCTATAACGAAATATTCAAAGAACATCACTCTTTGAATGGGTATTGGTATGAAGGTGTAAGGGTGGGATTTTTTTCAGACGTACGTAATAAATCCCGGTCCTAAACTAAATCATTACGGCGGATCCTTTTGAAACAGTTTTAAATACATCCCTTCCTGTTTGGTTTCAATCTAACCATTACGATAGTGTGGAAGTTCTGCGAAAATGTCTGAAAGGAAGTGCTTAAGTTTGAATGATAAACTTAAATTTATCAATGAAGTCGACCGCGACATTGGCGACTATAAGAAACAAATTTTCTGTACAACGAAATTTCTTTTTAACGATTTTTTTGCGGATTTAGCGCTTTCGTTATAGGGAAGTTCCACTGTATATTGACTTCCATTATTCCATTCAACCTCGTGGAGATTTTGGGACACTTATATCAACTTATTACAAGATTTCATAATCAAAATCAATGCCGGCCAAATAGCAACTGAATTCAAAATTGTTAGAGAAACAAACTACCTTTGTCAATTTTATTCAATAACTTAATGGCCGTTTGCACCGTTTCACTGTTAAGCATGGTTAAACTAACCGATGTTAAATATTTAAACGTTGTTTAGGGTGTTGCCGATTGCACCGTCGAATCTTAATCGGTGTTTAGTTTATCATCGATAGGTTTGGCAACACCGATGATTTTAGAAAAATTTGAGCTTTCAGTGAAGCACATTCTAGGAGATAAAGAAAAATAATAATAATAATAATTCTCTTTGTCTATGGATAGAATGTAAGAATTTCTTTAGTAGCATGATGTCAACGCAATACACAATAGCCTATAAATAATCACGCCATCGTTCTTAGGGGGTAGGCAGTAGGCAGATAACTAAATTGAGTAAGTGATTTTTAGTCGTTTTTGTTGGGACTTTTGCTCTTTCACGTCTAAACGGCTGAACAAATTTTGATAAAATTTAGTAAGGTAATAGATGGGTACCTAAAAACAGATATAAGATCAAAATGATCACATCATCGTACTTAGGCGGTAGGAAGTAGGCAGAAAACTGAATTGAGTTAGTGATTTTTTTATGGTTTTTGCTCGGAGTTTTGCTCTATCATGCATAAACGGCTGATTGGATTTTGATGAAATTAAGTTAAGTGATAGATAGTAACCTAGAAAAGGATATGGGCTATTGATATTCATGCTATCGTACTCAAGGCGTAGGCAGAAAACTAATTAAGTTAGTGATTTTTAATCGTTTGTTTTAAAAGTTTACCTCATTCACGCCTTAACGTCTGAACGGATTTTTATAAGACTTGATTAATATAAAGATAGGATCCTAGGCACGGACACAGTGCCTCATTCCCGCGGAAATCTAGCCGCTAGCGTGATCGTGTCAAGAAGCGCATGACGCCGTAGCTACTGAAATGATTTTGATGTTTTTTTTTTAACTGAGTGTTACTAAGACTTCAAGTTAGTATTTGATCACTTGCTAACTTAGAGGGTCGGTAGGCGCCATAATTTAGGGAATTTATGATAAAATTTTGATGCTGTCTTTATTTAACAGTTTTACCCAACTTATAGGGTATTTTGATGTGAAGTTGAGGACTGGAACACGATAGTGGGACATTGTTGCAGGGGGACTTACAGCCGAGAGAAAACAAAAAAACTTATGCGAACGAAGTCGCGGGTGAAAGCTAGTAGACAATATAATGTGCTCAGTCCAAGAATATTTTGGAAAACGTTTTACCTTTTTGTTTGGCTCTCTGAAATGAATTCAAATGAAAAAAATAAATGAAAATCAATCTTTGAAATAAGTCTTTCATTTGATGAATAGTAAGGATGCGCCAAACCATCGATTCGGTTCTGATTTCACAATCAAATCAATCATCATTACTGTATTCAAATTTGATATATTTTGGTATAACAGTTCATCAGGTTTTTTTAGGAAATGATTTTTTCTCTTATTTAGAGTTAAACGTATTCGTACGTTGCAATGTGAGAAATTCGGTATCCGGCCGAATCACAAAAAAACGCTTCAGCGCATCCCTAATAAATAGCAAGATAATAAAACCATTGTTTAAACAATATCATCAGGTAGTGAAGGAGGATCTCCACAATAAACTAACTTCAAATCCTCGTTGTCAATAATATTTGAGGTTAATCGAGCTTTAAACGAGCAAATTTCTGCGTTTAGTTTAACCGACGTTAGAGGACCTTTTAATCAATGGTTAGAACGGTGCAACGGATTAAACGTTGTTTAGGACTTAATCATTGTTTAGACGAACGGTGCAAACGGGCATAAGGGTATTATTATAGGTGAAGTAGACAATGTTCATATTTTAAATCGAATTAAGTCCAAGGAAACATTCATGATTCGAAAAAAATACGTATGTTTCAACATTTCATTCAATATGATTCGGGAAATTTTCAAAGATTAGATTTATCTCATTGACTTGGCCTAGATATTTCAGAATAATCGAAAACTGTTTTATTTGCTGAATTCTTGGAACAAAAAACAGATAGATGTCATGATTAAGTTCGTCTTTCTCTTAGGGTCTGTTAATCTACTTCATATTTCAAAAATTCATTTTTAAGGAGATGATGTGAACTATTTTTCGAATATGTAAGCACATCGGGTTCTTTTCCCTACTTTCTACTCTTTTTTCTATATTTTTTAGGAATGAATATTTTATAAAAAATAATTTCAAATTTTGATATGACGTTTTCGATTAGCTCGTATTGAGAACAGTTACATTGAGTAATATTGTTCAAATTATTGCATAAAATAATTTCATGATATGGAGAGATAATACCTCATTGCTTCGAAGTTCAAATATCATGAGTCGAATTATGGGGATGAAAAACTACATCCATTATGCTATTCGACATTGGAGATTGAAATAAACAATAAATAATATTCGTGAAATAAGGGGACATAATTGAGCATTAAGATACCATGTATTTCATTCTCGTATTGTAACACACTGTTAATTTTGAAATTCAACAAACTGATTGATTGGTTTGGTAACGAGAATATTTCAGTATTTTTTCGCTCTATTGAAAATTGATTATTGTGGAATTCATGAGAATTAAAACAAAATGAAAACGAGAAAAATTCACTAACATCCACAATGCCAATCGACTTGAGAAACATTTTCGACAGAAATATTGACTTCTTATGAGATTTCACAACAATAACTTATGCCGGCCAAATAGCAACTGAATAAAAAATTGAATGGAAACTATCTTTTTCAATAATTGAAATAGATTCTTAGCTCAACACTTGGTGAAACATTTCAAAGCAACAAAAAGCGAATGAAATATTCGACTACGTTTATATAAATATATTTAAAACAGTTTTCGGGTTTCACCCCATTTTCAAAACTGAATACAAAGAAAGTCAATACATAAATAGAGACCTCCCGATGAAACGATGAATTTGAAAAAATGGTAGAAAAGCTAACAAAAAACAAGATGATCAAAAAAAAAGTAAAATTGAAATTGATTCCTCGCTTGACAATTGGTGAAACATGATTTCCGTAAAGTAATTGAATAAATAAAACACTTGACTATAAATGTTCACAATACAAGAATACATTTGAAAAGTCGGTTGTGTACAAAACAACACAAATATTAATGAAAGAGATCACATCAAATACTTTCATTAACGGGTTAATTTGTAAATTAAAACGTTTAATAAAATGGAAAATCCAGAAAATTATTTGATGCCATATTAAACATTAAAATCAACAGTCGAATTGATAAGAAAAAAATTGATGAAATGATTAAAAATATATGTACTTACATTCATCATTTCAATCTTCCTGGAAGACATTTTCGAGCACAAATTTTCAACTTGTTATAAAACTCAACAACAATAGTCAATGCCTGCCAAATAGCAACTGAACTCAAAATTCTATAAGAAACCTGTAGTGTCGAACTTTAACTTAGGCAGTCGAACAGGGGAGGGGGTGAAAGAAAATTTTAGCTCCACCCCTTTTCGAGAAAGTTCAATTGAGTCATGATTTTTGACCAAGTGAATATATTTTATTTTTCGAATAGAATTAAATTGAGTTTGAGAATATTTTATCTTTCTTTATATCTTTATTTATCTTTCATTTGTATTTTTAAACTCAATGATTAAATGGAGTATGAAATAAATTCCTGATTCGAAAAACTTTTCAGGTTCCAGCATTTCATTCAATATATGTTGTTTTGGAAAATTCCTCTGACTAGAATGATCCCATCATCCAAATATTGGGAAACAGAACTTTCAAAAACCCTAACTTTTCCCGAATTTTTGGATAAAAAAGCAGATGTTCTGATTAGGTTTCTCTTTATCCCAGAGCCTGTTGACAACCACCTTTTTCCAAAAAATCATCTTTCAATTTTTGTGAATTATAACGAAGTAATAACAGGATAGGATGAAGATTCATTCATAGATATCAAACTTGGTGAAATTTAACATCAAACGTCTTTTTGATCAAGTACGTGTCTGATTCGGTTTGAGTTTCAATCTATGAGCTATAATTTTTAATTATTTTTCGGATATGTACAGGGTGCGCCAAATTCGAAACTTTCTTATGGAAACATGTCGATGTTTGAGGAACTTTTTTCATGAAAAACTCAATGGTGAAATCGCACTTGGATATATATGACGGTTTCATAGTAGGCCAAGTTACCTTCATAAGAAAATTTTTGATATCTGTGAAAACATTATTTCCGAAATTTTTCAGATAGAATCCAATGACCTTAATTGTGTTCCCTGTTAATCAACATCTCATCAGATTTTCGTATGAAAATTTAACATTTAAAAGGAGCACCTTTTAAGATTCGATGAGAAGTCTTCGGTGGTGAAGATTGTGATTATTTAAACTTCTTCCGGAAACAATGATTAACAACACAATAAGAGTAGTAATACCACCCGCAAGAACTGAGAATTAAAAAAAGAAAAAAATATTTTTTTCATATATGAGGTTTCAAAATATACATCTGATCCGATAGTAAAACGTTAATGAATTTGTCATCATTCATAAACATTTTATCATTTATAATTATAGTATCTTCTAAAGCTCACTTTCGTTAAACATAAGAATTTGAAAGCTAAAAAGCTCGAAAATTACCACAGAAAAATATCGAGTAGGTTCTGTATTCGGAATTGTTATTTCAAGTTCTATCGAAATAGGCAAAAATATATAGGGTGTTCTATTTCATTCATTATAGCTTATAGCTTGAAACTCAAATCAAATTAGAAACATATTTAAATTTGTCATCCATCTTACTCGTTGGAGCTTGGTATTCGAAATGTCTGTAGATGCCTGAAGATGATCCTATTTTTGGAAAGGTCGAAAAATATGTAGCGTTCAATAAATAGTACTTGAAGCAGACATGACAATGTTTCATTTCGAACACATATTTGAAACACATTCAGGTGTTGAATTTCACCTCAGTTTTAAATTTATAAATGGAATCTTCTAATTGGCGAGTTATTATTTCATTAAAATTAAAAAAAATAATACAATTTTTTGGAATGGAAGTGTGAATTCCAAGAAAAAAACAAACAATCCATTTCTTCATCTTACGAAGCCTTTGACTTCCGCAACCTTTTAAGTTATCAGTTCAATTTTTCTAATATTATTCTACTACGTAATATTGTTCCTAGAAGAAAAATTGAGTAAACTTGATTATAAAAACTATTTAAATTCTATTCACCCCCATGCTGTCCGCTCAACCAGAAATTCATTAGCCTCATTACGAGCTTATACTTCTACCTACATTCGTATGGTTATTTAATTGATTTTTAATGTGCTGACAAATCTTTTCTCTACTTTCAGGTAGTTTTCAATAATTTTCTTAGGTTCAATTCAAAAACATGCACTCTAAGCACTCTATTTTTATACTCATTTGTGTAAGAATAATTTTGTTTCAGAGAATAGGAGTGAAATAGGAGAAATATTGTAGGAAACACCAACAGAGGAAATGGAAATATGGTACTAAGAAATGAAACTCAATTAAGTGAAATTCTTGTCCAATAAGAAAACTTTCGTGAATGTGAAATATCACATTATATGGGGTTATTCCAAAAAATACTTCAATGTGTATACAGTAGTAAAATATGCGAATAAAAATTCAAGAGAAGCCCTGCAATATTACCCCAAAATTTCAACTGGGATTTGAGATTGATACGAAATATATAAATCTCAGTAAATCGATTCTATATTCTGGAGAATTCGAAAAATTGAATATCTAATAGATAAATAATTAAAAAAATTAAATTTTAGTGTTCTGATGATGCGATTCTCTTGAAATTTTGCATAAACATTCAGTATGTCAGTCTTTATTCAGGAAATGAACTCAATTTGAATCGGTTATCTTGTCATGGAAATATAGATATTCTTCTTTCCAATATTTCAATTGAATTTTTTAAGTTTCTGTTGACACTATGGCAACAAAATTTTGCATCAAAATCCAGTATAACAATCTTCATTTACAAAAAAAAATCCACTTGAATCGGATATGTTATGGAAATATAAAAATTATTTTTTTTTCAATATTCCAATTGAAATCATTATGGTGTATGGTGTATAGTGTCTGTGGACACTATGGCCACAGAATTCTGCATGAACATTCAGTGTATCAATCTTTATTCATGAAATGAATTTCATTCTAATACGATATTTTTTATAAAAAATTAAGTTCATTCTTTTCAATATTCCAATTGAATTTTCTATAGTTCTGTTAACGGTATCCCCACAAAATTCTGCATGAACAGTGAACTTGAAAAAGATGTACAGCCGTCATAATACGTACCGGGTCATTATATGTACCGGGGTTTTCACCATAATTTGACCCCCCCACCCCTTTAACTTTGTTACTAAAGGATATACAAAAAAATGGTTTTTTTAGAAGTTTCACGAAATCAACTGAGGTTTTTTGATATGAGTCCAGAAACTGAAATAAATACATGGTGGCCAACATATTGAAGGCAACTTCATTTTTTTAAATAGAACACCGTGTATATTTTTCCATGTTTGGCCAGCTCTTTTTCCTCTGATTTCGAATATGGAACATAATATGTTGGTCTGTCTTTTTTATTCTGAGAACTACAGAGTTTCAAATTTTGAGAAACACCTGCTAAGATCTGTAATCATTTTACAAGTGACAGAGTGCGATTACTGAAAATGCTCATTTTTGGAGTTATAATAACGTCAAAGGAAAGATATAAAGGAAGAAAAACATTGAATACAACTATATTTATTCAAATGATGAGGCAATACATAAATAGAGACTCCCGATGAAACGATTAAATTTAAAAATTGAAAAAAGCTAACAAAAAACAAGATGATCAAAAAAAAATTATCTCAAGAAAACACCATGTTAAATTTAAGCTTTGAAAACAACTAAATAACGAAATGAAAATTGAAATTGATTCCTCGCTTGACACTTGGTGAAACATGATTTCCATAAAGTAATTGAATAAATAAAACACTTGACTATAAATGTTCACAATACAAGAATACATTTGAAAAATCGGTTGTGTACAAAACAACACAAATATTAATGACAGAATTCACATCAAATACTTTCATTAACGGGTTAACTTGTGAATTAAAACGTTAAATAAAACGGAAAATCCAGAAAATTATTTGATGCCATATTAAACATTAAAATCAATAGTCGAATTGATAAGAAAAAAATTGATGAAATGATTAAAAATATATGTACTTACATTCATCATTTCAATCTTCCTGGAAGACATTTTCGAGCACAAATTTTCAACTTGTTATAAAACTCAACAACAATAGTCAATGCTTGCCAAATAGCAACTGAACTCAAAATTCTATAAGAAACCTGTACTGTTTTTAATTCCACGCCTTTTAGAGAAAGTTCAATTGAGTCATGATTTTTGACCAAGTAAATATATTTTATTTTTCGAATAGAATTAAATCATTGAGTTCAAAAATATCTTATTTTTCTTTATATATTTATATTCCATTTGTATTTTAAACGAGCAATGATTAAATGGGGTTTTGAAATAAATTTCTGATTCGAAAAAATATTTAGGTTTCAACATTTCATTCAATTTATCGACGCGTTCAAGCCAAAACGACATAAGCGCCATTTTTACGAAAATTGAGTTTTCAGTTGCACTGAATCGGCCTAAGCGCCTTCTCTGGATAGAACCTCTTGGATTTAGTCAATAAAATGGACTACTTTCACGCAATTCCGATTTAAAGCGCCAGACTCGTCTAAGCAGAATTCGTCGAGGTTGTTCACTTCAGTCATAAGCGAAAATAATGCATTGTTGACTCCTGTCATAAGCGACAAAAATACATTGTCCTATACGATTTTAATTGACTTAACCTCCATTTTTGCCTTTTTTATCAGTTTTCCTAGATCAATTTCAACTGAATGTATATACTCAGTGGTTTTTAGTGTTGTACTTACTTATAAGAGCGAATTTCGATAATTTTTTTGAAAAAATAGTCACGAAACAAGTTTTTCCTAAATAAGTCGAAATTTTCAAAATGTCGCATACGTCGTTCTGGCTTGAATGCTTCGATATGTTATTTTGGGAAATTCATCTGACTAGAATAATCCAATCATCCAAATATTGGGAAATAGACTTTTCAAAAACCCTCACTTTTCCCGAATTTTTGGATAAAAAAGCAGATGTTCTGATTAGGTTTCCCTTTTTCTCAGAGCCTGTTGACAAACATCATTTTCCAAAAAATCATCTTTCATTTTTTGTGAACTATAACGAAGTAATATATATATATATACAGGGTGTTTCATCATAAACTGGACAAACATATATTTTCGTGTAGAAGACATCGGGAGAATCATTTTTGCCTTATACAATATATCCCGTTTTCGAACCATAAGCGAGATACAGGGTGTTAAACGTTAATTTTGAGCAAGATTCTTATGGGTGTGGTCAGTTTTGTATAACAATCAAAGAAACGGTTTTTGATCAAATCTCAGTATTTTTGGGTCCTCTATTCAGAAATGTTGATGAAATCCGAAAAAAGAATTACAAAATGGCGGAAAACCTGCAACGTTCCTAATTTTTTTTCAGGTGGTCAAATTGAATTTCAGTTTCTGAATGAACACAATTTTCTAAGAATTTCTGTGCAAACATATTTTCAAAAATCGAAAACAAATTTTTTTTTACATGTCTACAGCGATAAAAAAATTTCACCCGAAATGGATGAAATTTTGTATAATTTTACTCCTTAAATTATCAAACACGAATATGAAAACGGAATTGTAAAATATCAAACGGTTTCGTTACTACAGCCATTCAAATGTTTCGTTCAAACCTCAAAAAAAAATTTAGAATGGCTTCTTAGAGTCAAAATTAATAAATTATTGCTATTTCCAAAAATCCGGTTGCTAAAATGTATTTATACAAACAAAATTCGGGAAACTCAGTTGGGAGTCGAACCCTCGGTTCCTACGTAAGTATTAATGAAGAAATTAAGACAGTTCTAAGGATATTAATATTCGTTGCTGAGCAACGGAAGTTTGTAGCTCATAGAATTCTACTGGTTATTTGAATTTCACTGAATATAATTTCGCAAGTATCGTGACACGAACTTGTTTGGAAACGAAAATAAAATATTCTTTTTTGTAAAAAATGTCATGGTTCATGCTTATTATTGAATGAATCATTCAAGAAGTAAACCTGAATTTTTTAATAATAATTCTACATTTCATAAACAAAAAAAAACAGATGAGTGGAAAAATCAATTTATAAATCGTTTTCGAAGATGTTTCCATTTTTAAGAATACACATTCTAGCCCTTTTCACAACATTATCAACCGCTGAACGTATCATTTCGGGGTTTTGCCGGATCTCCTCGGCAGCTGATTGAATTCGTTGAATAAGTTCTTCCTTTGAGTTTACTGGAGCTCTCTTATCATAAACAAGACTTTTAAGATGTCCCCAGAAATAAAAATCAACCGGTGTGAGATCCGGCGAACGAGGAGGCCATGCGATGGGTCCTAATCGGCCAATCCATCGGCGTGGGTATTCTTCATCTAGATACCCTCTTACATCACGGGTTGTGTGGGCAGGGCAACCATCATGCTGATACCAAATGCCCTGAATCTGACACAGCGGAATATCTTCAAGCAGATTTGGCAGAATCTCCGTCAGGAAGTGATAATAGCCGTTTCCAGTCAATGTTTGAGGAAGAATGTATGGTCCGATAATGAATTTATCTTTTATTCCCGCCCAAACATTAACTGAAAACCTCTTCTGGCAATTTTTTGATGCCGTGGCATGCGGATTTTCTCTGTGCCATAAAATATTATTTTTTCTGTTGAAGAAACCATCCCTATGAAAAGTAGCTTCATCCGTAAATAAAATTTGATGGAGAAAATCCCTATTTCCACGTACTCTTCTCAAAATAAATTGACAAAATTCTTTTCTTCTATGAAAATCACCGTCTTCTAAAGTTTGGCAGAGTTGGAAATGGAACGGATGGAAATTGTTCCTTTTGAGTACTCTCCAAACAGTAGTTTTACTTTTATTCACTGAAGGGTGGTTCGAAAGAGTTCTTGTGGAAATCATTAGGTTATCTCCTACTAAATTAAGGATGCGATCATCGTTTGATCTTATTGTTTCCTTTTTTTTTCCGGTGCAAACTTCCTTCTTCACGTAATTTGCGTACTGTTTCATAAAAAGTTTTGAAGTTTGGCAAATTTCTTCTTGGAAATCTGCGGGTAAATTTCCCTTGCTTTTCTGCCTGAGCAATTTGCTTCATAATAAGCCTGCACAATATCATTTTTTTCCAAAAGCGAATATTTTATTTTCGTTTCCAAACAAGTTCGTGTCACGATACTTGCGAAATTATATTCAGTGAAATTCAAATAACCAGTAGAATTTTATGAGCTACAAACTTCCGTTGCTCAGCAACGAATATTAATATCCTTAGAACTGTCTTAATTTCTTCATTAATACTTACGTAGGAATCGAGGGTTCGACTCCCAACTGAGTTTCACCGAATTTTTTTGTATAAATACATTTTAGCAACCGGAATTTTTGGAAATAGCAATAATTTATTAATTTTGACTCTAAGAAGCCATTCTAAATTTTTTTTTGAGGTTTGAACGAAACATTTGAATGGCTGTAGTAACGAAACCGTTTGATATTTTACAATTCCGTTTTCATATTCGTGATTGATAATTTAAGGAGTACAATTGTACAAAATTTCATCCATTTCGGGTGAAATTTTTTTATCGCTGTAGACATGTAAAAAAAAATTTGTGTTCGATTTTTGAAAAAATTTTTGCACAGAAATTCTTAGAAAATTGTGTTCATTCAGAAACTGAAATTCAATTTGACCACCGGAAAAAAAAATTAGGAACGTTGCAGGTTTTCCGCCATTTTGTAATTCTTTTTTCGGATTTCATCAACATTTCTGAATAGAGGACCCAAAAATACTGAGATTTGATCAAAAACCGTTTCTTTGATTGTTATACAAAACTGACCACACCCATAAGAATCTTGCTCAAAATTGACGTTTAACACCCTGTATCTCGCTTATGGTTCGAAAACGGGATATATTGTATAAGGCAAAAATGATTCTCCCGGTGTCTTCTACGCGAAAATATATGTTTGTCCAGTTTATGATGAAACACCCTGTATATAAGTGAATTTGGTTAAGAGCCTATGAAATGTAATATATTGAATGTTTAAGGGCAAAGAGACTCACTGGACTATAATTAAAGCATACTCTTTTTTCTCGACCGAGCTTTCGCAATAAGTTTATTGCATCCTCAGGGCCTCTGAAATTACAATATAGATAATTGATAGTTCATAATAAGTAATAGTTCTCATACCGAAGGTGACATTGTATACAACTTGACCATTTCACGAAACAGATTGTTTCACATTTAAAACATACAAATTAACAATTAAACAACGTACAAATTATAAATTAACATTGAGACAAGGACTAAATCACTAAAATCAACTTTAAAATTTTCCACTTCATCGCCAATAATCTGCGTCATATTTATTTACATATTACTACTTTGTTATCACTCCATTTCATGTGTGTCTTTGACAGGTTGGTTCATATGATGCTCTTCTGTGTTTCTTGTTATTCGTCTAATGGACCTTCATAATATTCGTATTTTTTGGCCTGTTCTAATAGGTAACTGTATATGTTGCTCAATTTGTGTGTGTCAGATTTTTTATTTATTGTAATTTCATGTTTTTTATTTGTATCATTTCCTGTATAAGCCTGTATTATCACAAAAGGCTTATACAGGAAATGATACAAATAAATAAACATGAAAATACAATAAATAAAAAATCTGACACACACAAATTGAGCAACATATACAGTTACCTATTAGAACAGGCCAAAAAATACGAATATTATGAATATTGCGATATTGTTTTTTTGAGAGTTTACAGTTGAATCGAATAAATGATGAAATGGCAAAAAATCAACGAACACAGATTATCTGAATAAAACACAAAACATCACAATAATGATTGAAAAATAAATGATGTTGTGTAAACAATTTATTATTCGTTGTTTGGTTTTCTTGTGCTTTTTAATTTAATAAATTGTTGTGTGAAATTTTTTTGGGCTTTTAGCAATTGTTTCTTGACCAGTAAACAGTTATTTACTTTTCCATAAAATAAGGTAACAATGTCATTTGTTTGTGTTTTATATATGCAGATTTGTCTTGCATTTTTAACTAATTAAATATAATTCTGACGGAAATAAATCTGTTGGATTAATGAAAACTTGAATATGATTCATGGATATTGAAATCATCAGAGCTGATGAATAATGACGTCGAATTCAAACTACATAATTGTAACCTCAACGCAAATATTTCACTATGAATTAATGTATCTTTTTCAGGAAAATTGTTTTTATCAATATTTTCTCCCAAAATATCATATTTTTTAATTCATTCAACGGTCACATTAAAGGGTTTTTCGCGATTTTCAGCAAAAGGGTGAATTTCTTCATGAAATAATCTTTGACAAAAGTTGCAGATAACATTATTATACAGGATGTTCCTAAATTGAACGTACAAACGAAAAGGGGAGATTCCTTAAGTGAGTTCTAGAAAAAGTTGTCCCATAAACATGGGGTCGCAAACGTTTCGTTTTCGAGATACAGAGTGTTGAAGTTTGAATTTTTTTCAAGTTTTTTTCTCATAGTACCTTCACTTCACAAGATATTCAACTGAAATTTGGCATAGCTATTACATTTGAGAGTTCCCACCACGTGACATGGCAATTTCGATAGAAGATCTACAGGGTGATATTTTTTCTGGGACACTGCCACCTGTTTTTCTGCAGAACTTTGTTTTGGTGAGCAACTGTTGATTTGAAAAAATGTAAAAAGAAGCTTTGTTCATATACTAAACTTTTCGGTCTCTTGTAGTTTTGTCGTATCTACCAACTATTTCGAGAAAAAAAAATTTGAACGATTCTCTCGAAATTCTCGTAACTATGATAGGCAGGCCAGTTTGTAATCTGTGGTGAAAGAATTCAGTGCCAGTTTTGACACATCAAATTATTGAACGTTCGTTTTTTTTTAAATGAAGGTGGTTGCATTTGTGGCTATTTATTTCTTTGAATGTAGTTAGACTACTATTTTCATTACGATTTGTATGACTGTCACGACAATATTTGATATCTGTATCTCAAAAACGAAACGTTTGCGACCCCATGTTTATGGGACTTTTTTTTCTTAAACTCACTTAAGGAATCTCCCCTTTTCGTTAAATTAAACGGAAAATTCAGAAAATTATTTGATGCTTTATTAAACTTTAAAATCAACAGTTCAATTGATAAGAATAAAATTGATGAAATTATTAAAAATATATGACCTTACATTCATCATTTCAATCTTCCTGGAAGACATCTTCGTGCACAAATCTTCAACTTGTTATAAAACTCAACAACAATGGTCAATGCTTGCCAAATAGCAACTGAACTCAAAATTCTATAAGAAACTAGTAGTTTCGAACTTTAACTTTAGGCTGTCGAACAGGGGAGGGGGTGAAAGAAAATTTTAGCTCCACCCCTTTTCGAGAAAGTTCAATTGAGTCATGATTTTTGACCAAGTTAATATTATTATTATTATATTATATTCGATTTTTCAAAAAGAATTAAATGGAGTATTAAAATAAAAAAATTTTTTTTGATATTTAAAAACTAGGGCATGAATACCAGTGATGAAAAATATTTAGGTTTCAACATTTCATTCAATGTATGTTGTTTTGGAAAATATCCTGACTGGAATAATCGCATTATCTAAACATTCGGAAACTTTCAGAATTTTCGGAAAACCTCACTTCTCCCGAATTTTTGGATAAAAAAAGATGTTATGATTAGATTTCTTTCTCCCAGAACATGCACCAAATTGCAAAAATCATCTATCAATTTTTATGAATTATAACGAAATAATAACTTGATAGCATGAAGATTTATTCATAAATATAAAACTTGGTGAAATTTAATATCTTTCGTTTTTTCGATTAAGAATGTAACTTATTCGGTTTGAGTTTCAAGCTACGAGCTATAATTTTTGATTATTTTTCAGATATGTACAGGATGGACTAAATTCGATACTTTCTCATGGAAATATGTCGATGTTTGAGGAAGTTTTTCTAAAAAAACTGAGTGAACTGAAAATCGCATATATCC
Organism: Propylea japonica; assembly: GCA_013421045.1. Lineage (NCBI taxonomy): Eukaryota > Metazoa > Arthropoda > Insecta > Coleoptera > Coccinellidae > Propylea > Propylea japonica. The sequence continues at coordinate 35,638,950 of CM024240.1, forward strand.
ATAACCGTTTTATAGTAGCCCAACTTACCTTCATAAGAAAATTTTTGATATCTGTGAAAACATTACTTCCGAAACTTTTCAGATATAATCCAATGGCCTTAATTGTGTTTTCTGTTAACCGACATATCATCAGATCAGATTTTCGTATGAAAATGTTTCATTTAAAAGGAGCACCCTATAAAATACGATAAGCAGTCTTCGGCGGTGAAGATTTTGATTATTCAAACTTCTTCCGGAAACAATGATTAACAACGCAAAAAAAATAGTAATACCACCCGCAAGAAATGAGAATAAAAAAAAAGAAAAAATGTTTTTTTTTCATGAGGTTTCAAAATGTCCACCTGATCCGATAGTAAAACGTTAATGAAAGTTCATCGTTTCACTAAAAATTTGCCAACAATCATAAACATTTTATCATTAATAATTATAGTATCTTCTAACGCTCACTTTCCTCCAACATAAGAATTTGAAAGCTAAGAAGCTCGAAAATTACTCCAGAAACATACCAAGTATGCTTTGTATTCGAAATTGTTATTTCAAGTTCTATCGAAATAAGCAAAAATAAATAAGTTGCTTCATTTTTCATTTTATTATATTTCTATTTCATTATAGCTCATAGATTGAAACTCAAATCAAATCGGACACATATTCAAATTTGTCGTCCATCATATTCATGGGAGATTGGCAATGGAAATGTCTGTAGATGCCTGAAGATGACCCTATTTTTGATAGGGTCGAAAATATGTAGCGTTCAATAAATAGTACTTGGTGAAGACATGAAAAAGTTTCATTTGGGACACATATTCGATTAAAAAACATTAAGATTTTAAATTTGACCTCATTTTTATATTTATGAATAAAATCTTCAAATTAACGAGTTAATATTTCATTATAATTCACGAAAAATGATACATGTTTTTTTGTATTATGGTGTGGGTATCCCAACAGGCTCTGAGAAATATACCAACATAATCCAGGCATCTGTTTTTTTTTTATCCAAAAATTAGGGAGAAGTGAGGGTTTTCGAAAACTCTAAAAACAATTCCACAATATTCAGGAGAAAAAAATATTTCAATTTTGAAATCCGATCTTTATTATTAGTCCCAATATTATAGAAGCCGCTTTTAGAAGTTAACTGAATTTCGAGGATATTACTTTCAACTATAGTAATCTTTTAAAGCTTATTAGATCAAAATTCTAGAGTTTTCACAACAATCAGAAGAATTGAATGTTTGTTAACTTTCTTTTTTCCTCTACTAAGTGTGGATTCCAAGGAAAGAACAACCAATCAATTTCTTCATCTTTCGAAGCCTCTGACTTCTGCAACCTTTCAAGTTATCAGTTCAATTTCTCAAATATTATTCTACTACCTGATATTGTTACCAGAAGAAACTTTTAGTAAACTTGAATATAAAAACTATTTGAATTCTATTCACCCCCATGCTGTCCGCTCAACCAGAAATTCATTAGCCTCATTACGAGCTTATACTTCTACCTACATTCGTATGGTTATTTAATTGATTTTTAATGTGCTGACAAATCTTTTCTCGACTTCAGGTAGTTTTCAATAATTTTCTTAGGTTCAATTCAAAAACATGCACTCTAAGCACTCTATTTTTATACTCATTTGTGTAAGAATAATTTTGTTTCAGAGAATAAGAGTAAAATAGGAGAAATATTGTAGGAAACACCAACAGAGGAAATGGAAATATGGTACTAAGAAATGAAACTCAATTGAGTGAAATTCTTGTCTAATAAAATTACTTTCGTGAATATGAAATATAACATTATATGAGGTTATTCACAAAAAATACTTCAATGTGTATACATTAGTAAAATACACGATTAAAAATGGAAGCAAGCCCTGAGCAGGAGCTTCTGAGCGCTCGTTCTCTGGTGGAGCAATAGGACTATCATCTCAAAATTCTGTATATGACTTGAAATTGATACTTTATATATAAAAAATTAAAAAAATTCAATTCTATGGTCACACTTGAAAATTAAAATAATTAAATTTTATGGTTCTGATGATGCGATCCTCTTGAAATTTGGCATGAACATTCAGTATATCAATCTTTATACCAGGAATAAATTTCACTCAATTCAGATAATATCTTGTTATGAAAATATAATTTTTTTTTCAATATTCAAATTGAATTTTCTATAGTTCGGATGATGCGATGATCTTCAAATGCGATCCTATTGAAATTTTGCATGAACATTCAGTATATCATTCTCAACTTACAAAATGAATTTCATCTGAATCGGAAAGTTGGTTATGGCAATGAAAAAATTCTTCTTTTCAATATTCCAATTGAATTTTCTATGGTTCTGTTAATACTATGGTCACAAAATTTTGCGAGAGGCTCACTATGAGCATCTGGCAAGTTGCTGCAGAATTTCATTCCGTTTGCCCTCGTTTTGTGTGAAATATTGAGGAACAAAAATTTTGAATGGCCACTTTTTATGGAACACCCTGTACGATTTTTCTGGTTAACAAACTTAACCGAGCTATTTGGGAGCTGAACACACCCTGAAAATTTCAAGTCTCTAGGACAATCCGTTCGAGAGTTATTGTGCTCACGGACGGACGGCCGGCCCTACAGAATTTGATTTGACCTCATATTTTCCATCAGGGAGTCGAACCCTATCGTTTGAGACCATTTTCGGCTCAAAATTCGAAAATTACAGACATTTGGGCAAAACGATATAGCACTCGTCTAAGTAGAACGAGCGCTCAAAAATTTAAGGGAAGCCCTGCAATTTTACCTCAAAATTTTATATGGGATTTGAGATTGATACGAAATATATAAATCTCAGTAAATCGGTTTTATATTCTGGAAAATTCGAAAAATGAAATATGTAGTAAATTAATAATTAAAATAATTGAATTATAGTGTTCTGATGATGCGATTCTCTTGAAATTTTGCATGAACATTCAGTACGTCAGTATTTATTCAGGAAATGAACTTAACTTGAATCGGTTATCTTGTCATGGAAATATAGAGATTCTTCTTTTCAATATTTCAATTGAACTTTTTATGGTTCTGTTGACACTAATGTGACAAAATTTTGCATCAAAATTTAGTATAACAATCTTCATTTACAGAAAAAGTTTCACTCGAATCGGATATGTTATGGACATAAAAAAATAATTTTTTTTCAATATTCCAATTGAAATTTTTATGGTTCTGTTGACACTATGGCCACAAAATTTTGCAGGAACATTCAGTGTATCAATCTTCATTCATAAAATAAATATCATTCTAATAGGATATTTTTTATGAAAATTGAAGTTTATTCTTTTCAATATTCCAATTGAATTTTCTATGGTTCTGTTAACACTATGGCCACAAAATTCTAGATTCACATTGAACTTGAAAGAGATGTAGTCGTCATAATATGTACACATTTCCACGCCACCTTTGAGGTAGTGTACTCAGCGCGTTTTTTTTAAGTGGTTTCCCCAGTAGGCCTATTCCACTGATATGTTGTTATTCCATTCAGTTTTGAACTATTGAATAACTATGGATATTGACAAGGTTTGAAAATGATAAAAGGAGTATAAATCAAAATAATATAAAAATGTATATCCGTCTCAATCTAAATTACTATACTTATTTTTATTTCCTCTTCTGATTCTTCTTTTTGTTCTTTTCCTCATCCTTGTTTATCTTCTTCATTCTGGGTGTTAGTTAATGTAAAAAATGCCGATAACAGTCTAACTGTAATATTCAACTTCTACACGGGGTCGTTTTTTACCCCTTTCTTCGCTCTCGTTCATGGATGGCGTGAATTCCTCGCTAATCGAAGAAGAACTGCCTTGATGCGAGGCAAGTTTACTCGGAACCGGAACAAAATTTTGATGCCTATACTTCTTTTGCGGTTTCTTTTTCAAAAGGAATTTGTCCATAAATTTGTATGCAACGTCAGGTTTTAATGTCTTTGATACTATGCCATCCAGGCATTTGTGATAGAATTCTGCTTTTTTGAGTTTACTACCAAGCAGAACCTTTTCTCTCTCTCGGTATGAACCTTAGGTGCAGGTTTAGGTTCATCTGATACTTTAGTCACTGTCACATTTTTTTCTTCTAGTGCTTCCTCAATACTTCGATACATATTCCTCCTCAATACCCGACGTTGCAGAATTTTTTCGTTCGAAGTTGTCTTCATTTTTCCACGAATAGCTTTAAATTCCAATCTTCTTCGTTCCTTTTCAACCTGAAAACATATTTAAAGTTAGTAAAATTATGTTTTAACATTTTGGTTTATCTAATTTCAATTAGTTATTTTCCAATCTAGAGTTGAAAGTTGTTCTTTTCCCCACGAGAATGCGGCAAGAAATTGAGCGCGGGGAAGCTACTTTGCGCTTGAGATAGGAACATTATTTATAATCGTATCATAAAATGAAAAATTATTCAAGCATTTTTTTGCACAAGACGATAAACAAAATCCATAAAGATTTTGTGATAACAATTACCCTATTTTATGAAAATAAGGAAAAAAACACTACTAATGGATGAATATCATTTGATAAATTAAAGCACTAAAATAAAAGTTTCAGAGAAAATTTTTCAATATCTAAGCGTCACTTTTTCGATCAACTAGTGAAATGAAACAGAAGCTAATTTAGAATAATTCAGGAATATGTTTTATTATATGGAACGAAAATTATTTCATGCTATAGGGAACCGTAATATTATCTATGGAATTGATGGAACTTAAAATTGATTAAATCTAAAGTGTACTTACATCCATACTGCCAACAGACTTGGAAGACATTTTCGCACACAAATCTTCAAATTCTTATAAGACTTCACAATAACACTCAATGCTGACAATTCAACAACTGAATTCAAAATTGTATGGGAAACTTATATATGTTTTCGACAGAAAAAGTTTACCTACATTTTAATTGTTATTTAAGCGATTTTCTGAGGCAACAAATAAAATCTTAGGTTTCAGGTCATTACCGAGAAGATGTGTCATGCTTATTGTTCAATGACCCGGAATGACAGGGGTATTTACACCCCACCATGAAAAGTAAAATTGCCTCATAATTTTTCACCAGATATTTTACTTACATTTTGAATAATATTTGATATATATATATATAATATTTTAGACTGTTGGGAAATACGAAAATTCACCTCACCAGCTTTCGAGTTTATTTTCATTGTGTGAATATGATGCTATCTACTAGATATTGAGAGCTTATGAACAACATGTTGATTTAAATACGCAACCTGAAAATTTCATTCGTTTGATTAATTATTTTCTGAAATATATCTTAATAAATTTTGGGCTATTAGAAAAAAATTTCGATTCATATTGAGGGGATCGATTAGTCATTGAATGAAAATAGTTCAGCCAACTTTTGAGATTTTTATCTCTAGCCATTTTGAAGATTTCTGTAAAAAACACTCTTTTCGATTTTATTTTTTTTCTCTTGTTGTTACGAAAGCTCAGAAAATTTAGAAAAAATAATGAAAAAGAATTTGAGAAAAAGAATACACAAAAGATACGTTGGAAGCACTCGACCTACCTTTGTTGGAATGAACGCCAGAGTTGGAGATGGTACTTCCCAGGATCTATTGTCTTGAAAAACTTGAAGAAAAATATCCAAAATATCCAAAAATTTCGTGGTTTCGATTGAAACAATTCACGGCGTAGCGCACTTTTTGGAACGAGAATTCGAACTGATCTCACCCATATGTCCTCATATGCAGTCCGAGATTTCCCAACGTATTTTACTACAATTAAATGAAATGAATAAATGATCGGAATGAATGTGAAAACCAATTAAAGAAATCGACGCGTTGATTCAACGATTGTTTCGAAACAAAATAAATAATTATTTAACTGAATTTAGAATAAAGCTAAAACAAAACAAATAATGAGTGTTGCATTAACATAACCGCCCACCTAAAATATACATATTTTAAGAAAAAAAAAGAAAATTGAAACTGAAATTTTGCAATGACTATTGCTGAGGCAATGGACACAACTTTACAATAGGTATTGGCTTGTGCGAATGGTAGCTCTACGAGCTATTCCATCTGAACCCAGATGTAATTTCTCGATTCTTGCCAATCGCCAGCGCAAAGGAGAAATAGGTCCATCATTGATGAGGACAAGCATTCCTGGTTTTAGGGTGGAATCTGAATGTTTATCCCATTTTTGACGTTGTTGTAACGTATGGAGATATTCTGTGTGCCAACGTTTCCAAAAATCAGCATGAAGCCGCGAGAGCAATTGCCATCGAGACAACCTGTTGATTTGTAAATGGGACAAATCATCATCTGGGAGCGCAGTCAAGGGTGCAAGCGTCAAAAAATGACCCGGTGTCAAGGCGGATAAATCATTTGGATCACTGCTCAATGGGCAGAGAGGTCGTGAATTAAGAACCACTTCAATTTGTGTCAGAACCGTATACAGTTCTTCATAAGTTAATTTCTGCTTACCAATCACTCTTATTAAATGTGTTTTCACTGATTTTATACCAGCCTCCCAGAGACCGCCGAAGTGAGGTGCAGATGGAGGGTTGAAACTCCAATCAATATTTTCAGCCTCGGTAGCATTGCGCAACAAGGCACGTAAAAGAGTGTAGGCACCTCGGAAATTTGTACCACCGTCACTAAATATTCGATTACATCGACCTCTACGTGCTATAAAGCGTCGTAATGCTGCTAAGAACGCTTCTGAAGTAAGGTCAGAAACCAACTCTAAGTGTATTGCCTTAACGGCGAAACAAATGAAAAGGCAAACGTATGCTTTTGTATGTTTAGTACCTCTTGACCTTGTCATAGTGATAAGGAAAGGACCGCCGAAATCAACACCAACACATTGAAATGGCTTAACCCGGTGTAAACGGCTAGAAGACAAGTTTCCCATAAACGGCTGAACTGGCTTGGGATTCGAACGGAAACAAGTGTTACATTTGGAGAGCACGCGATGTATAGCTCGCCTAGATGAAAGTATCCAAAATTGCTGAGAAATAAGGTATTGCAATGCTTGGTGACCTGGATGTAGGTGTTTAAGGTGGAAATGACGAATTATGAGGTCCGTCAGAGGATGTTGACAAGGAAGTAAGGCAGGGTGTTTGCTCTCAAAAGAGAGCCCTGAAAGAGAAATTCTACCGCCCACCCTGAGAATATCATCTGAGTCAAGAAAAGGATTCAGTTTTCTGAGGGGTTTCGATAAAAGTTTACCTTTTCGAAGCTGATCGATTTCCACAGCTATTTGAACTTGTTTCACTAGAAAAAGTTAGGCCTGTGTTAGCTCCGAAAAAGTCAATTTGCCTTGACAAGGCGATGAAGAATTTCGAGTATTGAAGCAGAACCTTAAAACATATGCTAAAATCCGCTGAATTTTCGGGAGAGATGAGAATTTTGTTATTAGTTCATCAGTCAAGGATGCCTGAACTGATGTTATCAGGACAATTTTCCGTTCTTCTTCTGAGCAGAGAGGAGAATCTTCCGAATCAATAAATGAAGTGCTCAGAATTTGCTTCGATCTCAACCAAGCTGGTCCCGACCACCACTTACTGCAATTTATCAATTTTAGGGGAGTCAAACCGCGAGAGCCAAAGTCAGCAGGGTTATCCTCTGATTTAACATGAAACCAGTTTTCAGGGGGAACAAGATTTTGAATTTTTGTGGTTCGATTGCTCACTGAAGATTTCTACTTATGAGGGGACGATTTTATCCAAGATAGAGCAACGGTTGAATCTGACCAGGCGAATAGGTCAGAAAATATACCTGATGGATAGGTTGATACTACAAAAGAAATTAGTTTCGCTAATAATAGAGCAGCACATAACTCTAGACGAGGAAGAGATATGCGCTTAATGGGAGCAACTTTGAATTTTGCACAAATAAGAAAAGTCTTAATTTGTCCTGATGAATAAATGAAACGAAAGTAGACGACTGCTGCATAACCTTTTTCACTGCTATCACCGAATCCATGTAATTCACATCTGGTATATGATTTTGGAAAAATGCAACGAGGAATACGTAGATTTTGTAGATGAGAAAGTTCAAACTTACATTGATTCCAACAGTTTACGACGTCAGAAGTATGGGTCTGGTCCCACTGTAAACCTTGAGTCCAAAGAACTTGTATGAGATGCTTCATGAAAAAAGTAAAAGGAGTTAAGAAACCCAAGGGGTCGTAAGTTCGAGCAAGTTGCGATAATTTGCTACGTTTCGTGCAAATGGAATCTATTTTAGATGTAACAAATGAAAAGGTATCGGTATTCGGATTCCAGCAAAGTCCAAGAATCTTCATGAATTCCCCATCAGTGAATTAAAATGACTGCATCAGCTGATGTTCTATTGGAATTCCTTCGAGGATTTCTGGCTCATTACTGGCCCATTTTCGCAATTCGAAGCCCCCTTTGTTCAAAAGAGAAATGTGCTCATTTCTGAGATCAATGGCATTCTGAACATTATCGGAACCTGACACAACATCATCAATGTATATATCCTCATCAAGGATCCTAGAAGCTAAAGGACAACTATCTTTTTCATCTATAGCCAACTGACGCAAGGTTCGAAGCGCTAGAAAAGGAGCCGAAGACAGCCCATACGTGACAGTGTTTAACTCATAACACTTTATGGATTCTGAGGGTGAAAATCTCCAGAGAATGCGCTGATATTTACGATGATTCGTGTGAATCAGAATTTGGCGATACATTTGTCGTATATCGGCCGTGAAGACAAACTTATGTGTACGAAATCGGAGAAGGATGGTGGCAATATCCTTTTGCAGCTTTGGGCCTGTAAGAAGGCAATCATTTAAAGATGAATAACCACCCACCTTTGCTGAAGCATCAAACACAACCCTTAGTTTGGTGGAAGTACTATCGGGTTTGAGAACGCAATGGTGTGGGATAAAATAGGAAAATTCATCAGAGGGCATTGAATCTACCAATGTCATATGGTCAGATTTATGCACTATCAATCCAAATAACTCACACGAGAACCCTGTTTTTTTTCGTAGGCTATCCTTGCCGAATTCTCATGCCTAATGCCGTGTTTAATGGCTTCGGAATTGAGATTTCTTGGTTCTCTGATATCTTAAACCACATTCATGAAAATCGAGTCCCTGGATTTGTTTCTATATCTCGAACATACTCTGCCAAACAAGGATGCTGTTATTCGGAGTTTCCTCTGTTCTCTCCAGCTTCGGCTCTTTCTTTGCATCAAGGTTTCATCCTTAATTTTATCTAGAGTGATCACGCTCTGATGGAACCTCATAAAATATTCCGTGCATACGGAACCATAATTTGAAGATTCTCTCGTTATTCTTGGAGGAGCAGAACAGATAGTGCAACAATAATCTTGCGAAAAACCCGAGTATCCCTTTGGATCGACGCACATTTGGTGGAACCAATGATTGCAAAATTGATTACTGCATTGCACCCACATTACTGACCGCTCCTTTATACCTTGTCCACAGTGGGCACATAAAGCAAGTTCTTTGTCATCATCCGGAAATATAATTTCGCATGAGGGTGTACCTGCTGGGACATCAATGTTTGATCTATAAGTTTTCAAAAACCTCTCACTAAAATGGGAAAAATTATTTTTTTCCTTTATTCCACGTTTCCTGTGATGATTTTTCATCAGTTGATTCTTTTTTATTTCAATATCGCTTTCTATTTGTATGGCAGATATATCATCCATTAACTTTATGATGAAACGTGAACATTTCATATTGGTTTGTCCATCCAACACGTTTTTTTCAATTGTCCGAAATAGGCTTCAACCAACGAATTACTCAATCTGGATGTATTTTCCAACATGAGACCACTCCAGAGTGGACTAAGAGGTAAGTATTTACCTAGAATCAAATTCCATAATTCTTTGTTATATAATACATTTTTGGCTTGCCCTGCGAATTCATTCAATAATATATTCTAAACGAGAGCTGAGAATCTTTGATAAAATGGACTGGATTTTTGAAGGGTTTTTCTTCATTCATGATATATCAGGCTTCTTATTGTCAATGTGATCAATATTTTGTGACCAGGTACATTGCTGAGAACAAATCATTTTTATTGAATGTTCCGCTTCTTTTGTCATAAAATCAGAGAACTCTGAATTGAGTATTTGTAAATAGAATGAACAAAGGAGTCAATAGTACTCAAAATATTTATTTGTTTAGCTGCTGCCAATATTTCTTTATAATATTTTTTTTGAAAATCATTGGGCGCCACAGCATCTATGTCTTGCAAACCATTTTTATGAAATGCGCACAATACAAGCAATACAATATTGCAGGTCTTCTTTGATAGAGGCAGTTGACTCAAGATGCTGGTAGCAATTATCTATATATTCTTTCAGAGAACATCTATTCAGAGCTTTACACATTGCATGAATGTAAGCGTATGAAAATCTGTTACCACTCTTGAGAAACCAGGCCAGAATGTTGGCATTCACAAGCATACCTGACATCGTTGAAAAGCTTGAACATAGGATTCGAATAATGTACTGCTGAAATCATTGAGAATATTGGGAATATTCTCTTGATTTTGTAATTGTAATAACAGCTGTATAGAAATAAATTCTCTTACATGTATTCGTAGGTTTTCTAGCAACCGAACCTGTTGCATCAAAATGAACCGTAGGTAGCGCATTATCAATTTGAGTCTTTAGAACTTGAATCTATGGAATACTGAAGAATTGATATTGAAAGAAAGACTTATTTCTTAAATAAATCAGGATGCCGTTGCTGTAAATTGATAAGATCGATCAAGTCATCTGGACTGCTATCGTATCGGCAAAGTTGCTCTGATCTAATTTCTCTGCACACGACATCAGATTTGATTTTTTGTAAATTTTTTCCAACACGCAGTAACTGCTGAGACGCATTTTTCAGAGTATGTTTTTTGTAAGCTAATGGTTTCAACTTTTCCAATTTTCTCCTCACAATCGATCTTTCTCTCCCTCTAACTTGTAAGGTCTATAGTCGGGATGACAAAAATCAACAGATTTGGTAAACACTTCAACATATCCTGTTCTGGAGATGATTATTCTCAATTTTTGCTTTGCTGTTATTGTGTTTACATTTAGCTAATAATGTTCCGCAAAAACAGTTGGATAAAAGTCCTTTCTCAGTCTATTTCCCTCACTATAATATTCCAGACTGCCTTGCCTATGGTGAACGCCCCTTCAAAATGCGAACAAGCATTGAATTTTGAAGCGAATACTTCGGAAAAAGCGATGTCTTGGAATTCTTTGGTAAAACTGTTATAGAAGATTTCGGAGATAAAAGGTTCAAAATTTTTTTAGGTATTTCTACAGAACTTTCATCTGAAAATACTTCTTGAGGCTCTGGAATTGGTGAGAGTTCTGAACTCGATACAGCATCATTCTTCTTCGAACTTTCTTTACTATAATTTTGTTTTTCGACTTCCTGAAACATTTCATTTTCTCCTGAAATCTCATCCGAATTATCTTGCACTCTTTTATTATCACCTTTCGAAACTTCAATATCGCGTTCGGAGTGAATCATACTATCATTTAGATGAACAATCAGTTTTCTATCCCCCTGTTCCAATGATTCTATATTTTTATTCATAGACTAGCAGACCCAACAGACGTTGTTCTGTATACACAAAAATCCATTCAATTTGATCCAGCCGTTCAGTTGCAGAGTAGACGAATAACCTGAATAACGACTTCAGCGCCATCGGTTGATCTGATTTGTGATCATAAACATACGGGCATCAGGCAATCCAAAATAGATTCATACATCCCTCACACTTCGGTACCTTCTCCTACCCGCCTAGTGCCTACCTCGGAGACGCATTTTGGTGCGATTCATCTTCAACCTGCCATATCTTTTGATGTATTCATCATAATTGAATGAGGATCAATAGCGTATTCATAAAAAAATACTCCCAAATAATGCATAATTTGAGAAACATTGGGGTACCTTCAAAAGGTGATACTGAGTAAACCTTGAACGATAGATATATGGTATCGCGGTTTTTTTTGTAGAACTATTAAAGAGGTACATTTCCGTCATACATTGTTTCCATGTACTTCTTACGGCGCACCTGAAAATAGCTGATCATGGCTGATTTGGTACTCATATTTATTATCATTGAAGTTATAGTAGGTTTCCTTAATTTTCTGGGTGGAAAGTATAGCCTATGTTACTCAGGGATAGTGTAGCATTCTAAGGGTGAAATAATTCTTGAAATCGGTGTATTAGCTTATGAGTTAACTCTTATCAAACCCGCAAATCCACAAACCCACAAACATACAAATCTTTTCTCTTTATAATATTAGTTTATCTAAGGAAAAAAATATTTTAATAATGTAAGCACGGTTGCAAAACTGAAAAATTGTATTCACCTTCCATTCGATATTATTCTTTGCTTGAGCAGAATCCGAACCAGCTTAAGACACCGGGATCTGAATAAGAAGATGATAAAATATTTTCATTTATTCGAAGTTTTCAAATGAAACTTGAATAATGTATTCTCTATTAACAAATACTTGTAAATACTTTGCACTAACATCCATATTTATACAGCTTCATTGATATATTCCAGGCTCAACAAACAAAGACATCGAAGAAATTTCATTTGAAATATTTACAAATGAATTCTTCCATAGTATGTTCTTCCGAGATTAAAAAACAAAAACAAAACACACTATTATTATTTATTAAAATCTTCGGCTATCGATTTCGGAAATTATTCCATCATCAGGCCAGCTGAAAGTATACAAATGTAGAACATGTATTTATTTAGGCGAGAGTATGCAACTTACTGTCTTGAATTAAAATGAACACACACTGTTTAAAAACATTAAAATTGTTAAAAATGGTCCTCCTCTGTCAGAATTGTTAAAAATTTCTTTAAAAATCTAGTCAACCTTTATTACTAATACATATATCTGTCTTGTGGGAATGTCAACTGAATTTGGAACTATAGGATATGTGCGAAATGTGATATTTAATATGTTAATATATTATTTGGTCTATTGGTGGCGGGAATTTTTGAATTTTATATATATTGTTTTTTTTTAGGAATCTATGAGTTTGAAAATGCTTCTTCTGTTGAATTCTATATTATCATTAAGTAAAAATTGGTTGTCTTTATTTTTTAAAATTTCTAGTTGTTCGAGTAATATAATTTTATGGTAATTATTTTCTTTATGAAGCATTTTCAGATTATCTAATGTGATATGATGTCCGGTATCGTTCAAATGTGTGCCTAAAGCGGAATGAGGTTGATTTCTTTTGTGTTCTTTGAATCTTTTTTCTACATTACGAGTTGTCATTCCTATGTAAAATGAAGGGCAGTTTGTGCATGTTATTTCATAGACTCCGCTGGATTGTTCAAGTTTAGACTTCACCTTATTATTGATCAATATATCCGCTATTGTTCTGTGTCGTTTATTTGTTAGTGTATAATTGTATTTCTCTAAAGTATGTTTTAGTTTTTCATGTAGATCTTTGTAATATGGTGTTGATATGAAATATTTCCTGATGGGTGTGTGGGGGTAGATCTTATCTAGAATTATTTTTCTTTTCATTGATTTTAGAATTTCATCGATATATGATTTGGAATATTCATTTTCTCCGCCTACTTGGTATATTATATCTAGTTCTTTCCTATAATTTTCTGGTGTTAAAGGGGTGTTAAAAAGTCTATGAAATAGAAATCTAAATGCGGCTCTCTTCATTGTGGGTGCGTGGTATGAGCTAAAGGGAATGATGGTGTTAGTTTGTGTGGGTTTCCTGTAGATTTCGAAAAGAAAAACATTATCATCTTTTAGTGTTATGCTCAGATCTAAGAAATTCAGCGAATTTGCTATAGCGTGTTCTATGGTGAATTTAATTTTATATCTGGAGTTGATTTCTTGGTAGAATTCTTCAAGTTCTGTATTTGTTCCTGACCATATGCAAAAGATGTCGTCTATGTATCTTTTCCAGATTACTATGTTTTCGCTATGTGGTAGGAGCATTATTTGTTTTTCTACGTGATCTACATAAGTGTCCGCTATAAGTCCGCTAGATGGTAGGCCCATGGGTAATCCGTCTTTCATAATATATATTTTTTCGTCAAATATGAAAAAGTTTTGTTCGGTTATAAGTTGACCAAGTTTTGTTATATTTTCTATATCCTCAGTTTCCAAATTTAAACTGTTATTGTTGTTTTGATGTGTTATTAATTGTTCTCTGAGTAAATTGATGGATTCATTAATGGGGATATTGGTATAGAGGTTGACTATATCAAAGGATAAAATCATGTATGTTTTATCGGGTTTTAATTCGAGGGATTGTATTTCTTTTATCAATTCCAGAGAATTTTTATAGAATAATTTGATCTGTATTCCAGTTTTTTACTAAAGAAGTTGTTAATAAATTTTGAGATTTTTTGACATGGGGACGATATTGCCGATGTTATTGGTCTTATGCTCTTGTCTGGTTTGTGAAGTTTAATTGTGCTGTACAATTTTGGTAGTTGTGGGTTCTTTTCTTTTAATGTATGAATTGTTTCGTTGAATTTTTTTTTACGTCGGAAGAGTTGTTTTTAATGTATTGTTTACTTTGGTGGAATATTTTTGTAAGGGGTTATTCTTACATTGTATTATATTATCTTCGTTGAAAAAGTTTAGTGTTTTCTCAATGTACATATTCTTTTCTAACAATACTAGTCCTGCGTTTTTGTCAGCTTTGGTTAAAATAAGGTTGTTGTCATTTATTTTCTCTCGTATTGTTTTTATAGTTGTTGTTAGTTGTTTATTGTTAATAAATTGTTTTTTGTTGCATACTCTTACCTTTTCATTTTTGTAAAGTATAAGGTCTTCTGTCAAAGCATCAGTAATTTTTTTGTAATCTGGGTTTTTTCTTATTTGAACTTCTAGGTCAACTGCAGTCTTGTGAACATCCATGTTTTTAGGAACCGGTGCGAATTTGTGTCCCAGGTTCATCACTCTCATTTCTTCTTCGTTCAGTGTTATTTTTGAGAGGTTCGTGAATTTGGTGTAAAATTCATGGGGGTTTGGTGTATCCGAATTTACTTGGTGGTTTCCTAATTGTCTCTGCCTGGGTGTGTTTTTTTCTTTTTCTTCGATTAGTTTTCTAAGTTTTGTTCTTCTCCTTCTATCTGCTTCCCAGTTTGAATAGAATACATCTTCTTCTATTTTATCGATTAATAACTGGTATTCTATGGTATGTAGATATTTTTGTAGGTAATGGTGAAAGAATTTGAGTTTACTGTCGACGATTCCTGATTGTTTATATTGTCTTCTTATTTCTTTCCTAAGTAGCGTTGACTGTATTTGGTTCTTGTTGTAATTAGATGGTATTTTGAAGTTCAGAAATTTCGGTGTGACATTATTCCTTTTGCATTGTTGGAGAAATTGTATGTGGTTGTTGATGCGATGTCTTTTGTTCATTGTATATTCAGGTGTTGGAAGACTTTGGATAGCTCCAATTTTTCAATTTTACAAATGAATTCTTCCATAGTATGTTCTTCCGAGATTAAAAAACAAAAACAAAACACACTATTATTATTTATTAAAATCTTCGGCTATCGATTTCGGAAATTATTCCATCATCAGGCCAGCTGAAAGTATACAAATGTAGAACATGTATTTATTTAGGCGAGAGTATGCAACTTACTGTCTTGAATTAAAATGAACACACACTGTTTAAAAACATTAAAATTGTAAAAAATGGTCCTCCTCTGTCAGAATTGTTAAAAATTCCTTTAAAAATCTAGTCAACCTTTATTACTAATACATATATCTGTCTTGTGGGAATGTCAACTGAATTTGGAACTATAGGATATGTGCGAAATGTGATATTTAATATGTTAATATATTATTTGGTCTATTGGTGGCGGGAATTTTTGAATTTTATATATATTGTTGTTTTTTTAGGAATCTATGAGTTTGAAAATGCTTCTTCTGTCGAATTCTATATTATCATTAAGTAAAAATTGGTTGTCTTTATTTTTTAAAATTTCTAGTTGTTCGAGTAATATAATTTTATGGTAATTATTTTCTTTATGAAGCATTTTCAGATTATCTAATGTGATATGATGTCTGGTATCGTTCAAATGTGTGCCTAAAGCGGAATGAGGTTGATTTTTTTTGTGTTCTTTGAATCTTTTTTCTACATTACGAGTTGTCATTCCTATGTAAAATGAAGGGCAGTTTGTGCATGTTATTTCATAGACTCCGCTGGATTGTTCAAGTTTAGACTTCACCTTATTATTGATCAATATATCCGCTATTGTTCTGTGTCGTTTATTTGTTAGTGTATAATTGTATTTCTCTAAAGTATGTTTTAGTTTTTCATGTAGATCTTTGTAATATGGTGTTGATATGAAATATTTCCTGATGGGTGTGTGGGGGTAGATCTTATCTAGAATTATTTTTCTTTTCATTGATTTTAGAATTTCATCGATATATGATTTGGAATATTCATTTTCTCTGCCTACTTGGTATATTTGAACGATACCGGATATCATATCACATTAGATAATCTGAAAATGCTTCATAAAGAAAATTATTACCATAAAATTATATTACTCGAACAACTAGAAATTTTAAAAAATAAAGACAACCAATTTTTACTTAATGATAATATAGAATTCGACAGAAGAAGCATTTTCAAACTCATAGATTCCTAAAAAAAACAACAATATATATAAAATTCAAAAATTCCCGCCACCAATAGACCAAATAATATATTAACATATTAAATATCACATTTCGCAAAAATCAGACATCTCGACAATTTTGGTTCCGTAACATCTTCTTGGATCCATCTGAACAAAAAATGATATAGCTAAACCTTTACTGCAAATTGTTTCGAATATGGCACAAGTAAACAAATAACTCACAAAAAAAATTTTGAACAGTTGAAAGGTATTTCTTTGCAGGCATCTAAATAAGAAACACTTACCGTATATTGAATAATTTTAATTTCACTAAAATCCTATTTTTCTAGGTTTTTTGACTACCTCAATTTGGCGAATAACACGTCGTAACAGGTGTAAGCCGGCGGGCAAACTAAAGATAACCTTACTCACAAAATAAGCGTCTGACGGCGGCAATAATAGTCGAACGCCGAGAAGCGAGTGTTAGTCCAGTCATATTAGGGGTTTCACATCGGAATGAAAGATAAAAGCTGTAAATTGGTATGAACCTTTGTTTGGTCATTCTAAATGTTGTCCCGAAAGTCACAAATGCTATAGTGTCGGCGTCTTAAGATATTCAAGGTCAAAGGTCATAAAAATCGTTTTTTCGCAAAGATTCGCCTTCCATTGCTTAAATGAGATTTGCACTTATATAAGGTTGTTCATTTTCAAATCAGTCTCAAAAAAATGGCGTCCTCTTTTTATTTTGGGTGCTTTTAATAACTTTTCGATGTCCATAAAATTCACCTCGGAAATGTCATCACAGTCTGGAAAGATAAAGGAAGTGTTGTCTCTTCTGAGGAATTTAAAAGTATAATTATTATCATCGTTCTCGGAGACCGATTGGATTTGTCCGATGTAATGTATTTGATGGTATTCTTAGTTGGGAAAACGAACTATGACATAGGCCTCTTACGTAATTTCGTACGGACCAAATTCTTCCGAAGAATTTGAAATACTAGAGAGCCTGGATTCATTGAATTGATTATCTCTGCCAATTGTGGGTTTTGTAATTGTGTCATTATTTTTTTCTTCTTCAATTTGGGTAGCTTCTTCGGCGTTCAAGTCATCGTTCCCATCTTAGTCACTATCAATTTCTTCAGTTTCGTTTGTGTCCAACCTAAGATCCTCATATCGGACGGATTCTCCAGGCTGTATTCTTAAGGCTTTCTTTTTACCCCTTTTAAGACTTTGTTCCTGCTCTTTTCTTCCTTTCAAGAAGTCCAGAAGTGAATTATCAATAGTTTTAGTTTCTTTCACGTGCTGTTTGAACCTCTCATTAGGCATCTTCTTTAACACTTCATGTGGACTGAAAGGGTGAATTCCTGTAGCCCGGAATCCACTTTTAATTACTTTTTCAGTAATTTTTTTTGACAATAATCTAGCTAGAAGTTGAGGAAAAACACTTTTTTCTACGCAGTTAATAGATGGCTGTTTCAATTTGATATCTGTAAGTATTGATCTCCATGCCTGTTTAACAGGTCCGAAAGACTGACCTCAAGAGGTTTAGTCAATTGCGTCGAATTAGGCGGGAGTAAAACGAATCTCATGTTGAGCCTTTGGCATAATTGAATTATATCAATGTTGAGATGTGATGCTAAGTTATCACCGATGAGCACTTTTACTTCTTTATATTTTTTGCCCAAGGAACAATTATTTTGTTGAACCAGTCTTGGAACGTTGATGAATCGAACCACCCTGACTTGCTCATATTGTAGACTGTTCGAGGGGGTCCTCCAGCGACCTATCATATAGACGTTCTGATTTATACTAGTGTTGGGAATAATCGAGTACTCGATGATCGAGCGATCCAAATAATCGAGCGATAATCGAGCGGTTTTTCGCTTGATACCCACCGAGCGATTTTTCGCCTGATCGCCACCCTCGATTATATTCGTAATCGGCCGAGTTGCAAGCGAATAAGCGATCATGCATTGCTAACGCTCACCGCTCATTCAGCGCTGTACGGCCTCTACATTCATTGCGTTGTGACTTGCGATTTTGTTTATATCTTCTGTCCTCGAAATTGAAGCTCGCGTCACGCGTGTATCGTATTGATAATTATTTATTATCATGGGATCAAAACAGAAGTCCGCTGTATGGAATCATTTCCATAAAAATAATGATAAAAAATTTGCGACTTGCAATATTTGTAGAAAAGTTTTGTCTGATTATGGCAGTACTACAAATTTGAAGCAGCATTCCGTTATTAGATATGATGATAAGATGTTTTTCAGTAAAAATTTTAATTTTGTTGATTTTTTCAGTTTTATAAACGAATACCTTAAAACATCTCTACATTTTATTGAGTTCAGACAATACTCGACAACCTCACATTCCCCAGTCATCACCCATTCACCAACTAATTTCTGTCTAATAAGAACTATCGGATGAGAATTCACTCAAAGATCGCGATTATATATGGTTAATGCCGGGCGAAAACACCGAATATCGGGCTTGTACTCAACCATTCAAATAACCGACACAGTCCGATTATCAAGATATCACTCGTTGCTCGAGAAATCGGATTGAATAACACATGACTCATTTCGAGTGACGAGTGGTTTTTTTGATAATCGAGTATTGTCGATTATTTGAATAATCGAGTGATTTTCTACTCGAGTGGTCCCAACACTAATTTATACACAACATACAAAGGCAACATTTCACCAGATGCAGTTGCGGCAAACATTAGTGAAACAGCACTTTTTGTCGAATACATAAATCGTTCTGGGTATTTGGTCCCTCCCCTAAAAATCCACTTCTGAGTTCCGGGATTGTCGCCTAGGTTCGTCTCGTCGTAATTGATAATGTTTACAGGCTTGACCCCATTGAGACTTTTCTCTAGCCGTTTAAAATATTCTTCCATTTCTTCATCAGTTTTTTCTGCTCTACAGCGTTTTAAATTTTGGCAGTGTATTTTTGTTAAGAGATGCCGGTGTCTGTTGATAAACCCTTCTACCCAAACTTTGCCAGGCATATTATCTGAGAAGATCGGGTTTCGAACTCCTCTGGAGTTTAAATAATTTTTAATCAGCATTCTGACATCCAATGATGTTAAAGGGGAACCGTACTCAGCACATGCGATGATAACAACTACGAAGTGGCGTTCCTGTAAGTGCTGTAGTGGGGCGGCGCACATTCTCAATGTGCTTTTTTCATTTTATTCAGAATTGATTTTCTGGGAACTTTGAATCTAATTTTATCTTTCACGAACTCATATGCCGATTCTTGAAAGCAGAAATAGCTTGTGAGAGATTTTCTTCAGAGTAGTTTTGTAGTGGCGAGCGCCAAGAACCCTTCGGCTAGGTCGTGGCATACTGCAAAGAAAGACGTTAAAAAATGAATGTATAGTTTCATCACTCATTTCATGTTCCCATGAAACCATTAACTATCAATCAAAAAAAAATAATAAAGAATGAAAATACAATGCTTCAGGTTGCAACTTTGCCCATTCTGATAATTCAGCACGCTATAAAAACTATTAGATTGAGCTGTAAATCGAAATATCCCTGTTTTTCACAAAACATCAAAGCATATCAAGTCAAAATTTCATCTGAATCTCTCTACAAATAATACTTGTCTGAACCTTAGCTTTTGGGCTTCGGAATTGACGAAAAAGATGATAATTTTCCCTACCTGATGTTCGAGTCTGACACGTTCCAGCAGGGGTTGCAGGAGCACTGAACATTGCCGCCAATTCCTAGGAACGCCTAGACCTACCATACAACGTTCTAACAGTGTTGCCGTGCTTTAAAATGAAAGTGAATATGACCTTGCAAGTGGGCGAAGTTGTAGTCGCAGGGCAAAGTTGGCAGGATTTACGGTACTTATTTTTAGGCCAGGAAAATAAAAAAGAATTTAAAAGAGTGCCAAAAAAAACTTTATTTCACCTTGCAACATTGTCGAATAATTAAATATTTTCACAAATTGTATGTAGCATTTTCTGAAAAAAAATTATTTTAATTGTGGATAATAAATCTTTTACAAAACTTTTATCCAAAGGTAGTTCGATGATCTTCATGCTATCATCATACGAAGCATATAAAACTGAAAATTTTTTTTTTCAAATCCAAAACTGCCATCCCCATTTGTACTTGACCGTAATATTTGTGTTTAGTTTTCATCACATATTCTCCATTCTTTAGATTTATAAAACTGCAGGAAGTGATAGATTGAAAAATGGTAGCAAATGCACCTGAAATATTGAGGATTTAAAAGTATGCTTTGAAAAATAATCAATATGCATCCCACCAGCTTATTAACATTCAACTTCCAACAAGGCATTTGGTTTTCCCTCTATAATTATTATGCCATCTGGGGAGAATGACATCCACCCGAGCATCCACCTATTATTGTGAAGAATAATTATGCCACACCTATGCACCTTTAAATTGGTTTTCGCTATACATGCACAAATTGCATTTTCCTTCAAATTTCGTCCATGCTCCACATATTTATTTTTTAAACATTTAGGCCAAAAATTATTTGATGCTTTTCTTTGGCAATCTCCCTCTTTATATGTGAAGATGTCATAAAACCTAGATCCAGTTATTCAAAATTTTCTATACTTGGACCATTCAGTTGAGTTCTGCTTGAAAGCAATTGAGATATTTGGATCCTCATTGAAATTATTTAACATTTATTTTTGCAACAGGCCGATACAAATTCAACATTAACTACAAATAATTCAAGCATCTCAACTGATTGTGCACAATGATCTAAAATCTGAAAACGTAATAGATCATTTTATTCGCTATCACATTTTTTTGCCTGAAAATTTGTGTTTCTCCCTTTTCTGCAAAATAAAATATATATCTTATCACGTACAGAGCTGTTAGAGATAAATGATGGTGTTTCTTGAAAAAGTTATGTTAATTCTATTATCTATATATTAGATATATAATAAATGTATCTTCAAATTATTTACTGAATGTACTTTTTCCCGATATTCAATAAGATCTCTTTTCAGTTGTTTTTTATTTGTTTAAACGAATAGCATTGTAATGAAAACTTTTCTTTCCTCTTTTATAAAATTGTGTCAAAATGACGTTTAAGTTTTTGATATCAAGGCAAAGATATGCTCTTTTCTGACAGCTCTGATTACATACAACATATCATTTCACAAACCTATGCCTGGCTATTGCCGAATCTGGTAAAGAATCCATAAAATAATTCAATATATTTTCTTCATCAATACTGAATGACGATACGGCAACTTTGTCTTTAAAGCAGGGCATATCTTTTATAAGTAAAGCCTTATATTTTTTCTTAACATCAGCATTCTGCTGATTACATAAACACTTCGATTCTGTCTGAGATATTTCTTCAAGGAAAGAAAGATTTTCTCTGAAAAAAAAACACACAGCAGAAAAGGAGAAAAAATCATAAGTTTTGAAAGATATATCTGAACCAATTACTTAGACATGATTGCGTCATAAATAGATTGGAACATCATGCACCTGGTCAGCTTAATTAATACAGCCGTAATATGCTTGCATTTGCTCCCTGCTCCAGCTTTACAAGAACAAACCATGCTTTTAATTTTCACCCTACCACCCTCCAAAACCAATGAACCAACAATTTTATGTGGTTCTGAATTAAGGGCACTAGTTTGTAAGCACAGGGAGCAAATGTCTATGAAATTGGGTCCACAATTTGTTCTGCCACACATTATGACGTGACCTGCATTTAGCACTTCTTCTCCTTCTACAAGGGCTCTAGAATTAGAAGTTGAAGCTCTTATGTACTCAAGAAATTCCAATAAGCTGAGTTCTTTATCCATATTTATTGTTCAATATGAATGAAGAATGAACTCATGAACTGAAAGTACTTTTACATATAGAATAAGATTGACAAGCATTTAGAAATTATCATACATACTTGTAGCTTGAATATATGTAAGTTATATAATAATTTAAATACAAATTCACAATAATGTCTCAAAATCGAAAAATGATTGAAAGTCATATTGATTAATCAATTCAAATCAATCTCCCAGGAATAAACTAACCAAAACAAGATTGTTTACATATACTTCTATCTTAGCTCTATTTCGATTTTCGCCACCGTAGCGCTAATATTGTCATGGAGTATGCCACTTACGTTTATCTTGCCAAAAACGGTTGTGTCAGTAGAAACTGGAACTGAAAATGAAATTTCAGGGACTGGTGTCGTCGCTGGAAGACTCTCGAGTGGTGCTGTTTTTACATGGTGTGCCATTTCTGTATGAAATAGATATGTGTGGAAAGTAGTTGGAATGTTTTATAAGACCGCGGAAATGTGTTTGATTTCGATCGGGTAAAACCAAGAGGTAAGATGCCCTCTTTGCTGAGATAAACCAGTAATGGAACACTGGCAAACCAGTTATCGAAAAAAACTTTATATTTTAGATTTCTTGGAACTGACTCTGTGAGTTTTGCAACTACATTACTACTAGCCTCAAGATCTGGTTGATACGATTCCAATTTCGTTGTTCCAGAGAAAAAATCTAAATCGTAACAAAAGCCTGATACTCCAATCAATACACTTTATATCCCCATTTGTGTGGTTTCTTAGTAATGCTTCGAAGTTGATTGAGTTTTTTGTTTGAATTATTTGCTCATCAACAGCAAGGAGATCTTCTTTGGGAACAGGCAGTCTGTCGTTCATCGCGTTTTTTTCAGATTGGTGTTATCATTGTAATTGAGGTAACGTGTTATTCTTCTGAAACTGTTTGCAAGTCATCGCTTGGGTTATTGCAGGAATGTTCAAAGTAGTACTTCTTGTAGATGGTAGGTGTACTACGGACATGTAAATACAAATTCTAATGAAGATATTCAACTCTTCTTTCGTTATATTCGGTGGCTTCTGAGGTTTACTTTGAACCGCATATAAATTAGTTTGGTTTGTAATATACATAAGTATATCATCGGTATATAGGAACTATATAAATAATACTCTCAAAATTCATTATGGTTTTTCCTAACGATTCGTTTTCCTTGAATGAGGTATTCTCGGAGGAAAACTCAAATATTTTTCCACCCATTTCAAATGAGTTTTTTTCTTACTCTTTTTTTTGTACTTTCTGCAGCTAAGTTGGAGAGGGGAATATCGTCTTCACTATCAAAACAATCGCTTTCCTCAATTGAAACTCCACCCTCGACATCATCATGCTGATCAATTTCTTCTTCACTGCTTTCTTCAACAATAACTCGAGATAAAAATGCATCTTTCCGATAATCTTCATCGTCTGACAAATTTTCAACTTCACTCTCGCAAAAATCAGACATCTCGACAATTTTGGTTCCGTAACATCGTCTTGGATCCATCTGAACAAAAAATGATATAGCTAAACCTTTACTGCGAATTGTTTCGAATATGGCACAAGTAAACAAATAACTCACAAAAAAAATTTTGAACAGTTGAAAGGTTTTTCTTTGCAGGCATCTAAATAAGAAACACTTACCGTATATTGAATCATTTTAATTTCACTAAAATCCTATTTTTCTAGGTTTTTTGACTACCTCAATTTGGCGAATAACACGTCGTAACAGGTGTAAGCCGGCGGGCAAACTAAAGATAACCTTACTCACAAAATAAGCGTCTGACGGCGGCAATAATAGTCGAACGCCGAGAAGCGAGTGTTAGTCCAGTCATATTAGGGGTTTCACATCGGAATGAAAGATAAAAAGCTGTAAATTGGTATGAACCTTTGTTTGGTCATTCTAAATGTTGTCCCGAAAGTCACAAATGCTATAGTGTCGGCGTCTTAAGATATTCAAGATCAAAGGTCATAAAAATCGTTTTTTCGCAAAGATTCGCCTTCCATTGCTTAAATGAGATTTGCACTTATATAATTATTTATATTCAACTATTTAACTATAGTATATTTTTAATTCTAGATTATATATTTTAATTATATTTTATATTAAAAAGGCAGTAGAGAATATAAAGGGTTTCCCAACAAGAACGCAAGATTTTAATTTTGAATAAAACGCAGATATTTAAAGAAAAATCGCGAATTCTTTATTATATCGTAAAGTAGATAAGACGAGGTTATGTATGAAACAACACATCGGGCAGATGGTCGCCGCGGCTTTACTGGCACATACGCGTTCTTTCAACGAAATTTACAATGACAGTTTTGCATGAATGTTGCGATATTTCATTAATGCAGCTTCCAATTTCCTCTTTTAAGGCTTAAGTCGTCGTCGGCTTATTCGCATAAACCATCGACTTCAAAAAATTTCCAAAGAAAAAAGTCCAATGTTATTTAATCGCACGATTTAGGCGGCCAATACTGGTCTCCAAAACGCGAAATAACACGACCGGCAAAATCAGCATTTTCATA
Source organism: Propylea japonica (assembly GCA_013421045.1). Classification (NCBI taxonomy): domain Eukaryota; kingdom Metazoa; phylum Arthropoda; class Insecta; order Coleoptera; family Coccinellidae; genus Propylea; species Propylea japonica. The sequence continues at coordinate 35,663,957 of CM024240.1, forward strand.
TTGTCTCTCCAATACCCAATTAACGAACTCCCTTCGCTGTGCATGGTCAGCTGGCTTCAGTTCCTGAGTCAATTGAACTTTGTATGCATGAAGATTCAAATCTTTCGTCATATTTCGCTGCATAGTGGATTTGGAAACACCAATTCGCTTAGCTCGGTGTCGAATTGTGCGGCGTTCCCACGATAGACCAGGGTCGATAATTTTTGAAACAAAAAAAATTGCAGTAGGATGAAACCCATTAAAAAAGAAGGGGAATGTGATCAAAATGAAAGGAAAAATAAATTACGGTCGATCCGACTCCGGGAAGTGGCAGGGGGTGTGTTTTTCAAGAGTAAAAAATGGTTTTCCTTGATTTCCGGCAAAACTACAAGTCCTATGGAAAAAAGTTAAATGGCAAAGTTGTAGGTAATAAAAAGATCTACAACTTTTGTATTTGCAATTTTTCACATAACCTCAAATTTAGGTGAAAATATCAAAAAACCAAGTTTTTGGTTTTTTATTTATATCTTCTTAAAAAAAAAATTTTTTTCACGAAATTTTGTGAAAACTTACCTCATTATGTCCAAAATACACTGTAATTTATTTGATTCAAAATGATCATGTTTTCGTCTTATTTTAACTTAATATCAAAAAAGCACCCCAATTTTCAATCAAAAATTCTGACGTCAAAATATCATCTTTTTTCGAAAAGTTTGGGGGCTTTTTGTTCGTTGAAATATCTACTCTCTGATGGCGTGAAAAAAATATACATTACTTTAAGGAGTGTTCTCAGAAAATGCAAAAAATTTAAAAAACTCAAATTCGAAAGTTTTTTTAATCACTATGTACAATTTCATCAAAAAAATGTGATTGCTGCATTTTTTTTAGGATAAAGAGTTTATTTATTTAATTCGAATCACATTCATGTCATAGAAAATCTTATACAATATAAATATACAGGTAAATCGTACTATTGAATTTAGATACTTAATTCGGATTACAATCAGTTATTTATTAGTTTTTGTCTCTTCGAAAGCATTTCTTCATCGTCAGATTCGAAAAACCTTTTCAGCTCTAGTTGATCGTCGAAATCTTCAAGACCATCATTTTCGTCTCCAATGTTATTTCCAGTCTGCATTGTTTCTTCTTCCACAATTTCATCTGAATCATTTACTTCCTCATAGATTTTTTCTTCTACATATAATTGGAGCAATTTTCAGAACCATGACAATTAGTGCTTAGTGCAATTTAAACCATGATTTCGGCAGCCACATTTTACACTGTTACATCCAGTTTCACAGCTGCAGCAAATAGTTTGCAATACTTCCGTAATTAGATCCTTTTCTGTAAATTTGGGCATAATGCCGCGCTGATGTTGCTTCCAGCCCCAATCTGTTGCTGTCAATTCGTTACCCAACCAAGTTTGAAGTTGATAATATGCTCTGTAACAATGTTGTTCCGCTGCTCCTTCTGTGGGTGGGAGGTTTGCCAAAGTGAAAGATGAGTTAATTTTTGCCAATTGATATTAACGTTTTTGAAAAAAAATGCGTAATCTGAATTAAGTGTCTAAATTCAATAGTACGATTTACCTGTATATTTATATTGTATAAGATTTTCTATGACATGAATGTAATTCGAATTAAATAAATGAACTCTTTATCCTAAAAAAAATGCAGCAATCACATTTTTTTGATGAAATTGTACTTAGTGATTAAAGAAATTTTTCGAATTTGAGTTTTTTCAATTTTTTGCATTTTCTGAGGAGTAATGTATATTTTTTTAACACCATCAGAGAGTAGATATTTCAACGAACAAAAAACCCCCAAACTTTTTGAAAAAAGCTAATATTTTGACGTCAGAATTTTCGATTGAAAATTGGAGTGCTTTTTTGATATTAAGTTAAAATAAGACGAAACCATAAATATTTTGAATCAAATAAATTACAGTATATTTGGGACATAATAAGGTAAGTTTTCACAAAATTTCGTGAAAAAAATTTTTTTTGAGAAAGATAAAAATAAAAAACCAAAAACTTGGTTTTTTGAAATTTTCACCTAAATTTTGAGGTTATTTGAAAAAATTGCGAATACAAAAGTTGTAGATCTTTTCATTACCTACAACTTTGCCATTTAACTTTTTTCCATAGGACTTGTAGTTTTACCGGAAATCAAGGAAAACCATTTTTCACCCTTAAAAACTCACCCCTCCCACTTCCCGAACTCAGATCGACCGTAATTTATTTTTCCTTTCATTTTGATCATATTCCCCTCCTTTTCTAATGGGTTTCATCCTACTGCAATTTTTTTCATTTTTTACCATTTTTGAAGGTTTCGGCCCTGGTCTACGAGGCGTTATTCACGACAGTGAACCACGCTTTCGTGAAATACACTTCTGTGTGAACGCATAGTTTTTAAACTTGCTTTCGTGAGGAATGCGTTCACACAGAAGTGTATTTCACGAAAGCGTGGTTCACTGTCGTGAATAACGCCTTGTGGGAACTCCGCATTGAGGTGGATGGAGTTTGAGCGACATTATCACGTACTGATGAGATATTTTCGGTCGATCGGCCTGGTCGAAGGCTCGTTGTTGTCTTTACATCAGTGACAGACCCAGTTTCAGCAAATTTTTCCATTAATCGCTTTACAGTTGACTCTTTTGGGGCATTATTGTAACCCCATATTGATCGCAATTTGCGAACTGTAGCTGAAAAATTTTCACCATTTTGGTAAAACAATTTCACAATAAGAATGCGTTGTTCATTCGTGTAGCGCTCCAATTTTATCAATCAAGCCGCGTACACATCTGAGCAAAACAGCCGAATGAGCACATCGCGCAGAATGAGCATTCAGATGTGGACGGTCAAAACGCACAGCATGAGCACGCTCATGTTGCGCGGAGCCGATCCGCAAATTGTCGATCCATCAAAGAAAATTCGTGCTCAGTGTGGACGGGTAAAAGCCGCGTACACATCTGAGCAAAACAGCCGAATGAGCACATCGCGCAGAATGAGCATTCAGATGTGGACGGTCAAAACGCACAGCATGAGCGCGCTCATGTTGCGCGGAGCCGATCCGCAATTTGTCGGTCCATCAAAGGAAATTCGTGCTCAGTGTAGACGGGTAAAAGCCACGTATACATCTGAGCAAAACAGCCGAATGAGCACATCGCGCAGAATGAGCATTCAGATGTGGACGGTCAAAACGCACAGCATGAGCGCGCTCATGTTGCGCGGAGCCGATCCGCAATTTGTCGGTCCATCAAAGGAAATTCGTGCTCAGTGTAGACGGGTTGTCACAGTTACTCCGAATGGAGTAGATCTTTTTGATTACTTTCTACTCCACTACTCCAAAAAGTTGGTTTCTACGCCCTGTCCATTCTTTTCTATGTCTATGTCCGGTACCTACCAGAGAATGTTTTCCGATGTTATCTCGACGCAATAACTTTCGGACGGAAATTCAATCGAATGAGTAATTCAAGTTACTATCAGTTAGTATTCTTCTAGATTATGAGTATAGGAGTTCCATATATACAAAAAATAGAAAAAATAATAACGCGTGTGAAAGTACTGCAATGGCATTGTGTAGTGTATGAACCATAGTTTAGAAATTATTTCTAAACAATCAAAATTCAGAAGGAGACTGTTATGTTATTCAATTAGGAAAGTAAAAATAGATTTTATGATACAGATTCATTATGTATTGTTTTCATTTGTTTTGTAGTCAACTTTGATATTTATGTTTCTGTTTTTTTTATAATTATATTTTTTGTACAATATTATTTTTCATACTTCATTCGTTCATTTTTGAAATGTCTTTTTCTAAATTAATCTAACTTATTCTTCAAAGCCATCAGTTTTTTGGCCTCGTTTTCCACCTCGTTGGCGTATTTGAATAATTGTATTACTCACACAGAAATGTATTGAAATATAATCTGCGATATGAGGTAGCCACATTTATTATTCGTTTTGAAATATGATGAACATGGCGTTCAAAAATACGTATAGCGCATCCCATTTTGGGTGAGACAGCCTGGTCGTATCTTCAAAACCATACCCCGAAAAAAAAGTCACTGTATTCTACGCAGAATTCTGTATCAGAATGTTTTTAGCTCAGAATTATTTCTAATAACTTCGGAGATAAAGGAGGGGTGCGAAAAGTATAAATTTCCAAAATCGCCTTGTATCTGATCAACGGAAACAGTTAAGCAAAATCTGATCAGACCAACTTCAGTTTCACAAGAATGTAGGACAGGAACGTGAAAATCCCAAGTCTCTATCTGAAATAACAAGCTAGAAACCTGGCTCTCTCGCCCAAAATGGGATGCACTGTATATTCATAATTTTCGTCTTGTCACAGAATATCTATCCTCACCCATGCTGCTTTCCACTCACGGGGGTGAGTCGCTCCGGGACTATTGTCTGTGGTCCAAAACAGATGATTTCTTTGTTTTGAAACACAGACAACAGTCCGGGTGCAACTCTGAGCTGCTCAGAGCAACTAACCCCCGTGGCTGGAAAGCAGCACCAGAAGCCAATAAATTTTTTCGAGCTTACGCTTCTCTGGTCTTGTAACAATCACAAAAAAAATATTCTGCAATTGGAAACAATTCTGGATATCAATTGCTTGGATATTTTCCACATATACTGGAGACTTGTAAATGAATCGCCACTTGCAAGGAACCGCAGTGTTAGCGCTAAACGTTCTTCCGCAGGGATTGCCATTCGGAACTCAGTATGTCGTCTGGATATCTTGTCTTTAATATCATTCAGGAGAAATGAAAAATCTGCTTCTGACATTCTTGTGAAATTTTTGAATCGCCTGACTTCGGGCTCACTTTGAATGTCGAGCAATAAAAAAGTGCTGTTGAGGCTACGGTCTCGACTTCTTAGTAGATATAACTGTGAAGACCATCTTGTTCGCCGTCGTCTCTTTTTCTTTAGCAAGTCGTACAGAATTATGAAAGAGGCACTAGCACATCCCAAGTTTTCCATCGTTTACGTTCGTAAGCACTGAACTGACACATCCGTTGTGCGGCACCGAACACGTCATGCTCATATTGCTCATTCTGTTCGTGCGTCGGAAAGAAAATTGCCCGCATAAACGCTCATTCGGTTCGGCACGTTTTGTCCGTCCACATCTGAATGCTCATTCGGCGCGATGCGCAATGTGCTCATTCGGCTCTTTTGCTCAGATGTGTACGCGGCTTTATACCTTCTACTAACAAACAATAATAATTGTTCAAATGTCAAAAATGACACTTCAAATGGCGCCAAATTTAAATCTTGCGTCTTGTTGAGACACCCTTTATTTTACAAATATCTTTATTTATCATTAAATATGGCAATATTATGTTAAATTATATTTAGGATTCGGAATATTTTTGTTATAACTTGAGTAAAACTGTGCACAAAAATAACTTTTATTTTAGTACCACACAACGTCACAACGACAACTTGTGCAACTTATTGTTGGTTAAGTCACAGAGATATATTAAATGTCATATACTATGTTGACCATAGAATTAGCATATGTCAGTGTCAGTGGTGGGTATGTTCAACATCCCCCTTCAATTTAAATATTCATAACAAATTTTAAATTGCGACCAAAAAATATTATTACCTTAAAATTATTTTACATTCAACATGTTCCTAAAATAAACAAATTTTTTCTTTTTGTAGAGATTTAGTAAAAATGTCAGCTGCATTTTCACTTGTGCTTACAAATGATAGTTTGATTAAGCCTTTTGCAACAATGTCTTTGATAAAGTGAGCTTTAATGTCAACATGCTTTGACCTTTTACTATTTTCAAAGCTTTCAATTTGTTTAAGAGCACTTTGATTGTCTATCAATAAAATTGTCTTTGAAATGTTCAATTCAAAATCTGCACAAATACCCTTTTAGTAAAGTAACTCAGAAGCAGCCACCGCACTGGCTAGATATTCAGACTCACAACTCGACTGAGCTACTACATTTTGTTTCTTCGATATCCACGTCACTAAATTTTTGTTTAAAAATATTGCACAACCACTTACACTTTTTCTGTCTAGTTGATCGCTTCCCCAGTCAGCATCAGTGTAGGCTGTTATCTCAAAGTTTTCATCGTTTGTTTCATAAGTCAAATTCAAGTTGATAGTACCTTTTAGATATCGTACAATTCTTCTTGCAGCGTTCCATACTTGCTGTGTCGGTTTTTACAAAAATCTACTTAAAAATATTACAGAATATGCTATATCAGGTCTGCTGATTGTAGCAATATGAAGTAAGGATCCAATGATTTCCCTATATGGTACCTTAATAACTTCTTGATCTTCAACTTGGAAGTTTGGTTCCATAGGTGTTTGAGCTTCTTTACATTCATGTAGATTAAACTTCTCTATGATTTTATTTATCAACTTCTTCTGACTGATAAGCCATTTGTTATCTCGTTCGATAATTTCCATTCCTAAAAAATTTTGAAGTTTTCCCAGATTTTTAGCATTAAATTCTAGTTCTAATTTATGTTGAATAAAGTCACTATTTCTGCCGATTACAATTATATCATCAACCCATATTAAGAGCCATACATTGTCTCCAGTAGGTATATAAGCAGAAATCGTTTTTAGATCTCTTCAATTTGTATTTTTCTGCAAATTGCTGAAACCTCTCGTTCCAAAGTCTTGAAGCTTCTCGTAAACCGTATAGTGCCTTTTTCAATTTTAATGAATTGTATTTTCCTTTTGTATTGACACCTTCAGGAATTTTAATAAAGATATCGAAGTTCAATTTTCCATTGAGAAATGCTGTAGGAATATCAAATTGTTTTATATCCCAGTTCTTTTCTAAAGCATGAGAAATAAAGAATCTTATTGTTTGATATCTTCCTACAGGTGCATATGCATTATAATGATATTCTTCTTGATATCCCTTAGCTACTAATCTAGCTTTCTTAACTCCACATTGCTTGGTTCTAAATACCCAACATGTATCAATGGCATTTTTTCCTTCTGGTAAAATAGCTGGTTCCCATGTTCCATAATTTTCATGTGCCATAAGTTCTTTGCTTATTGCATCTTGCCATCCATTTCCCATTTTCATTGCCTCTTCATAGTCTTTTGGATTTTCGGCTTCTGTCAAAAGACAATAAACATGGTATAATTCGTAATCGTTAAATCTTGACGGTATTTTTGTTTGTCTTGTGATGTTGTTTCTGTGTCACATAGTTTGTCTTTTTGCGGTTCTCCAATTACATAGTTTTCTTCATTCTTTACATGGTTACCAGATTCTTGATATGACGTGTCATTCTCATCAAACTTGACATCTCTGGAAATAATGATTTTATTCGTTTGTGGATTCCACAATCTGTATCCATTTGCGCTGTATCCCACCATTCTCATTGGTGTTGCCCTGCTTCGAGTTTGTCTCCTGAATTTGGTATTTTCACAACCCAAGCTTTACTCCCAAATACTCTTAGCTTGCTCAAGTCGGTCTTGGAGTAGAAAATACTGACTGGTATCTTTCCTTGCAAAGCAGCTGTTGGTGATCTGTTCAACTGGTATGCGGCACATTGAATAGCTTCACCCCATAAACTTCTAGGTAGGTTTGTTTCTGTAAACATAGCTCTTACCTTGTCTAATAATGTCCGATTGACTCTCTCACTAACTCCGTTCTGTTGTGGTGTGTAGGCCAGTGTATACTCGGCTTTAATTCCTTTTTGTTTACAAAAAATTTTCAGGTCGGTACTTTATATTCACCTCCTTGATCCATTCTTATTCTCGAACACACAAATTCTTTGGCTTTCATTTCTCTGATGTACTGCATTAGATTGAAAGGTGCTTCGTTCTTGTTCCTCAACAGATATACTGTAACAAAATGTGAATGATCATCAATTATAGTTTGATAATACCTTTCCTCATTCAATGTAGGGGTTCGTATTGGCCCTCCAATATCTGAATGCAAAAGTTCCCCACCGGATTGGATCTCGGTAGCTGTTTACTCTCAAAAGGTTCTCTTGTTTCTTTAGCTTCTCTACATGGACTGCATGTGGTTTTTGGAGTTGGTAAATTCATCTTTTTCATATAACATTCCGAAATATGTCCCAACCTTCTATGCCATAGGTCTCCTGTTGCTACTAGGTTACATACTTCTTCTTGTAGTTCGAATGATGCTATGTATAATTTGCCCATAGACTTGCAATGTATTATTGTACTATCTATGCTTTCTATGAAAGTTTTGTTTTTATCAAAAATTACTTTTTGTCCTCGTTCATTTAACCTTTTCACAGACAACAAATTATTTGTCAAATTTTGTACAATAAGAGCATCAAATCGGATGTTCCTGTTTTTATATACAACTTTTAGTGTACCCATTTTCTTCGCTGTCAAAAAATTTCCATTTGCGACCCTGATTTTCACTTCATTGTCTAGATTTCTCACATCTGTCATCAATTCTTCTACTTTTTCAGTGACAAGATGGTCAGTGGCTCCACTATCTAGAACAAAATTTATTTTCATGTCAGAATATGTTATATTCACCTCTCCTGAATTGAGAATTTCTGAGATGAAGACTATTTCTTTCTCATCTGTGTTTTCCTCGCTTGTGTAAGCTCGTCTATTGACATTTCTGCTGAATTTGCCTCCTTTTCTCTGTGTGGAATTTCTTTTACCTCTACTGAAACTTGATACCTCATTTTTGTTCTTCTCCGGACAATCTCTCAGAAAATGATTATCTCCACAACCATAACATTTGTAGTCTCTTTGATTCTTCTTCGTTAAAAATGCTGTGTTCCTTTCAGTGGGTCCCTGCGAATCTTTGAGCTTCAGTTCTGCATCTAAAAGCCTATTTTTCACGAATTCCAACGTTATGCCTGTGTTAACAGTTTCTATGGCTGTTATGACTGTATCATATTTTTCAGGCATTGTTAACAATGAATAACAGATCACTTTCATCTAGCTTTGCACCCGCTCCTTCAAGTTCTCTCAGCAAACTTTCAACTTTCATGAAATGTTCCTGCAGTTCGTCAACTGTACATTTCATTTTCAGAAGTCTTCTCATAATGTACAACTTTGCTAGTGGACTTTTCCGTTCAAATATGTTCTTCAAAGATTGTAACATCTCAAGAGCAGTTCTGGCATCCTTGATGTATTCTAAGTGTTGATCAGACATACATTGAACTATTGTACCTTTGGCTTTTGAATCTGATCGATCGAATGCTAACTTATCTTTCTGACTAAGTTCGTTATATTCATCCTGGGTGGTTGTTAGCACGTGACTCAGTCCTTCCTTGTCCAGCAGGATTTCTACACGAAATCTCCAATTGGAATAGTTCGTATTCGTCAATTGAGGAAATGGCAGTGATACTGACGACATTTTCTTGCCTTTTTCGTACTTTTACTCTTCCGTTATAACCTCCAATGTTCCGGTTGATTTTTTTATTCTTAAAAAATCTTGTTTTTTTCCAAACCTAAATATAAATCTGCATGTCTGGGCACATAACCTGTTAAATTATATTTAGGATTCGGAATATTTTTGTTATAACTTGAGTAAAACTGTGCACAAAAAATAACTTTTATTTTAGTACCACACAACGTCACAACGACAACTTGTGCAACTTATTGTTGGTTAAGTCACAGAGATATATTAAATGTCATATACTATGTTGACCATAGAATTAGCATATGTCAGTGTCAGTGGTGGGTATGTTCAACAGCATATTATCCATTTATTAAAATGTGAATTTAAGTATTGATTTTAACCCTGCGTAGGGCGAGGTCTAGGATTCATAAGATCGGGCCGCGGTGTTCCTGAGAGTCTCATTTTTCGATGTTCTAGAATATTTATAAAACGTTCTTTTGATATTGATCAAATCGATCAAGTTTCAGTATCATCTGAAGAATGTGAAAAAATAATATAGAGGTTTCAAATAATTTTTTAGCATTTATTCCAATATGTAAACTAAAAGTATCTCATTTTGGTAACTCCAGGTATATAATTCAGATAAAATCAATCACCCTTTAAAAGTCGAAGTAAAATCAAAAATTGTATTTGATGCGATATGTCCATTCTTTTAAAATAATATAAATCTCCTTCTGTTCTTAGCCTCAAGTTGATTTCCAAGGTGAATTACTTGGGAATTTATTCCCCCCCGATTCAAAATGTGCTAAAATATAACCATAGGCTAACGTTGGGTATTTCGCTGCACGTTGTATGTGCCACACATTTGGTCAGCAGTGTCAACACCGCTTTTGTGAGAACCTATTGTATTACGTGATTTTATCGGGTTTTGCTTTAGTATCCTTATCGATGACTATGTGTCGTGCATCGATGAAACCAGTATTAAACATTTATTTTTGCAAGGGACATAGGACGTTAAAACTTTTCCATCATTGAAACCAAATAGACTTGAGTATTGGTCTCTTCCTTTTGTGCTAATGAAAGAAGCTGGAAATGCTCTTTTATTCTTCCTTACTGTTTCCACAACATATGAAACTCTTTGTTGCCTCAATTCATCGATGAGTGAGAAATCTGTGAACCAGTTATCTGAAACGATGTAACGACCTGTGCCCAACACTGGTTTGCGAATCTCATAACTACCTCACTTGGCTTATTACTCAACTGGAATGGACCCTCAGGCTGCTTTCCAAGGTATACCTCCAAATTGAGGGTGTAAATCGTCTTGGAATCTACGAGGGCAAATATTTTTATACCATACTTGTTTGGCTTAGAGGAAATATATTGGCGGAAGGATCATCGTCCCCTAAAGGCAGGTAGCATTTCATCTATTTCATATTTTCTCCTGGAAAATACCTCTTTTGGCAGTTTTCGACGAACATTCAAAAAATATCGCGAATTGGAGCAAAGCGGTCAACCTGTTTTCGTATATTCCTTTAATTTTTGTCGTCGAAACGAAAACACCGAAGTAAGAACTTAAATCTCTTGATGTTCATGACTAAGCCAAACTTTTCAATGCCGTCACCATTTGTCCCCCCATATCTCTTCCAAAAACAGGCAATTCGATTTATAAACCTCAGCCAAATATAGCAAACCAATGAAAGCTTTCAGTTCAATGATATCTGTTTATTTTACGTCCCGTTCTCTGTCAAAATTTTCCTTTACTGAATCGATGTACTGGTTTGTATATTTTACAATTATTTCTAACCATTCATCTGGAAATAGATTTTGCAAACATTCTTTTACGTTTTTTACTAAATTTAGGAATATAATAAAACACCGTCTGTTCTTTACCCATATATTACAACAACTGAGAAATCTGAATTCTAATACCACATGTGCACCTTACTTCCAGTGCTTATCTATCTATGTACACTAGTCAACACATTACAATTTTAGACGAATACAGTGTTCAACTTTAATACATCACAATACCTTCCCCCTTAAGCTATTTCCTCTATATAAGATATACAATATATACATACAATTTATACAATTCCTTGACTCATGTATACTGGAGTCTATTAGGAGGTTTCACAATTCTCTTAGGTCTTTCGGATACCGTCTTTGAATTATCGTGGTCAGGTTCTTGGATAATTTCACAATAATTATCCTTATAATCCAAAACTACATTTCTGAACAAGCACTACCATCATCCTGATTATCAACAACTAAATTTTCTGAAGAAGAATTATCATTACCAATAGGTAAACTAGGCAGAACATATTCAAAATTATTTTTACTATTCAAATTTTCATTATTCTGCGAAACATCGGAAGTACCAGCATGTTGACCAATATTTGAACTCATCCATTTTTTAATCTGGTTAATATGACATTTTTACGTACGCTGTAATTTCGGTATTTCAACTAAATATCCATTTTCACCTATTTTCTTTGAAATCAAGCCCTCTATCCAACTTACACTATTTACATTTCTATAATCTCTACAAACAACAGATTCACCTTGTCTAAAGACTATTTTTCTTCCTCCCTTATAATATTTTTTTTGATTACCTTGAGATTTCAAAATATTCTTTTGTACATCTATATTATTATCGTTGTGTATAATTACATCAAAACGAGATCTTAATCGTCTACCTAACATCAAAAATGCTGGACTTACTCCAGTAGTGCAGTGGGGGGTGTTTCGATAGTCGAATAAAAATCTACATAGGACTAAGTTTTTATCCACAGATACCTGAGCAGGGTCAATAGCTCTCTTGATAGCAGTCTTAATAGTAGGAGAGCTGGTACGAATTTTTGGGTAGGTATTTGAGGCAAGCTGAAATCTTGTCAGATGCCTCTCCTCTTATATCCCAACTCGGGATTGCAGATCTGGCTGGTGAGTAGCGGGGCTAAATCAACCCCTACATTTTTAATGGCCTGGCAGGTAGAAAGCCCTACCGAAATGATCTGTCTTTTTGGGAATCTTATTTTTCAGTTATAAGTAACACTCCATTAAACTTTCAAGATGCCTCAAAAACATTTTCTATAATTTTTTGCAAAATATTTTTGCACGCGTCTGGCAATGTTAAAACCCCGATTAAATTATTTGGCAGCTTGAAATTTTAATGGAGTGTTACTTATAACTAAAAAATAAGATTCCCAAAAAGACAGATCATTTCGGTAGGGCTTTCTACCTGCCAGGCCATTAAAAATGTAGGGGTTGATTTAGCCCCGCTACTCACCAGCCAGGTCTGCAATCCCGAGTTGGGATATAAGAGGAGAGGCATCTGACAAGTTTTCAGCTTGCCTCAAATACCTACCCAAAAATTCGTGCCAGCTCTCGGACTATAACTGTCTCAACTGAATTTTCAGCTGCTCCATTCGAAGATGGATGAAAAGGGGGTGAAGTGATATGCTTGATATCATTTAAATTAGGAAAATTTTCGAATTGACTAGACGTGAATGATCTTCCGTTGTCAGTTACTATTGTCTTCGGTAATCCAAAACGCGCGAATGGATTTCGTAACACAATTATCGTATTCGTATATAATAATCGAAAACTGTTTTATTTGCTGAATTCTTGGAACAAAAAACAGATAGATGTCATGATTAAGTTCGTCTTTCTCTTAGGGTCTGTTAATCTACTTCATATTTCAAAAATTCATTTTTAAGGAGATGATATGAACTATTTTTCGAATATGTAAGCACATCAGTTCTTTTCCCTACTTTCTACTCTTTTTTTAATATTTTTTAGGAATGAATATTTTATAAAAAATAATTTCAAATTTTGATATGACGTTTTCGATTAGCTCGTATTGAAAACAGTTACATTAAGTAATATTGTTCAAATTATTGCATAAAATAATTTCATGATATGGAGAAATAATACCTCATTGCTTCGAAGTTCAAATATCATGAGTCGAATTGATGGGGATGAAAAACTACATCCATTATGCTATTCGACATTGGAGATTGAAATAAACAATAAATTATATTCGCGAAATAAGGGGACATAATTGAGCATTAAGATACCATGTATTTCATTCCCGTATTGTAACACACTGTTAATTTTGAAATTCAACAAACTGATTGATTTCTTTGGTAACGAGAATATTTTAGTATTTTTTTTCTCTATTGAAAATCAGAAATCTATTGTGGAATTCATGAGAATTAAAACAAAATGAAAAAGAGAATTCACTCACATCCACAATGCCAATCGACTTGAGAAACATTTTCGACAGAAAAATTGACTTCTTATGAGATTGCACAACAATAACTTATGCCGGCCAAATAGAAACTGAATAAAAAATTGAATGGAAACTATCTTTTTCAATAATTGAAATAGATTCTTAGCTCAACACTTGGTGAAACATTTCAAAGCGACAAAAAGCGAATGAAACATTTGACTACGTTTATATAAATATATTTAAAAGAGTTTTCGGGTTTCACCCCAGTTTTCAAAAACTGAATACAAAGAAAGTCAATACATAAATATAGACCTCCCGATGAAACGATGAATTTGAAAGAATGGAAAAAAGCTAACAAAACAAGATGATCAAAAAAAAAGTATCTCAAGAAAACACCATGCTGAATTTAAGCTTTGAAAACAACTCAATAACGAAATAAAAATTGAAATTAATTCCTCGCTTGACACTCGGTGAAACATGATTTCCGTAAAGTAATTGAATAAATGAAACACTTGACTATAAATGTTCACAATACAAGAATACATTTGAAAATCGGTTGTGTACAAAACAACACAAAAATTAATGAAAGAGATCACATCGAATATTTCATTAAAATTCACCAAAAATGATACAATTTTTTGAAATGGAAGTGTGAATTCCAAGAAAAGAACAAACAATCCATTTCTTCATCTTACGAAGCCTTTGACTTCCGCAACCTTTCAAGTTATCAGTTAAATTTTTCAAATATTATTCTACTACCTGATATTGTTCCTAGAAGAAAGTTTAAGTGAACTTGAATAAAAAAAACTATTTAAATTCTATTCACCCCCATGCTGTCCGCTCAATCAGAAATTCATTAGACTCATTACGAGCTTATACTTCTACCTACATTCGTATGGTTATTTAATTGATTTTCAATGTGCTGACAAATCTTTTCTCGAGTTTCAGGTAGTTTTCAATAATTTTCTTAGGTTCAATTCAAAAACTTACAGTCTAAGCACTCTATTTTTATACTCATTTGCGTAAGAATAATTTTGTTTCAGAGAATAGGAGTAAAATAGGGGAAATATTGTAGGAAACACCAACAGAGGAAATGGAAATATGGTATTAAGAAATGAAACTCAATTGAGTGAAATTCTTGTCTAATAAGATTACTTTCGTGAATATGAAAAATCAAATTACATGAGGTTATTCACAAGAAATATTTCAATGTGTATACAGTAGTAAAATACACGATTAAAAATTTGGGAGGAGCCCTGCAATATTACCTCAAAATTTTATATGGGATTTGAGATTGATACGAAATATATAAATCTCAGTAAATCGGTTTTATATTCTGGAAAATTCGAAAAATGAAATATCTGATAAATAAATAATTATAAAAAAAATAAATTATAGTGTTCTGATGATGCGATTCTCTTGAAATTTTGCATGAACATTCAGTATGTCAGTCTTTATTCAGGAAATGAACTTAACTCGAATCGGTTATCTTGTCATGGAAATATAGATATTCTTCTTTTCAATATTTCAATTAAATTTTTTATAGTTCTGTTGACACTATGGCGACAAAATTTTGCATCGAAATTCAGTAGATATAACAATCTTCATTTACAAAAAAGTTTAACTTGAATTGGATATGTTATGGACATAAAAAAATTATTTTTTTTCAAAATTCCAATTGAAATTTTTATGGTTCTGTTGACACTATGGCCACAAAATTGTGCATGAACATTCAGTGTATCAATCTTCATTCATAAAATAAATATCATTCTAATAGGATATTTTTCATGAAAATTGAAGTCTATTCTTTTCAATATTCCAATTGAATTTTCTATAGTTCTGTTAACGGTATGGCCACAAAATTCTGCATGAACATTAAACTTGAAAGAGATGTAGTCCTCATAATATGTACACATTTCCACGCCACCTTGAGGTAGTGTACTCAGCGCGTTTTTTTAAGTGGTTTCCCCAGTAGGCCTATTCCACTGATATGTTGTGATTCCATCCAGTTTTGAATTGTTGAAAATGATGAAAAGGAGTATAAATCGAAAAATAGAAAAATGTATATTCTTCTCAATCTAAATTACAATACTTACTTCTATTTTCCTCTCCTTCTTCTTCTCGTCATCCTTGTTTCTCTTCTTATTTCTGGGTGTTAGGATAAATTAAAAAACGCCGATTACAGTCTAACTGTAATATTCAACTTCTACACGGGGTCGTTTTTGATCGCTTTCTTCGCTCTCGTTCTTGGATGACGTGCCTTCCTCGCTAATCGAAGAACTTTGGAAACATCCTTGATGCGAGGCAAGTTTACTCGGAACCGGAACAAAATTTTGATGCCTATACTTCTTTTGCGGTTTCTTTTTCAAAATGAATTTGTCCATAAATTTATATGCAACGTCAGGTTTTAATTTCTTTGACACTATGCCATCCAGGCATTGATGATAGAATTCTGCTTTTTTAAGTTTACTCCCAAGCAGAACCTTTTCTCTCTCAGTATGAACCTTAGGTGCAGGTTTGGGTTCATCTGATACTTTAGTCACTGTCACAGGTTTTTCTTCTAGCGCTTCCTCAATATTTCGATACATATTCCTCCTCAAAACCCGACGTTGCAGAATTTTTTCGTTCGAAGTTGTCTTCATTTTTCCACGAATAGCTTTAAATTCCGATCTTATTCTTTCCTTCTCAACCTGAAAATATTTTTTGCGTTAGTATGATTATGTCTTAATATTTTAGTATATCTAGTTTTAAATAGTTATTTTCCGATTTAGAGCGGAAAGTGGTACTTTTTCCCACGAGAATGCGGTAAGAAATTGAGGGCGGGGAAGATACTTTCCGTTCGAGATAGGAACAATATTTTTCCTGAAATCGTATCATGAAATGGAAAATTATTCAACCATTCGTGTTCACAAAACAATTAACAAAGTTCATGAAAATCTTCTAATAAGAACTCCACCCTATGAAAATAAATTAAAGAACACATCTAAAAATATCACTGAATTATAAGGTTTAGAGGAAATATTTCAATATCTAAGCGTCACTGTTTCGATCAATTATTGGAGTAAAACAGTAGCAAATTCAATAATCCAGGAATAAGTTTCATTATATGGAACGAAAATTATTTCATGCTATAAGAAAATTTATAATATCTTTGGAATAGATAAGAGTGAAAATTGAGTAAATGATCTAAAGTGTACTTACATCCATAATGCCAACAGACTTGGAAGACATTTTCGCACACAAATCTTCAATTTTTATAAGACTTCACAATAACACTCAATGCTGACAATTCAACAACTGAATTCAAAATTGTATGGGAAACTATATATGTTTTCGACAGAAAAGTTTAGCTACATTTTAATTGTTATTTAAGCGATTTTTCTGAGGCAACAGATGAAATCTTAGGTTTCAGGTCATTACCGAGAAAATGATTCATCCTTATTGTTCAATAACCCCGAGTGCCAGAGATATGTACACCCCACCATGAAAAGTAAATTGACCCATAATTTTCTACCAGATATTTCACATAAATTTCGAATAATATTTGATATAAATATTTTAACCTGTGGGAAAATACGAAAACTCACATCACCTGCTTTTGAGTTTATTTTCAATGTGTGTATACGTATGATGCTATAGTAGATATTGTGAGCTTATGAACAACATGTTTATCATAAATACGCACCCTGAAAATTTCATTCATTTGATTTATTATTTTCTAAAATACATCTTAAGTGAATTGGGCTATTAGAAATAATAAAGTGTATAGCCGGGTTTCAATGGTAAATCTGCCCCCGCGGTATTTTCGATTCATATTGAAAGCCATTCTTGAGATTTCTGTGAAAAACACTTCTTTCGATTTTATGTTTTCTCTTGTAAAATGCAAAATTTTCGAATGGTGATTTTTCTCTTGATTCTTTGCTAATAAAGGAATAGACGTATGATTTTTTTATGAATTTCAGCTGAAATATCGATTGTAATGTACCCAACTAGGGTAGGTTCGGCCAATCGCCTATACCGTAGAGGGATGGTGGAATAAACACTTGGGCTCATTAAAGGTGTTTAATCAATTTCACTGAATGACCGTAGTAACATGTCATCGGACTCTCCTCTAAACATTGATACGTGTTTATTCAAACAATCCAATTGTTAGTGTTTATACTTAACAAATAAACATAGCCGGCAATGGTATACATTCAAAGATTACTCTACGTGATATTTCAATAACATTTGAGATGATGCGTCTCACGTATGATAATTATACAGGCTGTGTGTATTGACACATACTACACCTTCCCCTTTGAGAGAAAAAAATTTTTTTTTCTATGAAAATGTAAAAAAAATTTTTTTTTAATTATCTATATCTTGAAATCTATACCTATACACCTATCACAGTTTTTAGTTTATCTTAACTCTACAAAGTTTATAATGTTATTTACCTAATCCAATATTTACAACAATCTCTTATAGGATTTTACAACTGAAAAATTATGAGCAAGACTAGTTTTTTTTATAATCATCGAAATTTTTGCGAAGCCCATAGAAGATGTGGATCCGGCTTTACCTTTAATTTAATTTTTTCTTTAGTATCTATTTTTCCCCTTCAGCTAATATTCTGGGAAAATACAACTTATACTCGCACCTGTATCGATTAAGAAATTTAATTCATGTCTGTCATACTTCACTGAAACATAATTTAGAGCGTTTATATTGTAATTAACATGACTGTTGGTCACGAAAAAACTTATCCGCTGCAGATTTTCCTTCTGTAGAAGAGTGTGCAATTTTCGGCTAAATACGATCTGTGCTGGGTCGAGTTCCCTTTGTTATTATTTTAAAATAATTCGCGAACTGGCGCCTGCGACCTTGACCGTTTCACTTTGTGCTGAATTGCTGAAATGCATTTGCTTGTTGGATTTTCCTTACGGCGGTCATTACCTCTATGAGACGATGCATTATTGAACTTTGTCTGACTATAATTATTACTGTTGAAATTACGATTAAAATTTTCATTGCAAAGACTTTTTGAGTAGATGTTGAAGCTGACATTTTTACTAGTTCCTCTTCTTTAGCTGATGCTACAGCATCTTGAGGTTATTAAAATTTCTTGCCCTTATTATAATTCTAATTCCGTTTTCGTAAACCATTCGAAAATGCGCCCAAAGCAATTTTTTCATTTACTATGGTTAAAACAGGTAATGCTCTGGTGCATTATCTGCTTGAGCGATAGTTAGATCTAGAGATAACTGTTCAATAAGTTTAGCAAAATCTTCTATTGTTTTATTCTCCTGTTTTAACTATGGAATTGAGTGGATAATGCTGCAGGTGACTTTTTGGTTATTAGGAATTTTTTCATATCTACCATCAAATCTTCAACTTTCTGATACTCTTTCTTCAATCTTAATTTAGCATTAGGCGTTAATTTAATTTTTAGAACATAATAATAAAGAGAATTTCTACCTTGCTCATCGAGCATATCTTTATATAATTCTATGGCATTAATTAGTTGCATCACAGATTCTTCTGTATTATTCATTGATGGCAACAAAGACGATGCTGTTCTCAGATCCAATTTTTCACTCATGATTGATTTCTCGGTATATACTTTATCTTCGATTAATTTTGATCTTTCCTGAAGCAATTTTCTAGATTCTGAAAGTGAATTTTCTATGATGGTTTGGTAAGTGCTTAATGTTTCGAGAGAACTTGGTTCGGATTTGACATTTTTATTTAATTTATCAAATTTGTATTCTAACTTGACCAATTCATTCAGAAATTTATTTATTCTGTCGGCTCGTTCCCTACGTTCACGCGGTTCCTTTTTGATATTCTCAAGGAATTTTGAAGCGACAACACTTAACTCAGCATATAGTTCAATAATATCCATTGACAAGTATCCATTAGGGAAAAAATCTTACGCTTTTTCCTTGGTACTGCCCATTAAACCAAATCCTGGTGGCTTCTTCTGATCTCCAGTTGAACCTTCTTTTCAATTACACTTCTTGATTTTCCAGTACAAAAACATGATGGCGCCAATACATACTAGAATGAATGCTACCAGTCCTAGGATTTCTGGGATTGACAGGTTTGTTGCTTCTACAGATGAAGTGGCTGAACCATTCCCCGTTTGTGCAATGATAACCTTTTCCTGTTTGGATTGTCCAGATCCCATCTTGGCTAGAACTGCGTATTGTCAGAAGAAGAAGAACCACATACCAACACTGATGTAACCATTAAGACCTCTAACAGTATAGAACTGGCAGGATCGCCATGTAATGTAAACCAACTAGGGTAGGTTCGGCCAATCGCCTATACCGTAGAGGGATGGTGGAATAATGCACTTGGGCTCATTAAAGTGTTTAATCAATTTCACTGAATGACCGTAGTAACATGTAATCGGACTCTCCACTAAACAATTGATACGTGTTTATTTAAACAATCTAATTGTTAGTGTTTATACTTAACAAATAAACATAGTCGGCAATGGTTATACATTCAAAGATTACTCTACGTGATATTTCAATAACATTTGAGATGATACGTCTCACGTATGATATTATACAGGTTGTGTGTATTGACACATACTACACGATTTTCAGAAAAAAAATTAAATTGAAGTCACTTGTTTTTGGTGTTCTTCAAAAGTATCCACCGCCATTTCTTGACATAAATGTCTTCTCTGGTCCTTTATACCCTGAAATTTTTCAATTGAAACAAATTTAAACTGTTGAATTTTGGGATTCAGCAGATTTTCATCAAATTTTGTACCATTGTATTCATATTGGCTCCCTGAAAATATTGGTGCAAAAAACAATTGGCGATCTGTCTTAGTTTGGAAGATATGGTCCCCCAAATTCCGAAAAATATTTCACCTGAAAGTCACTTTTCTCCCTACAAAACAACTGGATTACCGCTTTATCAAGTTTAAAGCCTCTCTGAACATTGTAACATAAAGATTTGATTAATTTCATTTCAAATATATTCTATAATTATTGAAAAAACATCGAGAAAAAATCTGCCGTTTCTTATGGTAAGTTTGGCACTACCGCGGATTATTTCGAGCGAATATGACACGATGCATGCCGGTAAATCCTGCTATAATTTCCTTTGTCACTAGTCGGTAGTGCCAAACTCACCATAAAAAAGGACGGGCTTTCCCTCGTATTTTTTCGATGTTTTTGCAATAATTATTGAATATATTTGAAATGAAATGAATCAAATCTTTATGTTAAAATGTTCAAGGAGGCTTTAAACTCAATAAAGCGGAAATCAGTGTTTTTGTAGTGAGAAGAGTGACTTTCAGGTGAAATATTTTTCGGACTTTGGGGTCCATATCTTCCAAAGTAAGTGGTTTTTTTCACTAATGTTGTTCAGGGAGCCAATATGAATACAATGGCACCAAAATTTGATGAAAATCTGCCTAATACCAAAATTTCAATTTTTTCAATATGTTCCACCAATTTTGAAAATGTGAAAAAATTTCAGGGTACAAAGGACCAAGGGAGACATTTTATGTCAAAAATGGAGGTGGACACTTTTTAAGAACACCGAAAACAAGTGGGTATAATTTGATTTTTTTTCTAAAAATCGATTATTCAGGTGAAAAAAATACACGC
This sequence comes from Propylea japonica, assembly GCA_013421045.1. Taxonomy (NCBI): domain Eukaryota; kingdom Metazoa; phylum Arthropoda; class Insecta; order Coleoptera; family Coccinellidae; genus Propylea; species Propylea japonica. Next base: position 35,685,112 of record CM024240.1, read on the forward strand.
CTAATGCTATATTAGCAAAGAATCAAGAGAAAAAATTACCATTCCAAAATTTTGCATTTCACTATATAAAAAATCGAAAAAAAAAAAAAAGTGTTTTTTACAGAAATCTCAAAAATGGCTAGAGATGAAAAGCTGAAAAGTTGACTGAATATTTTCATTCGATGCCTAATGGATCCCCTCAATATGAATCGAAAAGCCGCGGGGCCGATTTACCATTAAAACCCGGCTATACTCTTAGATTTCTTCATCGAAATAGTTATGTTTCAACATATCTCCCGATTTGATTTTGATTCGTTCCTCGTGAATGGCTTTATCATTTCTAGTAACTCTAAAGTTTTCATCTGTTTATATCTGCTATGAATGAAACGAATTCAGTTACATTAAGCATAACGACATAATCACTCGATCTTATGAGCAACTCTTTCAGCAATATAGTTGTCCCGAAATATGCGCAGCAAAATTTAACTGGAAATTCTTGACAAAAAAATTAAGGGGAACCCTATTCTTCAAGTTTTTAATGGCCTTTCATTTCGGAGTTGCAAACCTCTGAACTTGGCAATGCAAAAAGGAACACGGGTATATAGAAATTGATGGATTTGACGCAAAACAATAAAATCTCAAAATTTCCCTATCTCAAAAAGTACTCGTCGGAGCACAAATTTGGCTTGCGTAATCGCCATACTGATGTGATTGATCTCGGAAAAAAAATCGGCCACTTGCAAAGGGATGCTATGGTGTTCAAATTCAACCTTCAGATTTGGAAATTTCATAACACGAAAACCGTATTCCTTTGTCGTCGGTTTGAGCAGAAAATTTTAATTAATAATTGAAAAGAATATGCATACTCGAATTTAGTTATTCCTTTCGTTATATTACTTTCAGAATTAAAGATGAAGAAGTATCAGAATAATACATTTTCCTTCCAGGGCGGGGTGATATCATATTACTTATTACCTAACTTCTAGTGGTTTCATCTGTCCCTGTCGTTTCGTTTTTTCATATTCCATTTGAAGAAGTCAAACCAGACGAAAGGAAAAAAAACTGTTTACAGGGATATTTCAGATTATTCTATAAACCAAGTCCCATAAACGTACCACACTTTTACGGGTAGATAAAGGTTCTTTTTAGATATGATGAAATATTATCTGGGAGGATTCAGCATCTCTAAGAAAACTTTATAGGTTTTCACTCTCAGTATCTGAAACAGAAATATTTAAAAAAATTTAATCAAGATGAAGTGCTCCTGCGAAAATCTTTGCACTATTTGACAGGAGCCAATTGGTTTCGGAAAATTTGTTGCTTAACAGTTAAACTAAAAAAGGAATAAATGAATAGAATAATGTAACGTTTTGGTGTCTATATCACACACCTTCTTTAGACATACTTTTAAAATCTTCAGAATTGTGTGTTTTTTCATTTGCAGTCTAATTGAAATAGAAAGTTGTCAATTAGACTGCAAATGGAATCTTTTTTATTAGACAGGAAACAAGAACAACTTAATTAATACACTTGAATTTGAAAATGAGAATGACTGGCATGAAAATCGTTCAAAGTTGGGTGTGTAAAAACGAAGATCTTTAGTTTTCTGGAATATTGAACGTCTAAAAGAGAAAATTTCGGTAAAATACCTTCACTGAATAGAAATAACTTGAAGAGTACAAATGTAATTTTAACTGATCAAGACGTGTATTCACAAAAATTACGACCTGACTGAAAATTGGTAGTGTTGTTTAATACACATACAAAACAATTAACTTGGTTTCAAAGGTCACAATGACTGTTTTTTTGCGGTTTTGCGGAAAACGGTACTTTTTGTCATAAAATTAGCTGAGACAAAAATCATTGACCAGATAATTGTTTATGAAAAATAATGAATATTTTGTAATAGCCTCAACTTTGAAGATAGCACTTTTCAAAAGTTGAATGAGATGCAATCGTTATAATATGTACACATTTCCACGCCACCTTTGAGGAAGTGTACTCAGCGCGTTTTTTTATGTGGTTTCCCTGGTAGGCCTATTCCACTAATATGTTGTGATTCCGTTCAATTTGAAACTAATGAAAACTATAGATGTAAGCAAGGATTGAAAATGACTTCAATTTGTATACAGTATTGAAATAATTGTTTAATTAATTATTACAATATATACAGTAATTTACATAATAATATCACTCAGAAAGCAAACACAATAATAAAACTCAGATTGAAACCTACACAGTTATTCACAAAAATACAAAATTAACGAACACCTAAGTTAAACATATTAATGAAAAATATCACAGTTAGGTATTTACACAAACTTGAAATGAACGTAATGGAAAAAAACATTTACATGGTCAAAATGAAATATGTAAAAACATAGAAGTCTGGCTAATCTAAAAATTTCACTGTACAACGGGGTCGTTTACGACCCCTTTTTTGACACATGTTTCCCGAGGAGGTTTTTTCTTCGCAAATCGACCTTTTCAAACTTTCTTGGTACACGGCAATTATCCATGAGCGTCGCTTGAAATTTTGATGCCTCAATTTCTGATTTCTTATTACATTAGGGCAGACTCTATCAATGAATTTATTCACGGTTTCTGCTTCTAATTGTTTATTAACCACTCTATCTAGGCATTTTTTTATGTAAAATGCTTTCTTTAATTTGGTTTGAAGCAAAACCTTCTCTTCTTCGGTATGCACTTTAGGTTCTGTCGATACTTCGTTAACATTCGGATACTCCATCCCCAGAGTTTCGTACACTTTCTGGAACGTATTCTTCTTTAATACTTGACAATATAAGACATTTTCTTTGGAGTCTTCTCCATCTTGTCACGAATGGTCTTTATTTCCTGAAAAAGATTTAAGAGTTAAAATCAATTGTTTCAACATTCCATTCAATCTTGATATGATAAATTTTTTTCTCGGTAAGCTCGATCTGAATAATATTTCAATTTTTTTATTTCCTTTCTGGATTCGAAAAAGTTACAAATCACGTGAACATTCTCACAAGGCGATTGACATCCAAGATATTTCGAAAATTATTGCTATTATGACGCGCTATTTTTGACTGTCTTCATTTAGTAATTGAATCTTTTTCCCATTCGAAATGAAACAAATGGAAACGTAGATGAAACAATTGAAATGTTTAAATTTGAAAATTTTGGGAATGACTGGCATGACAAAACTATCATACACAAATACAGAAAAATGTTCTTATAATAACTTCACTGAAAAAAATATTTGAAAGGTACAAATATAAAAACATTGGGATATCATTTTATCAATCTTAGCATCAGAAGACAAATATTCATTGAAATACTTCTAATTTTTGATATCTTGTATTGTGATAAATTTTATGTTTGAATAATGTAGAAATAAATTCAATAATTTTGTACGAAAGTTCGTTTATCTTATAAATGATCGAATATCAACTATGGAATTGATAAGGATAAAGGATTAGCAGACTGATAAAATACGGTAGAATAAGACATTGCAACTTGGATCCAAATTCCATGTTGAAAACAACCCCTACAACGAAGTAAAATTCTCTCTATAAAAACGATATTTAAACATCACTCTTTGAATGGGTATTGGTATGAAGGTGTAAGGGTGGGATTTTTTCCAGACGTACGTAATAAATCCCGGTCCTAAACTAAATCATTACGGCGGATCCTTTTGAAACAGTTTTGAATACATCCCTTCCTGTTGGTTTCAATCTAACCATTACGATAGTGTGGAAGTTCTGCGAAAATGTCTGAAAGGAAGTGCTTAAGTTTGAATGATAAACTTAAATTTTTTCAATGAAGTCGACCGCGACATTGGCGACTATAAGAAACAAATTCTCTGTACAACGAAATTTCTTTTTAAACGATTTTTTTGCGGATTTAGCGCTTTCGTTATAGGGAAGTTCCACTGTATATTGACTTCCATTATTCCATTCAACCTCGTGGAGATTTTGGGACACTTATATCAACTTATTACAAGATTTCATAATCAAAATCAATGCCGGCCAATAGCAACTGAATTCAAAATTGTTAGAGAAACAAACTACCTATGTCAATTTTATTCAATAACTTAATGGCCGTTTGCAACCGTTTCACTGTTAAGCATGGTTAAACTAACCGATGTTAAATATTTAAACGTTGTTTAGGGTGTTGCCGATTGCACCGTCGAATCTTAATCGGTGTTTAGTTTAATCATCGATAGGTTTGGCAACACCGATGATTTTAGAAAAATTGAGCTTTCAGTGAAGCACATTCTAGGAGATAAAGAAAAATAATAATAATAATAATTCTCTTTGTCTATGGATAGAATGTATGAATTTCTTTAGTAGCATGATGTCAACGCAATACACAATAGCCTATAATTAATCACGCCATCGTTCTTAGGGGTAGGCAGTAGGCAGATAACTAAATTGAGTAAGTGATTTTTAGTCGTTTTTGTTGGGACTTTTGCTCTTTCACGTCTAAACGGCTGAACAAATTTTGATAAAATTTAGTAAGGTAATAGATGGGTACCTAAAAACAGATATAAGATCAAAATGATCACATCATCGTACTTAGGCGGTAGGAAGTAGGCAGAAAACTGAATTGAGTTAGTGATTTTTTTATGGTTTTTGCTCGGAGTTTTGCTCTATCATGCATAAACTGCTGATTGGATTTTGATGAAATTTAGTTAAGTGATAGATAGTAACCTAGAAAAGGATATGGGCTATTGATATTCATGCTATCGTACTCAAGGCGTAGGCAGAAAACTAATTAAGTTAGTGATTTTTAATCGTTTGTTTTTAAAAGTTTACCTCATTCACGCCTTAACGTCTGAACGGATTTTTATAAGACTTGATTAATATAAAGATAGGATCCTAGGCACGGACACAGTGCCTCATTCCCGCGGAAATCTAGCCGCTAGCGTGATCGTGTCAAAGCGCATGACGCCGTAGCTACTGAATGATTTTTTGTTTTTTTTTTTAACTGAGTGTTACTAAGACTTCAAGTTAGTATTTGATCACTTTGCTAACTTAGAGGGTCGGTAGGCGCCATAATTTAGGGAATTTATGATAAAATTTTGATGCTGTCTTTATTTAACAGTTTTACTCAACTCAACTTATAGGGTATTTTGATGTGAAGTTGAGGACTGGAACACGATAGTGGGACATTGTTGCAGGGGGACTTACAGCCGAGAGAAAACAAAAAACTTATGCGAACGAAGTCGCGGGTGAAAGCTAGTAGACAATATAATGTGCTCAGTCCAAGAATATTTTAGAAAACGTTTTAAACCTTTTTTGTTTGGCTCTCTGAAATGAATTCAAATGAAAAAATAAATGAAAATCAATCTTTGAAATAAGTCTTTCATTTGATGAATAGTAAGGATGCGCCAAACCATCGATTCGGTTCTGATTTCACAATCAAATCAATCATCACTATTGTATTCAAATTTGATATATTTTGGTATAACAGTTCATCAGGTTTTTTTTAGGAAATGATTTTTTCTCTTATTTAGAGTTAAACGTATTCGTACGTTGCAATGTGAGAAATTCGGTATCCGGCCGAATCACAAAAAAACGCTTCAGCGCATCCCTAATAAATAGCAATAATAAAACCATTGTTTAAACAATATCATCAGGTAGTGAAGGAAGATCTCCACAATAAACTAACTTCAAATCCTCGTTGTCAATAAAGTAGGCAGATAACTAAATTGAGTAAGTGATTTTTAGTCGTTTTTGTTGGGACTTTTGCTCTTTCACGTCTAAACGCTGAACAAATTTTGAGAAAAATTAGTAAGGTAATAGATGGGTACCTAAAAACAGATATAAGATCAAAATGATCACATCATCGTACTTAGGCGGTAGGAAGTAGGCAGAAAACTGAATTGAGTTAGTGATTTTTTTATGGTTTTTGCTCGGAGTTTTGCTCTATCATGCATAAACGGCTGATTGGATTTTGATGAATTTAGTTAAGTTAGTGATAGATAGTAACCTAGAAAAGGATATGGGCTATTGATATTCATGCTATCGTACTCAAGGCGTAGGCAGAAAACTAATTAAGTTAGTGATTTTTAATCGTTTGTTTTAAAAGTTTACCTCATTCACGCCTTAACGTCTGAACGGATTTTTATAAGACTTGATTAATATAAAGATAGGATCCTAGGCACGGACACAGTGCCTCATTCCCGCGGAAATCTAGCCGCTAGCGTGATCGTGTCAAGAAGCGCATGACGCCGTAGCTACTGAAATGATTTTGATGTTTTTTTTTAACTGAGTGTTACTAAGACTTCAAGTTAGTATTTGATCACTTGCTAACTTAGAGGGTCGGTAGGCGCCATAATTTAGGGAATTTATGATAAAATTTTGATGCTGTCTTTATTTAACAGTTTTACCCAACTTATAGGGTATTTTGATGTGAAGTTGAGGACTGGAACACGATAGTGGGACATTGTTGCAGGGGGACTTACAGCCGAGAGAAAACAAAAAACTTATGCGAACGAAGTCGCGGGTGAAAGCTAGTAGACAATATAATGTGCTCAGTCCAAGAATATTTTGGAAAACGTTTTAACCTTTTTTTTGGCTCTCTGAAATGAATTCAAATGAAAAAAATAAATGAAAATCAATCTTTGAAATAAGTCTTTCATTTGATGAATAGTAAGGATGCGCCAAACCATCGATTCGGTTCTGATTTCACAATCAAATCAATCATCATTACTGTATTCAAATTTGATATATTTTGGTATAACAGTTCATCAGGTTTTTTTAGGAAATGATTTTTCTCTTATTTAGAGTTAAACGTATTCGTACGTTGCAATGTGAGAAATTCGGTATCCGGCCGAATCACAAAAAAACGCTTCAGCGCATCCCTAATAAATAGCAAGATAATAAAACCATTGTTTAAACAATATCATCAGGTAGTGAAGGAGGATCTCCACAATAAACTAACTTCAAATCCTCGTTGTCAATAATATTTGAGGTTAATCGAGCTTTAAACGAGCAAATTTCTGCGTTTAGTTTAACCGACGTTAGAGGACCTTTTAATCAATGGTAGAACGGTGCAACGGATTAAACGTTGTTTAGGACTTAATCATTGTTTAGACGAACGTGTGCAAACGGGCATAAGGGTATTATTATAGGTGAAGTAGACAATGTTCATATTTTAAATCGAATTAAGTCCAAGGAAACATTCATGATTCGAAAAAAATACGTATGTTTCAACATTTCATTCAATATGATTCGGGAAATTTTCAAAGATTAGATTTATCTCATTGACTTGGCCTAGATATTTCAGAATAATCGAAAACTGTTTTATTTGCTGAATTCTTGGAACAAACAACAGATAGATGTCATGATTAAGTTCGTCTTTCTCTTAGGGTCTGTTAATCTACTTCATATTCAAAAATTCATTTTTAAGGAGATGATGTGAAACTATTTTCGAATATGTAAGCACATCGGTTCTTTTCCCTACTTTCTACTCTTTTTTCTATATTTTTTAGGAATGAATATTTTATAAAAAATAATTTCAAATTTTGATATGACGTTTTCGATTAGCTCGTATTGAGAACAGTTACATTGAGTAATATTGTTCAAATTATTGCATAAAATAATTTCATGATATGGAGAGATAATACCTCATTGCTTCGAATTCAAATATCATGAGTCGAATTATGGGGATGAAAAACTACATCCATTATGCTATTCGACATTGGAGATTGAAATAAACAATAAATAATATTCGTGAAATAAGGGGACATAATTGAGCATTAAGATACCATGTATTTCATTCTCGTATTGTAACACACTGTTAATTTTGAAATTCAACAAACTGATTGATTGGTTGGTAACGAGAATATTTCAGTATTTTTCGCTCTATTGAAAATTGATTATTGTGGAATTCATGAGAATTAAAACAAAATGAAAACGAGAAAAATTCACTAACATCCACAATGCCAATCGACTTGAGAAACATTTTCGACAGAAATATTGACTTCTTATGAGATTTCACAACAATAACTTATGCCGGCCAATAGCAACTGAATAAAAAATTGAATGGAAACTATCTTTTTCAATAATTGAAATAGATTCTTAGCTCAACACTTGGTGAAAACATTCAAAGCAACAAAAAGCGAATGAAATATTCGACTACGTTTATATAAATATATTTAAAACAGTTTTCGGGTTTCACCCCATTTTCAAAACTGAATACAAAGAAAGTCAATACATAAATAGAGACCTCCCGATGAAACGATGAATTTGAAAAAATGGTAAAAAGCTAACAAAAAAACAGATGATCAAAAAAAAAGTAAATTGAAATTGATTCCTCGCTTGACAATTGGTGAAACATGATTTCCGTAAAGTAATTGAATAATAAAACACTTGACTATAAATGTTCACATACAAGAATACATTTGAAAAGTCGGTTGTGTACAAAACAACACAAAATTAATGAAAGAGATCACATCAAATACTTTCATTAACGGTTAATTTAAATTAAATTAAAACGTTTAATAAATGGAAAATCCAGAAAATTATTTGATGGCATATTAAACATTAAAATCAACAGTCGATTGATAAGAAAAAAATTGATGAAATGATTAAAAATATTTATGTACTTACATTCATCATTTCAATCTTCCTGGAAGACATTTTCGAGCACAAATTTTCAACTTGTTATAAAAACTCAACAACAATAGTCAATGCCTGCCAAATAGCAACTGAACTCAAAATTCTATAAGAAACCTGTAGTGTCGAACTTTAACTTAGGCAGTCGAACAGGGGAGGGGGTGAAAGAAAATTTTAGCTCCACCCCTTTTCGAGAAAGTTCAATTGAGTCATGATTTTTGACAAGTGAATATATTTTATTTTTCGAATAGAATTAAATTGAGTTTGAGAATATTTTATCTTTCTTTATATCTTTATTTATCTTTCATTTGTATTTTTAAACTCAATGATTAAATGGAGTATGAATAAATTCCTGATTCGAAAAACTTTTCAGGTTCCAGCATTTCATTCAATATATGTTGTTTTGGAAAATTCCTCTGACTAGAATGATCCCATCATCCAAATATTGGGAAACAGAACTTTCAAAAACCCTAACTTTTCCCGAATTTTGGATAAAAAAGCAGAGATGTTCTGATTAGGTTTCTCTTTATCCCAGAGCCTGTTGACAACCACCTTTTTCCAAAAAATCATCTTTCAATTTTGTGAATTATAACGAAGTAATAACAGGATAGGATGAAGATTCATTCATAGATATCAAACTTGGTGAAATTTAACATCAAACGTCTTTTTGATCAAGTACGTGTCTGATTCGTTTGAGTTTCAATCTATGAGCTATATTTTTAATTATTTTCGGATATGTACAGGGTGCGCCAAATTCGAAACTTTCTTATGGAAACATGTCGATGTTTGAGGAACTTTTTTTATGAAAAACTCAATGGTGGAAATCGCACTTGGATATATATGACGGTTTCATAGTAGGCCAAGTTACCTTCATAAGAAAATTTTTGATATCTGTGAAAACATTATTTCCGAAATTTTTCAGATAGAATCCAATGACCTTAATGTGTTCCCTGTTAATCAACATCTCATCAGATTTTCGTATGAAAATTTAACATTAAAAGGAGCACCTTTTAAGATTCGATGAGAAGTCTTCGGTGGTGAAGATTGTGATTTTTAAACTTCTTCCGGAAACAATGATTAACAACACAATAAGAGTAGTAATACCACCCGCAAGAACTGAGAATTAAAAAAAGAAAAAAATATTTTTTTCATATATGAGGTTTCAAAATATACATCTGATCCGATAGTAAAACTTTCAGACGCTCTGTCGCTCTATCCACATTAGAAACTTTTAGAAAACACTTCGAGACGAGGACCAAGTCCTCCATCTGCAAGCTTACATGAACATTCGAAATATGATAAGCTTGACCACTTAGTCGTTTATGAAGAAAAAACCGAGAGAAAAACAGACCGATGTGTGGCGTATGCCATAAAAATTGTAATTTATTTGTAAATGTTCTATTGCATTACACCGCAAACACTTTTTCTCAGCTATCATACTGTTTGAGTTGGAACTTGGATTGTATTATGTTCTGAATATAAATATGTTGATTTTTTTAACCAATAGTATCTTATTTTCCCACCGTTCTTTTAAAAGAACATCATTTTCCGAAGAAACGGAAAATTTTTCCCAGAAAAAAAGTTAACAATGTCATTATGTGGCTTTGGTGTGTCGCAAAAATATTATCGAATTATTGTTTTTGTAAAAAAAAAATTTTGGGGATATCTGGGTTAAACTTCTTCCGGAAACAATGATTAACAACACAATAAGAGTAGTAATACCACCCGCAAGAACTGAGAATTAAAAAAAGAAAAAAATATATTTTTTCATATATGAGGTTTCAAAATATACATCTGATCCGATAGTAAAACGTTAATGAATTTGTCATCATTCATAAACATTTTATCATTTATAATTATAGTATCTTCTAAAGCTCACTTTCGTTAAACATTAGAATTTGAAAGCTAAAAAGCTCGAAAATTACCACAGAAAAATATCGAGTAGGTTCTGTATTCGGAATTGTTATTTCAAGTTCTATCGAAATAGGCAAAAAATATATAGGGTGTTCTATTTCATTCATTATAGCTTATAGCTTGAAACTCAAATCAAATGAGAAACATATTTAAATTTGTCATCCATCTTACTCGTTGGAGCTTGGTATTCGAAATGTCTGTAGATGCCTGAAGATGATCCTATTTTTGAAAAGGTCGAAAAAATATGTAGCGTTCAATAAATAGTACTTGAAGCAGACATGACAAAGTTTCATTTCGAACACATATTTGAAACACATTCAGGTGTTGAATTTCACCTCAGTTTTAAATTTATAAATGGAATCTTCTAATTAGCGAGTTATTATTTCATTAAAATTCACAAAAAATAATACAATTTTTGGAATGGAAGTGTGAATTCCAAGAAAAAAACAAACAATCCATTTCTTCATCTTACGAAGCCTTTGACTTCCGCAACCTTTTAAGTTATCAGTTCAATTTTTCTAATATTATTCTACTACGTAATATTGTTCCTAGAAGAAAAATTGAGTAAACTTGATTATAAAAACTATTTAAATTCTATTCACCCCCATGCTGTCCGCTCAACCAGAAATTCATTAGCCTCATTACGAGCTTATACTTCTACCTACATTCGTATGGTTATTTAATTGATTTTTAATGTGCTGACAAATCTTTTCTCTACTTTCAGGTAGTTTTCAATAATTTTCTTAGGTTCAATTCAAAAACATGCACTCTAAGCACTCTATTTTTATACTCATTTGTGTAAGAATAATTTTGTTTCAGAGAATAGGAGTGAAATAGGAGAAATATTGTAGGAAACACCAACAGAGGAAATGGAAATATGGTACTAAGAAATGAAACTCAATTAAGTGAAATTCTTGTCCAATAAGAAAACTTTCGTGAATGTGAAATATCACATTATATGGGGTTATTTCCAAAAAATACTTCAATGTGTATACAGTAGTAAAATACACGAATAAAAATTCAAGAGAAACCCTGCAATATTACCCCAAAATTTCAACTGGGATTTGAGATTGATACGAAATATATAAATCTCAGTAAATCGGTTCTATATTCTGGAGAATTCGAAAAATTGAATATCTAATAGATAAATAATTAAAAAAATTAAATTTTAGTGTTCTGATGATGCGATTCTCTTGAAATTTTGCATAAACATTCAGTATGTCAGTCTTTATTCAGGAAATGAACTTAATTTGAATCGGTTATCTTGTCATGGAAATATAGATATTCTTCTTTCCAATATTTTAATTGAATTTTTTATGTTTCTGTTGACACTATGGCAACAAAATTTTGCATCAAAATCCAGTATAACAATCTTCATTTACAAAAAAAAAATCCACTTGAATCGGATATGTTATGGAAATAAAAAAATTATTTTTTTTCAATATTCCAATTGAAATCATTATGGTGTATGGTGTATGGTGTATAGTGTCTGTGGACACTATGGCCACAGAATTCTGCATGAACATTCAGTGTATCAATCTTTATTCATGAAATGAATTTCATTCTAATACGATATTTTTTATAAAAAATTAAGTTCATTCTTTTCAATATTCCAATTGAATTTTCTATAGTTCTGTTAACGGTATCCCCACAAAATTCTGCATGAACAGTGAACTTGAAAAAGATGTACAGCCGTCATAATACGTACCGGGTCATTATATGTACCGGGGTTTTCACCATAATTTGACCCCCCCACCCCTTTAACTTTGTTACTAAAGGAAATACAAAAAAATGTTTTTTTTAGAAGTTTCACGAAATCAACTGAGGTTTTTTGATATGAGTCCAGAAACTGAAATAAATACATGGTGGCCAACATATTGAAGGCAACTTCATTTTTTTAAATAGAAGACCGTGTATATTTTTCCATGTTTGGCCAGCTCTTTTTCTCTGATTTCGAATATGAAACATAATATGTTGGTCTGTTTTTTTTATTCTGAGAACTACAGAGTTTCAAATTTTGAGAAACACCTGCTAAGATCTGTAATCATTTTACAAGTGACAGAGTGCGATTACTGAAAATGCTCATTTTTGGAGTTATAATAACGTCAAAGGAAAGATATAAAGGAAGAAAAACATTGAATACAACTATATTTATTCAAATGATGAGTCAATACATAAATAGAGACTCCCGATGAAACGATTAAATTGAAAAAAGCTAACAAAAAACAAGATGATCAAAAAAAAATTATCTCAAGAAAACACCATGTTAAATTTAAGCTTTGAAAACAACTAAATAACGAAATGAAAATTGAAATTGATTCCTCGCTTGACACTTGGTGAAACATGATTTCCGTAAAGTAATTGAATAAATAAAACACTTGACTATAAATGTTCACAATACAAGAATACATTTGAAAAATCGGTTGTGTACAAAACAACACAAATATTAATGACAGAAATCACATCAAATACTTTCATTAACGGGTTAACTTGTGAATTAAAACGTTAAATAAAACGGAAAATCCAGAAAATTATTTGATGCCATATTAAACATTAAAATCAATAGTCGAATTGATAAGAAAAAAATTGATGAAATGATCAAATATATATGTTCTTACATTCATCATTTCAATCTTTCTGGAAGACATTTTCGAGCACAAATTTTCAACTTGTTATAAAACTCAACAACAATAGTCAATGCTTGCCAAATAGCAACTGAACTCAAAATTCTATAAGAAACCTGTACTGTCGAACTTTAACTTTAGGCTGTCGAACAAGGGAGGGGGTAAGAGGAAATTTTAATTCCACGCCTTTTCGAGAAAGTTCAATTGAGTCATGATTTTTGACCAAGTAAATATATTTTATTTTTCGAATAGAATTAAATCATTGAGTTCAAAAATATCTTATTTTTCTTTATATATTTATATTCCATTTGTATTTTAAACGAGCAATGATTAAATGGAGTTTTGAAATAAATTTCTGATTCGAAAAAATATTTAGGTTTCAACATTTCATTCAATTTATCGACGCGTTCAAGCCAAAACGACATAAGCGCCATTTTTACGAAAATTGAGTTTTCAGTTACACTGAATCGGCCTAAGCGCCTTCTCTGGATAGAACCTCTTGGATTTAGTCAATAAAATGGACTACTTTCACGCAATTCCGATTTAAAGCGCCAGACTCGTCTAAGCAGAATTCGTCGAGGTGTTCACTTCAGTCATAAGCGAAAATAATGCATTGTTGACTCCTGTCATAAGCGACAAAAATACATTGTCATATACGATTTTAAGTGACTTAACCTCCATTTTTGCCTTTTTTCTCAGTTTTCCTAGATCAATTTCAACTGAATGTATATACTCAGTGGTTTTTAGTGTTGTACTTACTTATAAGAGCGAATTTCGATAATTTTTTTGAAAAAATAGTCACGAAACAAGTTTTTCCTAAATAAGTCGAAATTTTTAAAATGTCGCATACGTCGTTCTGGCTTGAATGCTTCGATATGTTATTTTGGGAAATTCATCTGACTAGAATAATCCAATCATCCAAATATTGGGAAATAGAATTTTCAAAAACCCTCACTTTTCCCGAATTTTTGGATAAAAAGGCAGATGTTCTGATTAGGTTTCTCTTTTTCTCAGAGCCTGTTGACAAACATCATTTTCCAAAAAATCATCTTTCATTTTTTGTGAACTATAACGAAGTAATATATATATATACAGGGTGTTTCATCATAAACTGGACAAACATATATTTTCGTGTAGAAGACATCGGGAGAATCATTTTTGCCTTATACAATATATCCCGTTTTCGAACCATAAGCGAGATACAGGGTGTTGAACGTTAATTTTGAGCAAGATTCTTATGGGTGTGGTCAGTTTTGTATAACAATCAAAGAAACGGTTTTTGATCAAATCTCAGTATTTTTGGGTCCTCTATTCAGAAATGTTGATAAAATCCGAAAAAAGAATTACAAAATGGCGGAAAACCTGCAACGTTCCTAATTTTTTTTTCCGGTGGTCAAATTGAATTTCAGTTTCTGAATGAACACAATTTTCTAAGAATTTCTGTGCAAACATATTTTCAAAAATCGAAAACAAATTTTTTTTTACATGTCTACAGCGATAAAAAAATTTCACCCGAAATGGATGAAATTTTGTATAATTTTACTCCTTAAATTATCAAACACGAATATGAAAACGGAATTGTAAAATATCAAACGGTTTCGTTACTACAGCCATTCAAATGTTTCGTTCAAACCTCAAAAAAAAATTTAGAATGGCTTCTTAGAGTCAAAATTAATAAATTATTGCTATTTCCAAAAATTCCGGTTGCTAAAATGTATTTATACAAAAAAATTCGGTGAAACTCAGTTGGGAGTCGAACCCTCGGTTCCTACGTAAGAAATTAAGACAGTTCTAAGGATATTAATATTCGTTGCTGAGCAACGGAAGTTTGTAGCTCATAGAATTCTACTGGTTATTTGAATTTTACTGAATATAATTTCGCAAGTATCGTGACACGAACTTGTTTGGAAACGAAAATAAAATATTCTTTTTTGTAAAAAATGTCATGGTTCATGCTTATTATTGAATGAATCATTCAAGAAGTAAACCTGAATTTTTTAATAATAATTCTACATTTCATAAACAAAAAAAAACAGATGAGTGGAAAAATCAATTTATAAATCGTTTTCGAAGATGTTTCCATTTTTAAGAATACACATTCTAGCCCTTTTCGCAACATTATCAACCGCTGAACGTATCATTTCGGGGTTTTGCCGGATCTCCTCGGCAGCTGATTGAATTCGTTGAATAAGTTCTTCCTTTGAGTTTACTGGAGCTCTCTTATCATAAACAAGACTTTTAAGATGTCCCCAGAAATAAAAATCAACCGGTGTGAGATCCGGCGAACGAGGAGGCCATGCGATGGGTCCTAATCGGCCAATCCATCGGCGTGGGTATTCTTCATCTAGATACCCTCTTACATCACGGGTTGTGTGGGCAGGGCAACCATCATGCTGGTACCAAATGCCCTGAATCTGACACAGCGGAATATCTTCAAGCAGATTTGGCAGAATCTCCGTCAGGAAGTGATAATAGCCGTTTCCAGTCAATGTTTGAGGAAGAATGTATGGTCCGATAATGAATTTATCTTTTATTCCCGCCCAAACATTAACTGAAAACCTCTTCTGGCTATTTTTTGATGCCGTGGCATGCGGATTTTCTCTGTGCCATAAAATATTATTTTTTCTGTTGAAGAAACCACCCCTATGAAAAGTAGCTTCATCCGTAAATAAAATTTGATGGATAAAATCCCTATTTCCACGTACTCTTCTCAAAATAAATTGACAAAATTCTTTTCTTCTATGAAAATCACCGTCTTCTAAAGTTTGGCAAAGTTGGAAATGGAACGGATGGAAATTGTTCCTTTTGAGTACTCTCCAAACAGTAGTTTTACTTTTATTCACTGAAGGGTGGTTCGAAAGAGTTCTTGTGGAAATCATTGGGTTATCTCCTACTAAATTAAGGATGCGATCATCGTTTGATCTTATTGTTTCCTTTTTTTTCCGGTGCAAACTTCCTTCTTCACGTAATTTGCGTACTGTTTCATAAAAAGTTTTGAAGTTTGTCAAATTTCTTCTTGGAAATCTGCGGGTAAATTTCCCTTGCTTTTCTGCCTGAGCAATTTGCTTCATAATAAGCCTTCACAATATCATTTTTTTCCAAAAGCGAATATTTTATTTTCGTTTCCAAACAAGTTCGTGTCACGATACTTGCGAAATTATATTCAGTGAAATTCAAATAACCAGTAAAATTTTATGAGCTACAAACTTCCGTTGCTCAGCAACGAATATTAATATCCTTAGAACTGTCTTAATTTCTTCATTAATACTTACGTAGGAATCGAGGGTTCGACTCCCAACTGAGTTTCACCGAATTTTTTTTTTGTATAAATACATTTTAGCAACCGGAATTTTTGGAAATAGCAATAATTTATTAATTTTGACTCTAAGAAGCCATTCTAAATTTTTTTTTGAGGTTTGAACGAAACATTTGAATGGCTGTAGTAACGAAACCGTTTGATATTTTACAATTCCGTTTTCATATTCGTGATTGATAATTTAAGGAGAAAAATTGTACAAAATTTCATCCATTTCGGGTGAAATTTTTTTATCGCTGTAGACATGTAAAAAAAAATTTGTGTTCGATTTTTGAAAAAATTTTTGCACAGAAATTCTTAGAAAATTGTGTTCATTCAGAAACTGAAATTCAATTTGACCACCGGAAAAAAAAGTTAGGAACGTTGCAGGTTTTCCGCCATTTTGTAATTCTTTTTCGGATTTCATCAACATTTCTGAATAGAGGACCCAAAAATACTGAGATTTGATCAAAAACCGTTTCTTTGATTGTTATACAAAACTGACCACACCCATAAGAATCTTGCTCAAATTGACGTTTAACACCCTGTATCTCGCTTATGGTTCGAAAACGGGATATATTGTATAAGGCAAAAATGATTCTCCCGGTGTCTTCTACGCGAAAATATATGTTTGTCCAGTTTATGATGAAAGACCCTGTATATAAGTGAATTTGGTTAAGAGCCTATTAAATGTAATATATTGAATGTTTAAGGGCAAAGAGACTCACTGGACTATAATTAAAGCATACTCTTTTTTCTCGACCGAGCTTTCGCAATCAGTTTATTGCATCCTCAGGGCCTCTGAAATTACAATATAGATAATTGATAGTTCATAATAAGTAATAGTTCTCGTACCGAAGGTGACATTGTATACAACTTGACCATTTCACGAAACAGATTGTTACACATTTAAAACATACAAATTTTTAACAATTAAACAACGTACAAATTATAAATTAACATTGAGACAAGGACTAAATCACTAAAATCAACTTTAAAATTTTCCACTTCATCGCCAATAATCTGCGTCATATTTATTTACATATTACTACTTTGTTATCACTCCATTTCATGTGTGTTCAGGTTGGTTCATATGATGCTCTTCTGTGTTTCTTGTTATTCGTCTAATGGACCTTCATAATATTCGTATTTTTTGGCCTGTTCTAATAGGTAACTGTATATGTTGCTCAATTTGTGTGTGTCAGATTTTTTATTTATTGTATTTTCATGTTTATTTATTTGTATCATTTCCTGTATATTATGAAGGTCCATTAGACGAATAACAAGAAACACAGAAGAGCATCATATGAACCAACCTGTCAAAGACACACATGAAATGGAGTGATAACAAAGTAGTAATATGTAAATAAATATGACGCAGATTATTGGCGATGAAGTGGAAAATTTTAAAGTTGATTTTAGTGATTTAGTCCTTGTCTCAATGTTAATTTATAATTTGTACGTTGTTTAATTGTTAAAAATTTGTATGTTTTAAATGTGTAACAATCTGTTTCGTGAAATGGTCAAGTTGTATACAATGTCACCTTCGGTACGAGAACTATTACTTATTATGAACTATCAATTATCTATATTGTAATTTCAGAGGCCCTGAGGATGCAATAAACTGATTGCGAAAGCTCGGTCGAGAAAAAAGAGTATGCTTTAATTATAGTCCAGTGAGTCTCTTTGCCCTTAAACATTCAATATATTACATTTCATAGGCTCTTAACCAAATTCACTTATATACAGGGTCTTTCATCATAAACTGGACAAACATATATTTTCGCGTAGAAGACACCGGGAGAATCATTTTTGCCTTATACAATATATCCCGTTTTCGAACCATAAGCGAGATACAGGGTGTTAAACGTCAATTTTGAGCAAGATTCTTATGGGTGTGGTCAGTTTTGTATAACAATCAAAGAAACGGTTTTTGATCAAATCTCAGTATTTTTGGGTCCTCTATTCAGAAATGTTGATGAAATCCGAAAAAAGAATTACAAAATGGCGGAAAACCTGCAACGTTCCTAATTTTTTTAATTTGAGAGTTCCCACCACGTAACATGGCAATTTCGATAGAAGATCTACAGGGTGATATTTTTTCTGGGACACTGCCACCTGTTTTTCTGCAGAACTTTGTTTTGGTGAGCAACTGTTGATTTGAAAAAATGTAAAAAGAAGCTTTGTTCATATACTAAACTTTTCGGTCTCTTGTAGTTTTTCGTATCTACCAACTATTTCGAGAAAAAAAAATTTGAACGATTCTCTCGAAATTCTCGTAACTATGATAGGCAGGCCAGTTTGTAATCTGTGGTGAAAGAATTCAGTGCCAGTTTTGACACATCAAATTATTGAACGTTCGTTTTTTTTTAAATGAAGGTGGTTGCATTTGTGGCTATTTATTTCTTTGAATGTAGTTAGACTACTATTTTCATTACGATTTGTATGACTGTCACGACAATATTTGATATCTGTATCTCAAAAACGAAACGTTTGCGACCCCATGTTTATGGGACTTTTTTTTCTTAAATTCACTTAAAGAATCTCCCCTTTTCGTTAAATTAAACGGAAAATTCAGAAAATTATTTGATGCTTTATTAAACTTTAAAATCAACAGTTCAATTGATAAGAATAAAATTGATGAAATTATTAAAAATATATGACCTTACATTCATCATTTCAATCTTCCTGGAAGACATCTTCGTGCACAAATCTTCAACTTGTTATAAAACTCAACAACAATGGTCAATGCTTGCCAAATAGCAACTGAACTCAAAATTCTATAAGAAACTAGTAGTTTCGAACTTTAACTTTAGGCTGTCGAACAGGGGAGGGGGTGAAAGAAAATTTTAGCTCCACCCCTTTTCGAGAAAGTTCAATTGAGTCATGATTTTTGACCAAGTTAATATTATTATTATTATATTATATTCGATTTTTCAAAAAGAATTAAATGGAGTATTAAAAAAAAATTTTTTTTTGATATTTAAAAACTAGGGCATGAATACCAGTGATGAAAAATATTTAGGTTTCAACATTTCATTCAATGTATGTTGTTTTGGAAAATATCCTGACTGGAATAATCGCATTATCTAAACATTCGGAAACTTTCAGAATTTTCGGAAAACCTCACTTCTCCCGAATTTTTGGATAAAAAAAGATGTTATGATTAGATTTCTTTCTCCCAGAACATGCACCAAATTGCAAAAAATCATCTATCAATTTTTATGAATTATAACGAAATAATAACTTGATAGCATGAAGATTTATTCATAAATATAAAACTTGGTGAAATTTAATATCTTTCGTTTTTTCGATTAAGAATGTGTCTTATTCGGTTTGAGTTTCAAGCTACGAGCTATAATTTTTGATTATTTTTCGGATATGTACAGGATGGACTAAATTCGATACTTTCTCATGGAAATATGTCGATGTTTGAGGAAGTTTTTCTAAAAAAAAACTGAGTGAACTGAAAATCGCATATATCCATAACCGTTTCATAGTAGCCCAACTTACCTTCATAAGAAAATTTTTGATATCTGTGAAAACATTACTTCCGAAACTTTTCAGATATAATCCAATGGCCTTAATTGTGTTTTCTGTCAACCGACATATCATCAGATCAGATTTTCGTATGAAAATGTTTCATTTAAAAGGAGCATCCTATAAAATACGATGAGCAGTCTTCGGCGGTGAAGATTTTGATTATTCAAACTTCTTCCGGAAACAATGATTAACAACGCAAAAAAAATAGTAATACCACCCGCAAGAAATGAGAATTAAAAAGAAGAAAAAATGTTTTTTTTTCATGAGGTTTCAAAATGTCCACCTGATCCGATAGTAAAACGTTAATGAAAGTTCATCGTTTCACTAAAAATTTGCCAACTATCATAAACATTTTATCATTAATAATTATAGTATCTTCTAACGCTCACTTTCCTCCAACATAAGAATTTGAAAGCTAAGAAGCTCGAAAATTACTCCAGAAACATACCAAGTATGCTTTGTATTCGAAATTGTTATTTCAAGTTCTATCGAAATAAGCAAAAATAAATAAGTTGCTTCATTTTTCATTTTATTATATTTCTATTTCATTATAGCTCATAGATTGAAACTCAAATCAAATCGGACACATATTCAAATTTGTCGTCCATCATATTCATGGGAGATTGGCAATGGAAATGTCTGTAGATGCCTGAAGATGACACTATTTTGGATAGGGTCGAAAAATATGTAGTGTTCAATAAATAGTACTTGGTGAAGACATGAAATAGTTTCATTTGGGACACATATTCGATTAAAAAACATTAAGATTTTAAATTTGACCTCATTTTTATATTTATGAATAAAATCTTCAAATTAACGAGTTAATATTTCATTATAATTCACGAAAAATGATACATGTTTTTTTGTATTATGGTGTGGGTATCCCAACAGGCTCTGAGAAATATACCAACATAATCCAGGCATCTGTTTTTTTTTTATCCAAAAATTAGGGAGAAGTGAGGGTTTTCGAAAACTCTAAAAACAATTCCACAATATTCAGGAGAAAAAAATATTTCAATTTTGAAATCCGATCTTTATTATTAGTCCCAATATTATAGAAGCCGCTTTTAGGAGTTAACTGAATTTCGAGGATATTACTTTCAACTATAGTAATCTTTTAAAGCTTATTAGATCAAAATTCTAGAGTTTTCACAACAATCAGAAGAATTGAATGTTTGTTAACTTTCTTTTTTCCTCTACTAAGTGTGGATTCCAAGAAAAGAACAACCAATCAATTTCTTCATCTTTCGAAGCCTCTGACTTCTGCAACCTTTCAAGTTATCAGTTCAATTTCTCAAATATTATTCAACTACCTGCTATTGTTCCCAGAAGAAAGTTTTAGTAAACTTGAATATAAAAACTATTTGAATTCTATTCACCCCCATGCTGTCCGCTCAACCAGAAATTCATTAGCCTCATTACGAACTTATACTTCTACCTACATTCGTATAGTTATTTAATTGATTTTTAATGTGGTGACAAATCTTTTCTCGACTTCAGGTAGTTTTCAATAATTTTCTTAGGTTCAATTCAAAAACATGCACTCTAAGCACTCTATTTTTATACTCATTTGTGTAAGAATAATTTTGTTTCAGAGAATAAGAGTAAAATAGGAGAAATATTGTAGGAAACACCAACAGAGGAAATGGAAATATGGTACTAAGAAATGAAACTCAATTGAGTGAAATTCTTGTCTAATAAAATTACTTTCGTGAATATGAAATATTACATTATATGAGGTTATTCACAAAAAATACTTCAATGTGTATACATTAGTAAAATACACGATTAAAAATGGAAGCAAGCCCTGAGCAGGAGCTTCTGAGCGCTCGTTCTCTGGTGGAGCAATAGACTATCATCTCAAAATTCTGTATATGACTTGAAATTGATACTTTATATATAAACAATTAAAAAAATTCAATTCTATGGTCACACTTGAAAATTAAAATAATTAAATTTTATGGTTCTGATGATGCGATCCTCTTGAAATTTGGCATGAACATTCAGTATATCAATCTTTATACCAGGAATAAATTTCACTCAATTCAGATATCTTGTTATGAAAATATAATTTTTTTTTTCAATATTCAAATTGAATTTTCTATAGTTCGGATGATGCGATGATCTTCAAATGCGATCCTATTGAAATTTTGCATGAACATTCAGTATATCAGTCTCAACTTACAAAATGAATTTCATTTGAATCGGAAAGTTGGTTATGGAAATAAAAAAATTCTTCTTTTCAATATTCCAATTGAATTTTCTATGGTTCTGTTAATACTATGGCCACAAAATTTTGCGAGAGGCTCACTATGAGCATCTGGCAAGTTGCTGCAAAATTTCATTCCGTTTGCCCTCGTTTTGTGTGAAATATTGAAGAACAAAAATTTTGAATGGCCACTTTTTATGGAACACCCTGTACGATTTTTCTGGTTAACGAACCTAACCGAGCTATTTGGGAGCTGAACACACCCTGAAAATTTCAAGTCTCTAGGACAATCCGTTCGAGAGTTATTGTGCTCACGGACGGACGGCCGGCCCTACAGAATTTGATTTGACCTCATATTTTCCATCAGGGAGTCGAACCCTATCGTTTGAGACCATTTTCGGCTCAAAATTCGAAAATTACAGACATTTGGGCAAAACGATATAGCACTCGTCTAAGTAGAACGAGCGCGCTCAAAAATTTAAGGGAAGCCCTGCAATTTTACCTCAAAATTTTATATGGGATTTGAGATTGATACGAAATATATAAATCTCAGTAAATCGGTTTTATATTCTGGAAAATTCGAAAAATGAAATATGTAATAAATAAATAATTAAAAAAATTGAATTATAGTGTTCTGATGATGCGATTCTCTTGAAATTTTGCATGAACATTCAGTACGTCAGTATTTATTCAGGAAATGAACTTAACTTGAATCGGTTATCTTGTCATGGAATCTTTTAAAGCTTATTAGATCAAAATTCTAGAGTTTTCACAACAATTAGAAGAATTGAATGTTTGTTAACTTTCTTTTTTCCTCTACTAAGTGTGGATTCCAAGAAAAGAACAACCAATCAATTTCTTCATCTTTCGAAGCCTCTGACTTCTGCAACCTTTCAAGTTATCAGTTCAATTTCTCAAATATTATTCTACTACCTGATATTGTTCCCAGAAGAAAGTTTTAGTAAACTTGAATATAAAAACTATTTGAATTCTATTCACCCCCATGCTGTCCGCTCAACCAGAAATTCATTAGCCTCATTACGAGCTTATACTTCTACCTACATTCGTATAGTTATTTAATTGATTTTTAATGTGGTGACAAATCTTTTCTCGGCTTCAGGTAGTTTTCAATAATTTTCTTAGGTTCAATTCACAAACATGCACTCTAAGCACTCTATTTTTATACTCATTTGTGTAAGAATAATTTTGTTTCAGAGAATAAGAGTAAAATAGGAGAAATATTGTAGGAAACACCAACAGAGGAAATGGAAATATGGTACTAAGAAATGAAACTCAATTAAGTGAAATTCTTGTCCAATAAGAAAACTTTCGTGAATGTGAAATATCACATTATATGGGGTTATTTCCAAAAAATACTTCAATGTGTATACAGTAGTAAAATACACGAATAAAAATTCAAGAGAAGCCCTGCAATATTACCCCAAAATTTCAACTGGGATTTGAGATTGATACGAAATATATAAATCTCAGTAAATCGGTTTTATATTCTGGAAAATTCGAAAAATGAAATATGTAGTAAATAAATAATTAAAATAATTGAATTATAGTGTTCTGATGATGCGATTCTCTTGAAATTTTGCATGAACATTCAGTACGTCAGTATTTATTCAGGAAATGAACTTAACTTGAATCGGTTATCTTGTCATGGAAATATAGAGATTCTTCTTTTCAATATTTCAATTGAACTTTTTATGGTTCTGTCTAATGTGACAAAATTTTGCATCAAAATTTAGTATAACAATCTTCATTTACAGAAAAAGTTTCACTCGAATCGGATATGTTATGGACATAAAAAAATAATTTTTTTTCAATATTCCAATTGAAATTTTTATGGTTCTGTTGACACTATGGCCACAAAATTTTGCATGAACATTCAGTGTATCAATCTTCATTCATAAAATAAATATCATTCTAATAGGATATTTTTTATGAAAATTGAAGGTTATTCTTTTCAATATTCCAATTGAATTTTTTATGGTTCTGTTAACACTATGGCCACAAAATTCTAGATGCACATTGAAATTGAAAGAGATGTAGTCGTCATAATATGTACACATTTCCACGCCACCTTTGAGGTAGTGTACTCAGCGCGTTTTTTTTAAGTGGTTTCCCCAGTAGGCCTATTCCACTGATATGTTGTGATTCCATTCAGTTTTGAACTATTGAATAACTATGGATATTGACAAGGTTTGAAAATGATAAAAGGAGTATAAATCAAAATAATAGAAAAATGTATATCCGTCTCAATCTAAATTACTATACTTATTTTTATTTCCTCTTCTGCTTCTTCTTCTTCTCCTCATCCTTGTTTATCTTCTTCATTCTGGGTGTTAGTTAATGGAAAAAACGCCGATAACACTCTAACTGTAATATTCAACTTCTACACGGGGTCGTTTTTTACCCCTTTCTTCGCTCTCGTTCATGGATGGCGTGAATTCCTCGCTAATCGAAGAAGAACTGCCTTGATGCGAGGCAAGTTTACTCGGAACCGGAACAAAATTTTGATGCCTATACTTCTTTTGCGGTTTCTTTTTCAAAATGAATTTGTCCATAAATTTGTATGCAACGTTAGGTTTTAATGTCTTTGACACTATGCCATCCAGGCATTTGTGATAGAATTCTGCTTTTTTGAGTTTACTACCAAGCAGAACCTTTTCTCTCTCGGTATGAACCTTAGGTGCGGGTTTAGGTTCATCTGATACTTTAGTCACTGTCACATTTTTTTCTTCTAGTGCTTCCTCAATACTTCGATACATATTCCTCCTCAATACCCGACGTTGCAGAATTTTTTCGTTCGAAGTTGTCTTCATTTTTCCACGAATAGCTTTAAATTCCAATCTTCTTCGTTCCTTTTCAACCTGAAAACATATTTTAAGTTAGTAAAATTATGTTTTAATATTTTAGTTCATCTAATTTCAATTAGTTATTTTCCAATCTAGAGTTGAAAGTTGTTCTTTTCCCCACGAGAATGCGGCAAGAAATTGAGCGCGGGGAAGCTACTTTGCGCTTGAGATAGGAACATTATTTATAATCGTATCATAAAATGAAAAATTATTCAAGCATTTTTTTGCACAAGACGATAAACAAAATCCATAAAGATTTTGTGATAACAATTACCCTATTTTATGAAAATAAGGAAAAAAACACTACTAATGGATGAATATCATTTGATAAATTAAAGCACTAAAATACAAGTTTCAGAGAAAATTTTTCAATATCTAAGCGTCACTTTTTCGATCAACTAGTGAAGTGAAACAGAAGCTAATTTAGAATAATTCAGGAATATGTTTTATTATATGGAACGAAAATTATTTCATGCTATAGGGAACCGTAATATTATCTATGGAATTGATGGAACTTAAAATTGATTAAATCTAAAGTGTACTTACATCCATAATGCCAACAGACTTGGAAGACATTTTCGCACACAAATCTTCAAATTCTTATAAGACTTCACAATAACACTCAATGCTGACAATTCAACAACTGAATTCAAAATTGTATGGGAAACTTATATATGTTTTCGACAGAAAAAGTTTACCTACATTTTAATTGTTATTTAAGCGATTTTCTGAGGCAACAAATAAAATCTTAGGTTTCAGGTCATTACCGAGAAGATGTGTCATGCTTATTGTTCAATGACCCGGAATGACAGGGGTATTTACACCCCACCATGAAAAGTAAAATTGACTCATAATTTTTCACCAGATATTTTACTTACATTTTGAATAATATTTGATATATATATATATATAATATTTTAGACTGTTGGGAAATACGAAAATTCACCTCACCAGCTTTCGAGTTTATTTTCAATGTGTGAATATGATGCTATCTACTAGATATTGAGAGCTTATGAACAACATGTTGATTATAAATACGCAACCTGAAAATTTTATTCATTTGGTTAATTATTTTCTGAAATATATCTTAAGTGAATTGGGCTATTAGAAAAAATTTTCGATTCATATTGAGGGGATCGATTAGTCATTGAATGAAAATAGTTCAGCCAACTTTTCAGATTTTTATCTCTAGCCATTTTGGAGATTTCTGTAAAAAACACTCTTTTCGATTTTATTTTTTTTCTCTTGTGAAATGCAGAATTTTCGAATGTTAATTTTTTCTCTTGATTATTTGCTGATAAAGAAATAGACGTATAATTTTTTTATAAATTTCCGCCGAAAAACCGATTATCAGAAAAAAAATAAAATTATAGTCACTTGTTTTTGATGTTCTTCAAAAGTGTCCACCGTCAATTTTTGACATAAAATGTCTTCTTTGGTCCTTTTCACCCTGAAATTTTTTTACATTTTCGAAATTGGTCAAACATTTTGAAAAAAAATTAAAACTGTTTGAATTTTGGAATTCAGCAGATTTGCATGAAATTTTGTTACCATTGTATTCATATTGGCTCCCTGAACAATATTGGTGCAAAAAACAATTGGCGATCTGTCTTAGTTTGGAAGATATGGTCCCCCAAATTCCGAAAAATATTTCACCTGATAGTCACTTTTCTCCCTACAAAAACACTGAATTACGGCTTTATCAAGTTAGAGCCTGTCTGAACATTGTAACATAAAGATTTGATTCATTTCATTTCAAATATATTCAATATTTATTGCAAAAACATCGAGAAGAAGCCTGCCGTTTCTTATGGTCAGTTTGGCACAACCGCGGATTATTTCGCGCGAATATGACACAATGCATACCGGTAAATCCTATCAATCCTATCATTTCCTATGTCACCAGTCGGTAGTGCCAAACTTATCATAAGAAACGGCGGGTTTTCCCTCGAATTTTTTCGATGTTTTTGCAATAATTATTGAATATATTTGAAATGAATCAAATCTTTATGTTTAAATAATCAGGGAGGCTTCAAACTTAATAAAGCGGTAATTCAGTGTTTTTGTAAAGAGAAAAGTGACTTTTAGCTGAAATATTTTTCGGACTTTGGGGGCCCAAATCTTCCAAAGTAAGTTTGTTTTTTTCACTAATGTTGTTTAGGGAGCCAATATGAATACAATGGCACCAAAATTCGATGAAAATCTGCTGAATCCCAAAAATCAAACAGTTTCAATTTTTTTTGAAAATTTTCCACCAATTTTAAAAATGTGAAAAAATTTCAGGGTACAAAGGACCAAAGGAGACATTTTATGTCAAAAAATGGCAGTGGACACTTTCAAAGAATACCGAAAAACATGTGACTATAACATTGTTTTTCTTTCAGCTGAAATTCATAAGAAAATATATGTCTATTCTTTTATTAGCTACTAGCGACCGCGCGGCTTCGCACGGTAATATATTCGAAAATATTCACTTGAATCATACGGTGTAAAGGGCCCTATAGATCTATATTAAATGAACAATATATTCAAGTTATTTAATTGGTTGAGGATTAATGCTGTATTGGTTAAAATCGCTTCGAAAATTAGCCATTATTTGTCGTAAAAAGTAAATGACAAAAAAATGTTATTGTGGGTTATCCATAAGAGATAGACATATACCATCACGGACTTTTTCAATGTGTACAATACTTAGTACATTATTATGATAGAAATCGTATGGTTCAGCCTGCGTTTGCAATGTAAGCGGAAAAAATGAAATTATTTATGACATCACATTAGAAACCTCGAAAATAACATTACTTCTCCACTATTTCATGAATGTTATTATACATATAAACCTTCCTCTTGAATCACTCTATCTATTTAAAAAAAACGCATCAAAATCCGTTGCGTAGTTTCAAAGATTTAAGCATACAAAGGGACATACTTCCGAAACTTTTCAGATATAATCCAATGGCCTAAATTGTGTTTTCTGTTAACCGACATATCAACAGATCAGATTTTCGTATGAAAATGTTTCATTTAAAAGGAGCATCCTATAAAATACGATAAGCAGTCTTCGGCGGTGAAGATTTTGATTATTCAAACTTCTTCCGGAAACAATGATTAACAACGCAAAAAAAATAGTAATACCACCCGCAAGAAATGAGAAAATAAAAAAAAAGAAAAAATGTTTTTTTTCATGAGGTTTCAAAATGTCCACCTGATCCGATAGTAAAACGTTAATGAAAGTTCATCGTTTCACTAAAAATTTGTCAACAATCATAAACATTTTATCATTAATAATTATAGTATCTTCTAACGCTCGCTTTCCTCCAACATAAGAATTTGAAAGCTTAAAAGCTCGAAAATTACTCCAGAAACATACCAAGTATGCTTTGTATTCGAAATTGTTATTTCAACTTCTATCGAAATAAGCAAAAATAGATAGGTTGCTTCATTTCATTATATTTCTATTTCATTATAGCTCATAGATTGAAACTCAAATCAAATCGGACACATATTCAAATTTGTCGTACATCATATTCATGGGAGATTGGCAATGGAAATGTCTATAGATGCCTGAAGATGACACTATTTTTGATAGGGTCGAAAAATATGTAGCGTTCAATAAATAGTACTTGGTGAAGACATGAAAAAGTTTCATTTGGGACACATATTCGATTAAAAAACATTAAGATTTTAAATTTGACCTCATTTTTATATTTATGAATAAAATCTTCAAATTAACGAGTTAATATTTCATTATAATTCACGAAAAATGATACATGTTTTTTTGTATTATGGTGTGGGTATCCCAACAGGCTCTGAGAAATATACCAACATAATCCAGGCATCTGTTTTTTTTTATCCAAAAATTAGGGAGAAGTGAGGGTTTTCGAAAACTCTAAAAACAATTCCACAATATTCAGGAGAAAAAAATATTTCAATTTTGAAATCCGATCTTTATTATTAGTCCCAATATTATAGAAGCCGCTTTTAGGAGTTAACTGAATTTCGAGGATATTACTTTCAACTATAGTAATCTTTTAAAGCTTATTAGATCAAAATTCTAGAGTTTTCACAACAATCAGAAGAATTGAATGTTTGTTAACTTTCTTTTTTCCTCTACTAAGTGTGGATTCCAAGAAAAGAACAACCAATCAATTTCTTCATCTTTCGAAGCCTCTGACTTCTGCAACCTTTCAAGTTATCAGTTCAATTTCTCAAATATTATTCTACTACCTGATATTGTTCCCAGAAGAAAGTTTTAGTAAACTTGAATATAAAAACTATTTGAATTCTATTCACCCCCATGCTGTCCGCTCAACCAGAAATTCATTAGCCTCATTACGAGCTTATACTTCTACCTACATTCGTATAGTTATTTAATTGATTTTTAATGTGGTGACAAATCTTTTCTCGACTTCAGGTAGTTTTCAATAATTTTCTTAGGTTCAATTCAAAAACATGCACTCTAAGCACTCTATTTTTATACTCATTTGTGTAAGAATAATTTTGTTTCAGAGAATAAGAGTAAAATAGGAGAAATATTGTAGGAAACACCAACAGAGGAAATGGAAATATGGTACTAAGAAATGAAACTCAATTGAGTGAAATTCTTGTCTAATAAAATTACTTTCGTGAATATGAAATATTACATTATATGAGGTTATTCACAAAAAATACTTCAATGTGTATACATTAGTAAAATACACGATTAAAAATGGAAGCAAGCCCTGAGCAGGAGCTTCTGAGCGCTCGTTCTCTGGTGGAGCAATAGGACTATCATCTCAAAATTCTGTATATGACTTGAAATTGATACTTTATATATAAACAATTAAAAAAATTCAATTCTATGGTCACACTTGAAAATTAAAATAATTAAATTTTATGGTTCTGATGATGCGATCCTCTTGAAATTTGGCATGAACATTCAGTATATCAATCTTTATACCAGGAATAAATTTCACTCAATTCAGATATCTTGTTATGAAAATATAATTTTTTTTTTCAATATTCAAATTGAATTTTCTATAGTTCGGATGATGCGATGATCTTCAAATGCGATCCTATTGAAATTTTGCATGAACATTCAGTATATCAGTCTCAACTTACAAAATGAATTTCATTTGAATCGGAAAGTTGGTTATGGAAATAAAAAAATTCTTCTTTTCAATATTCCAATTGAATTTTCTATGGTTCTGTTAATACTATGGCCACAAAATTTTGCGAGAGGCTCACTATGAGCATCTGGCAAGTTGCTGCAAAATTTCATTCCGTTTGCCCTCGTTTTGTGTGAAATATTGAAGAACAAAAATTTTGAATGGCCACTTTTTATGGAACACCCTGTACGATTTTTCTGGTTAACGAACCTAACCGAGCTATTTGGGAGCTGAACACACCCTGAAAATTTCAAGTCTCTAGGACAATCCGTTCGAGAGTTATTGTGCTCACGGACGGACGGCCGGCCCTACAGAATTTGATTTGACCTCATATTTTCCATCAGGGAGTCGAACCCTATCGTTTGAGACCATTTTCGGCTCAAAATTCGAAAATTACAGACATTTGGGCAAAACGATATAGCACTCGTCTAAGTAGAACGAGCGCGCTCAAAAATTTAAGGGAAGCCCTGCAATTTTACCTCAAAATTTTATATGGGATTTGAGATTGATACGAAATATATAAATCTCAGTAAATCGGTTTTATATTCTGGAAAATTCGAAAAATGAAATATGTAATAAATAAATAATTAAAAAAATTGAATTATAGTGTTCTGATGATGCGATTCTCTTGAAATTTTGCATGAACATTCAGTACGTCAGTATTTATTCAGGAAATGAACTTAACTTGAATCGGTTATCTTGTCATGGAATCTTTTAAAGCTTATTAGATCAAAATTCTAGAGTTTTCACAACAATTAGAAGAATTGAATGTTTGTTAACTTTCTTTTTTCCTCTACTAAGTGTGGATTCCAAGAAAAGAACAACCAATCAATTTCTTCATCTTTCGAAGCCTCTGACTTCTGCAACCTTTCAAGTTATCAGTTCAATTTCTCAAATATTATTCTACTACCTGATATTGTTCCCAGAAGAAAGTTTTAGTAAACTTGAATATAAAAACTATTTGAATTCTATTCACCCCCATGCTGTCCGCTCAACCAGAAATTCATTAGCCTCATTACGAGCTTATACTTCTACCTACATTCGTATAGTTATTTAATTGATTTTTAATGTGGTGACAAATCTTTTCTCGGCTTCAGGTAGTTTTCAATAATTTTCTTAGGTTCAATTCACAAACATGCACTCTAAGCACTCTATTTTTATACTCATTTGTGTAAGAATAATTTTGTTTCAGAGAATAAGAGTAAAATAGGAGAAATATTGTAGGAAACACCAACAGAGGAAATGGAAATATGGTACTAAGAAATGAAACTCAATTAAGTGAAATTCTTGTCCAATAAGAAAACTTTCGTGAATGTGAAATATCACATTATATGGGGTTATTTCCAAAAAATACTTCAATGTGTATACAGTAGTAAAATACACGAATAAAAATTCAAGAGAAGCCCTGCAATATTACCCCAAAATTTCAACTGGGATTTGAGATTGATACGAAATATATAAATCTCAGTAAATCGGTTTTATATTCTGGAAAATTCGAAAAATGAAATATGTAGTAAATAAATAATTAAAATAATTGAATTATAGTGTTCTGATGATGCGATTCTCTTGAAATTTTGCATGAACATTCAGTACGTCAGTATTTATTCAGGAAATGAACTTAACTTGAATCGGTTATCTTGTCATGGAAATATAGAGATTCTTCTTTTCAATATTTCAATTGAACTTTTTATGGTTCTGTTGACACTAATGTGACAAAATTTTGCATCAAAATTTAGTATAACAATCTTCATTTACAGAAAAAGTTTCACTCGAATCGGATATGTTATGGACATAAAAAAATAATTTTTTTTCAATATTCCAATTGAAATTTTTATGGTTCTGTTGACACTATGGCCACAAAATTTTGCATGAACATTCAGTGTATCAATCTTCATTCATAAATAAATATCATTCTAATAGGATATTTTTTATGAAAATTGAAGGTTATTCTTTTCAATATTCCAATTGAATTTTTTATGGTTCTGTTAACACTATGGCCACAAAATTCTAGATGCACATTGAAATTGAAAGAGATGTAGTCGTCATAATATGTACACATTTCCACGCCACCTTTGAGGTAGTGTACTCAGCGCGTTTTTTTTAAGTGGTTTCCCCAGTAGGCCTATTCCACTGATATGTTGTGATTCCATTCAGTTTTGAACTATTGAATAACTATGGATATTGACAAGGTTTGAAAATGATAAAAGGAGTATAAATCAAAATAATAGAAAAATGTATATCCGTCTCAATCTAAATTACTATACTTATTTTTATTTCCTCTTCTGCTTCTTCTTCTTCTCCTCATCCTTGTTTATCTTCTTCATTCTGGGTGTTAGTTAATGGAAAAAACGCCGATAACACTCTAACTGTAATATTCAACTTCTACACGGGGTCGTTTTTTACCCCTTTCTTCGCTCTCGTTCATGGATGGCGTGAATTCCTCGCTAATCGAAGAAGAACTGCCTTGATGCGAGGCAAGTTTACTCGGAACCGGAACAAAATTTTGATGCCTATACTTCTTTTGCGGTTTCTTTTTCAAAATGAATTTGTCCATAAATTTGTATGCAACGTTAGGTTTTAATGTCTTTGACACTATGCCATCCAGGCATTTGTGATAGAATTCTGCTTTTTTGAGTTTACTACCAAGCAGAACCTTTTCTCTCTCGGTATGAACCTTAGGTGCGGGTTTAGGTTCATCTGATACTTTAGTCACTGTCACATTTTTTTCTTCTAGTGCTTCCTCAATACTTCGATACATATTCCTCCTCAATACCCGACGTTGCAGAATTTTTTCGTTCGAAGTTGTCTTCATTTTTCCACGAATAGCTTTAAATTCCAATCTTCTTCGTTCCTTTTCAACCTGAAAACATATTTTAAGTTAGTAAAATTATGTTTTAATATTTTAGTTCATCTAATTTCAATTAGTTATTTTCCAATCTAGAGTTGAAAGTTGTTCTTTTCCCCACGAGAATGCGGCAAGAAATTGAGCGCGGGGAAGCTACTTTGCGCTTGAGATAGGAACATTATTTATAATCGTATCATAAAATGAAAAATTATTCAAGCATTTTTTTGCACAAGACGATAAACAAAATCCATAAAGATTTTGTGATAACAATTACCCTATTTTATGAAAATAAGGAAAAAAACACTACTAATGGATGAATATCATTTGATAAATTAAAGCACTAAAATACAAGTTTCAGAGAAAATTTTTCAATATCTAAGCGTCACTTTTTCGATCAACTAGTGAAGTGAAACAGAAGCTAATTTAGAATAATTCAGGAATATGTTTTATTATATGGAACGAAAATTATTTCATGCTATAGGGAACCGTAATATTATCTATGGAATTGATGGAACTTAAAATTGATTAAATCTAAAGTGTACTTACATCCATAATGCCAACAGACTTGGAAGACATTTTCGCACACAAATCTTCAAATTCTTATAAGACTTCACAATAACACTCAATGCTGACAATTCAACAACTGAATTCAAAATTGTATGGGAAACTTATATATGTTTTCGACAGAAAAAGTTTACCTACATTTTAATTGTTATTTAAGCGATTTTCTGAGGCAACAAATAAAATCTTAGGTTTCAGGTCATTACCGAGAAGATGTGTCATGCTTATTGTTCAATGACCCGGAATGACAGGGGTATTTACACCCCACCATGAAAAGTAAAATTGACTCATAATTTTTCACCAGATATTTTACTTACATTTTGAATAATATTTGATATATATATATATATAATATTTTAGACTGTTGGGAAATACGAAAATTCACCTCACCAGCTTTCGAGTTTATTTTCAATGTGTGAATATGATGCTATCTACTAGATATTGAGAGCTTATGAACAACATGTTGATTATAAATACGCAACCTGAAAATTTTATTCATTTGGTTAATTATTTTCTGAAATATATCTTAAGTGAATTGGGCTATTAGAAAAAATTTTCGATTCATATTGAGGGGATCGATTAGTCATTGAATGAAAATAGTTCAGCCAACTTTTCAGATTTTTATCTCTAGCCATTTTGGAGATTTCTGTAAAAAACACTCTTTTCGATTTTATTTTTTTTCTCTTGTGAAATGCAGAATTTTCGAATGTTAATTTTTTCTCTTGATTATTTGCTGATAAAGAAATAGACGTATAATTTTTTTATAAATTTCCGCCGAAAAACCGATTATCAGAAAAAAAATAAAATTATAGTCACTTGTTTTTGATGTTCTTCAAAAGTGTCCACCGTCAATTTTTGACATAAAATGTCTTCTTTGGTCCTTTTCACCCTGAAATTTTTTTACATTTTCGAAATTGGTCAAACATTTTGAAAAAAAATTAAAACTGTTTGAATTTTGGAATTCAGCAGATTTGCATGAAATTTTGTTACCATTGTATTCATATTGGCTCCCTGAACAATATTGGTGCAAAAAACAATTGGCGATCTGTCTTAGTTTGGAAGATATGGTCCCCCAAATTCCGAAAAATATTTCACCTGATAGTCACTTTTCTCCCTACAAAAACACTGAATTACGGCTTTATCAAGTTAGAGCCTGTCTGAACATTGTAACATAAAGATTTGATTCATTTCATTTCAAATATATTCAATATTTATTGCAAAAACATCGAGAAGAAGCCTGCCGTTTCTTATGGTCAGTTTGGCACAACCGCGGATTATTTCGCGCGAATATGACACAATGCATACCGGTAAATCCTATCAATCCTATCATTTCCTATGTCACCAGTCGGTAGTGCCAAACTTATCATAAGAAACGGCGGGTTTTCCCTCGAATTTTTTCGATGTTTTTGCAATAATTATTGAATATATTTGAAATGAATCAAATCTTTATGTTTAAATAATCAGGGAGGCTTCAAACTTAATAAAGCGGTAATTCAGTGTTTTTGTAAAGAGAAAAGTGACTTTTAGCTGAAATATTTTTCGGACTTTGGGGGCCCAAATCTTCCAAAGTAAGTTTGTTTTTTCACTAATGTTGTTTAGGGAGCCAATATGAATACAATGGCACCAAAATTCGATGAAAATCTGCTGAATCCCAAAAATCAAACAGTTTCAATTTTTTTTGAAAATTTTCCACCAATTTTAAAAATGTGAAAAAATTTCAGGGTACAAAGGACCAAAGGAGACATTTTATGTCAAAAAATGGCAGTGGACACTTTCAAAGAATACCGAAAAACATGTGACTATAACATTGTTTTTCTTTCAGCTGAAATTCATAAGAAAATATATGTCTATTCTTTTATTAGCTACTAGCGACCGCGCGGCTTCGCACGGTAATATATTCGAAAATATTCACTTGAATCATACGGTGTAAAGGGCCCTATAGATCTATATTAAATGAACAATATATTCAAGTTATTTAATTGGTTGAGGATTAATGCTGTATTGGTTAAAATCGCTTCGAAAATTAGCCATTATTTGTCGTAAAAAGTAAATGACAAAAAAATGTTATTGTGGGTTATCCATAAGAGATAGACATATACCATCACGGACTTTTTCAATGTGTACAATACTTAGTACATTATTATGATAGAAATCGTATGGTTCAGCCTGCGTTTGCAATGTAAGCGGAAAAAATGAAATTATTTATGACATCACATTAGAAACCTCGAAAATAACATTACTTCTCCACTATTTCATGAATGTTATTATACATATAAACCTTCCTCTTGAATCACTCTATCTATTTAAAAAAAACGCATCAAAATCCGTTGCGTAGTTTCAAAGATTTAAGCATACAAAGGGACATACTTCCGAAACTTTTCAGATATAATCCAATGGCCTTAATTGTGTTTTCTGTCAACCGACATATCATCAGATCAGATTTTCGTATGAAAATGTTTCATTTAAAAGGAGCATCCTATAAAATACGATGAGCAGTCTTCGGAGGTGAAGATTTTGATTATTCAAACTTCTTCCGGAAACAATGATTAACAACGCAAAAAAAATAGTAATACCACCCGCAAGAAATGAGAATTAAAAAGAAGAAAAAATTTTTTTTTTCATGAGGTTTCAAAATGTCCACCTGATCCGATAGTAAAACGTTAATGAAAGTTCATCGTTTCACTAAAAATTTGCCAACAATCATAAACATTTTATCATTAATAATTATAGTATCTTCTAACGCTCACTTTCCTCCAACATAAGAATTTGAAAGCTAAGAAGCTCGAAAATTACTCCAGAAACATACCAAGTATGCTTTGTATTCGAAATTGTTATTTCAAGTTCTATCGAAATAAGCAAAAATATATAAGTTGCTTCATTTTTCATTTTATTATATTTCTATTTCATTATAGCTCATAGATTGAAACTCAAATCAAATCGGACACATATTCAAATTTGTCGTCCATCATATTCATGGGAGATTGGCAATGGAAATGTCTGTAGATGCCTGAAGATGACACTATTTTTGATAGGGTCGAAAAATATGTAGCGTTCAATAAATAGTACTTGGTGAAGACATGAAAAAGTTTCATTTGGGACACATATTCGATTAAAAAACATTAAGATTTTAAATTTGACCTCATTTTTATATTTATGAATAAAATCTTCAAATTAACGAGTTAATATTTCATTATAATTCACGAAAAATGATACATGTTTTTTTGTATTATGGTGTGGGTATCCCAACAGGCTCTGAGAAATATACCAACATAATCCAGGCATCTGTTTTTTTTTATCCAAAAATTAGGGAGAAGTGAGGGTTTTCGAAAACTCTAAAAACAATTCCACAATATTCAGGAGAAAAAAATATTTCAATTTTGAAATCCGATCTTTATTATTAGTCCCAATATTATAGAAGCCGCTTTTAGGAGTTAACTGAATTTCGAGGATATTACTTTCAACTATAGTAATCTTTTAAAGCTTATTAGATCAAAATTCTAGAGTTTTCACAACAATCAGAAGAATTGAATGTTTGTTAACTTTCTTTTTTCCTCTACTAAGTGTGGATTCCAAGAAAAGAACAACCAATCAATTTCTTCATCTTTCGAAGCCTCTGACTTCTGCAACCTTTCAAGTTATCAGTTCAATTTCTCAAATATTATTCTACTACCTGATATTGTTCCCAGAAGAAAGTTTTAGTAAACTTGAATATAAAAACTATTTGAATTCTATTCACCCCCATGCTGTCCGCTCAACCAGAAATTCATTAGCCTCATTACGAGCTTATACTTCTACCTACATTCGTATAGTTATTTAATTGATTTTTAATGTGGTGACAAATCTTTTCTCGACTTCAGGTAGTTTTCAATAATTTTCTTAGGTTCAATTCAAAAACATGCACTCTAAGCACTCTATTTTTATACTCATTTGTGTAAGAATAATTTTGTTTCAGAGAATAAGAGTAAAATAGGAGAAATATTGTAGGAAACACCAACAGAGGAAATGGAAATATGGTACTAAGAAATGAAACTCAATTGAGTGAAATTCTTGTCTAATAAAATTACTTTCGTGAATATGAAATATTACATTATATGAGGTTATTCACAAAAAATACTTCAATGTGTATACATTAGTAAAATACACGATTAAAAATGGAAGCAAGCCCTGAGCAGGAGCTTCTGAGCGCTCGTTCTCTGGTGGAGCAATAGGACTATCATCTCAAAATTCTGTATATGACTTGAAATTGATACTTTATATATAAACAATTAAAAAAATTCAATTCTATGGTCACACTTGAAAATTAAAATAATTAAATTTTATGGTTCTGATGATGCGATCCTCTTGAAATTTGGCATGAACATTCAGTATATCAATCTTTATACCAGGAATAAATTTCACTCAATTCAGATATCTTGTTATGAAAATATAATTTTTTTTTTCAATATTCAAATTGAATTTTCTATAGTTCGGATGATGCGATGATCTTCAAATGCGATCCTATTGAAATTTTGCATGAACATTCAGTATATCAGTCTCAACTTACAAAATGAATTTCATTTGAATCGGAAAGTTGGTTATGGAAATAAAAAAATTCTTCTTTTCAATATTCCAATTGAATTTTCTATGGTTCTGTTAATACTATGGCCACAAAATTTTGCGAGAGGCTCACTATGAGCATCTGGCAAGTTGCTGCAAAATTTCATTCCGTTTGCCCTCGTTTTGTGTGAAATATTGAAGAACAAAAATTTTGAATGGCCACTTTTTATGGAACACCCTGTACGATTTTTCTGGTTAACGAACCTAACCGAGCTATTTGGGAGCTGAACACACCCTGAAAATTTCAAGTCTCTAGGACAATCCGTTCGAGAGTTATTGTGCTCACGGACGGACGGCCGGCCCTACAGAATTTGATTTGACCTCATATTTTCCATCAGGGAGTCGAACCCTATCGTTTGAGACCATTTTCGGCTCAAAATTCGAAAATTACAGACATTTGGGCAAAACGATATAGCACTCGTCTAAGTAGAACGAGCGCGCTCAAAAATTTAAGGGAAGCCCTGCAATTTTACCTCAAAATTTTATATGGGATTTGAGATTGATACGAAATATATAAATCTCAGTAAATCGGTTTTATATTCTGGAAAATTCGAAAAATGAAATATGTAATAAATAAATAATTAAAAAAATTGAATTATAGTGTTCTGATGATGCGATTCTCTTGAAATTTTGCATGAACATTCAGTACGTCAGTATTTATTCAGGAAATGAACTTAACTTGAATCGGTTATCTTGTCATGGAATCTTTTAAAGCTTATTAGATCAAAATTCTAGAGTTTTCACAACAATTAGAAGAATTGAATGTTTGTTAACTTTCTTTTTTCCTCTACTAAGTGTGGATTCCAAGAAAAGAACAACCAATCAATTTCTTCATCTTTCGAAGCCTCTGACTTCTGCAACCTTTCAAGTTATCAGTTCAATTTCTCAAATATTATTCTACTACCTGATATTGTTCCCAGAAGAAAGTTTTAGTAAACTTGAATATAAAAACTATTTGAATTCTATTCACCCCCATGCTGTCCGCTCAACCAGAAATTCATTAGCCTCATTACGAGCTTATACTTCTACCTACATTCGTATAGTTATTTAATTGATTTTTAATGTGGTGACAAATCTTTTCTCGGCTTCAGGTAGTTTTCAATAATTTTCTTAGGTTCAATTCACAAACATGCACTCTAAGCACTCTATTTTTATACTCATTTGTGTAAGAATAATTTTGTTTCAGAGAATAAGAGTAAAATAGGAGAAATATTGTAGGAAACACCAACAGAGGAAATGGAAATATGGTACTAAGAAATGAAACTCAATTGAGTGAAATTCTTGTCCAATAAAAAACTTTCGTGAATGTGAAATATCACATTATATGGGGTTATTCACAAAAAATACTTCAATGTGTATACAGTAGTAAAATACACGAATAAAAATTCAAGAGAAGCCCTGCAATATTACCCCAAAATTTCAACTGGGATTTGAGATTGATACGAAATATATAAATCTCAGTAAATCGGTTTTATATTCTGGAAAATTCGAAAAATGAAATATGTAGTAAATAAATAATTAAAATAATTGAATTATAGTGTTCTGATGATGCGATTCTCTTGAAATTTTGCATGAACATTCAGTACGTCAGTATTTATTCAGGAAATGAACTTAACTTGAATCGGTTATCTTGTCATGGAAATATAGAGATTCTTCTTTTCAATATTTCAATTGAACTTTTTATGGTTCTGTTGACACTAATGTGACAAAATTTTGCATCAAAATTTAGTATAACAATCTTCATTTACAGAAAAAGTTTCACTCGAATCGGATATGTTATGGACATAAAAAAATAATTTTTTTTCAATATTCCAATTGAAATTTTTATGGTTCTGTTGACACTATGGCCACAAAATTTTGCATGAACATTCAGTGTATCAATCTTCATTCATAAAATAAATATCATTCTAATAGGATATTTTTTATGAAAATTGAAGGTTATTCTTTTCAATATTCCAATTGAATTTTTATGGTTCTGTTAACACTATGGCCACAAAATTCTAGATGCACATTGAAATTGAAAGAGATGTAGTCGTCATAATATGTACACATTTCCACGCCACCTTTGAGGTAGTGTACTCAGCGCGTTTTTTTTAAGTGGTTTCCCCAGTAGGCCTATTCCACTGATATGTTGTGATTCCATTCAGTTTTGAACTATTGAATAACTATGGATATTGACAAGGTTTGAAAATGATAAAAGGAGTATAAATCAAAATAATAGAAAAATGTATATCCGTCTCAATCTAAATTACTATACTTATTTTTATTTCCTCTTCTGCTTCTTCTTCTTCTCCTCATCCTTGTTTATCTTCTTCATTCTGGGTGTTAGTTAATGGAAAAAACGCCGATAACACTCTAACTGTAATATTCAACTTCTACACGGGGTCGTTTTTTACCCCTTTCTTCGCTCTCGTTCATGGATGGCGTGAATTCCTCGCTAATCGAAGAAGAACTGCCTTGATGCGAGGCAAGTTTACTCGGAACCGGAACAAAATTTTGATGCCTATACTTCTTTTGCGGTTTCTTTTTCAAAATGAATTTGTCCATAAATTTGTATGCAACGTTAGGTTTTAATGTCTTTGACACTATGCCATCCAGGCATTTGTGATAGAATTCTGCTTTTTTGAGTTTACTACCAAGCAGAACCTTTTCTCTCTCGGTATGAACCTTAGGTGCGGGTTTAGGTTCATCTGATACATTAGTCACTGTCACATTTTTTTCTTCTAGTGCTTCCTCAATACTTCGATACATATTCCTCCTCAATACCCGACGTTGCAGAATTTTTTCGTTCGAAGTTGTCTTCATTTTTCCACGAATAGCTTTAAATTTCAATCTTCTTCGTTCCTTTTCAACCTGAAAACATATTTTAAGTTAGTAAAATTATGTTTTAATATTTTAGTTCATCTAATTTCAATTAGTTATTTTCGAATCTAGAGTTGAAAGTTGTTCTTTTCCCCACGAGAATGCGGCAAGAAATTGAGCGCGGGGAAGCTACTTTGCGCTTGAGATAGGAACATTATTTATAATCGTATCATAAAATGAAAAATTATTCAAGCATTTTTTTGCACAAGACGATAAACAAAATCCATAAAGATTTTGTGATAACAATTACCCTATTTTATGAAAATAAGGAAAAAACACTACTAATGGATGAATATCATTTGATAAATTAAAGCACTAAAATACAAGGTTCAGAGAAAATTTTTCAATATCTAAGCGTCACTTTTTCGATCAACTAGTGAAGTGAAACAGAAGCTAATTTAGAAT
The DNA here is from genome assembly GCA_013421045.1 of Propylea japonica. Taxonomy (NCBI): domain Eukaryota; kingdom Metazoa; phylum Arthropoda; class Insecta; order Coleoptera; family Coccinellidae; genus Propylea; species Propylea japonica. Next base: position 35,726,568 of record CM024240.1, read on the forward strand.
AATTCAGGAATATGTTTTATTATATGGAACGAAAATTATTTCATGCTATAGGGAACCGTAATATTATCTATGGAATTGATGGAACTTAAAATTGATTAAATCTAAAGTGTACTTACATCCATAATGCCAACAGACTTGGAAGACATTTTCGCACACAAATCTTCAAATTCTTATAAGACTTCACAATATCACTCAATGCTGACAATTCAACAACTGAATTCAAAATTGTATGGGAAACTTATATATGTTTTCGACAGAAAAAGTTTACCTACATTTTAATTGTTATTTAAGCGATTTTCTGAGGCAACAAATAAAATCTTAGGTTTCAGGTCATTACCGAGAAGATGTGTCATGCTTATTGTTCAATGACCCGGAATGACAGGGGTATTTACACCCCACCATGAAAAGTAAAATTGACTCATAATTTTTCACCAGATATTTTACTTACATTTTGAATAATATTTGATATATATATATATAGTTATGAGATCATCTTCTCTAGGAATTGTAGACGTCAACAGTCAACACCTCGGTCCATCCCAGGAATTGTACTCGAAAGTGTCGACATGCAATTATGCACTTTTAGCTTTCTTTTGAGAGTGGACATTAGATTTAGTTCAGTTAGGAAGTAACTTCCATTAGACTCACTCCAAATCTTAATCTGTTAAATTTATCAATTCTTTATCTGTTAAGTTGTAATTGATATTTTGGAAAGAAATAAATCTTTTTAAAAACAGACTTTAAGAGACGGAAATCATAATTGGCGCTGCGAACAGGATATCGCAACGGGGTTTTAGTGAAAAGTGACTAAAATTAGTTTCCGCTTCGAAAACGTTCGACGTCTCCGAGGAACTCCCGTTGAGTTTTAACTCTTTGTGCGATATCGTCAAAACCACCATCAACATCACCTTCAACCCGGAAGGAAATCCAACTTCAACCCGGAAGGAATCAACCTACCCACTTCGACCAAGAAGGAAGGAACAACCCACTATAGGATGCAAATCTTGGTGTAAGTCCTTCAAACCCATCCAATTTTTTCTTTTTCCTTTATCAGTCTAATGACAGATACGAATTCTTCTCAAGAATTAGAGATAATTGCTGAGGATTCAGAAACTTTAGAATAAGGTTCACATATTCTTAGAAATAGTAGATTTCAACCTTACCCTAGAAGAAAAATGAATTCTAACCAAGCTTCTTCTAATACAGTAAACCCAATCGAAGTAATGTCTAGACAGGACTTACAATTGTTATTAAACTCAATTCCGGAATATTATCCCGGCCAAAATCTATCAATTTTCATAAACGAAGTAGATAATTTATTGACGCATCTGCAAGGCAGATTGAATCAAGATCTAACTTACGCACTGAATTTTTCGATAAGATCAAAATTGAAAGATGAAGCTAGGGACTTCATAGCTTTTCAAAATGCCTCTGATTGGCCCAATATCAGAAGGGTATTATTGCAAAGGTATGGAGATCAACGCAATGAAGACTTATTAGTGTCCTCTTTATCACAATGCGTACAACAAAAACATGAAACATATTTAGACTATTATAGTAGGATATCAAAAAATTTGAGCGATTTGTTACAACATTTAACCCTGAACATAAGAGACCAAAACTATTTGTTATACAAACAACAAGATATTCAGAAACTAGCACTCAAAACATTCCAAATAGGTATTCTAGAACCATACAGATCTTACCTTAGTAACTTCAACTGCATTAGTTTAGAAGACTGTATTAATAGATGTCAATTTTTCGACAATAGAAAGCAGGAATGGGAATACTGCGAATTTCTGCGGAAATCTCAAGAACAACCAAAAAAGCTAAATTATAATCGTACTTCACCTCAAAATTCATATCAGACTCGTAATTACCACGAATTCCCGAAAGCTCAAAATCGGAATCAAAATTTCAATCCAAACTTTCCAAGCAATGCTCAAAAATTTTCTAACCTAGTACCCAACGAATAACCAAAATTTCGTGACGAATTATAAGCATCAATCTCCTCCTGAAAATTCTGGAAATCCAAACGGCTTTCCTTATTGCATTAACACACCAATTCCTAATAACAGAGGATACCCGACAGCTCGCGAAGTGTTCGGACCAAAACCAGGTTCTAGTATGTCCAAAAATCAACAAAAGCCAACTCCTATGTCTATTTCGACTAGAAACACTTTTAGGCAACCTGCCGCTCAGTCGATCTCGACGAGAAATTTTTCACAAAACAAACCGACAAGAAATTTTATTTCCGAAGAATTATTTAACGTTCAATCCGAAGGAGGAAATCCTGAAGATTTTGAATCTGAATTTTATGATCCAAACGTTAATTCTCAAGATGACTATGAAAATAATCTTACAGAAGAAGAAAATTTTCAGATAGCTGCCTTGGAATTCCCAGAAACATAGATCTAAATTGTGTCAAAATTAAGTCCAAATTGCCCTACATTTATTTACCAAAAATTGACCTCAAAATTTTGATTGACTCAGGAGCAACAAATTCAGTCATTAATTCAAAACCCGCGTTTGAAAAATTCTTCCAATTTTTATACAAAGAAAAATTTAGCGTCTCTGGCTTAGGAAACACAATCACTTCAGACAATAATTTAAATATACCAATTTTATACGAATTAGGAATTTTTGAAAATATTCATTTACATGTAGTTGATTGGCATCAAAAATTTGACGCTCTATTAGGAACTTCTGATCTCCAAAGATTAGGTGCGAAAATTGATTATAAAACTCATACATTAGAAATTAATGATCTAAAAATACCTTTCAACCTTGAATATTCATCGCCCAAACTGAAACCACGTAATGAAAGAGCAAAAAATTTCATTAAAATACCTGTTTCGATAGAAAACGGAAATGTCCTTCTACCTGAAATAAACTTTCAACAATTTTCAACTCCAGAATGTATTGCTCATGCTAGGAACGGATTTTGCACTATACCAATTTCTCAACCAATAGAAAATGAAGTACAAATTAATTTTGTAGAAAGAATACCTGTGAAATCGATTCACGAAACAGAAATATCAACCCCTCCATTAACACATCAAAATTTTAAACTTGCGAAAAACATAAGAACTGCTCACATGAACTCTGAAGAAAAAAGAGAAATCTTCAAAATATGTAATAAATTCAAGAATATTTTTTATAACGAAGATTCAGATCTTTCATTTAGTAATACAGTCAAACACAAAATTCGAACAAAAGATGAGGAACCTGTTTACGTAAAATCTTTCAGACACCCTCATCACATGAGGAAAATTATTCAGGAACAAATTCAAAAATTACTTGATGACAAAATTATACGTCCGTCAATTTCACCTTATAGTGCTCCGGTATGGATCGTTGACAAGAAAAAAGACGCATCAGGTCAAAAGAAGTACAGAATGGTTATAGATTATAGACGTCTTAATGATAAAACCGTCGAAGATAAATACCCTTTACCGAGAATAGAAGAGATTTTGGATAACTTAGGCAAAAGTTGCTATTTTTCTACAATCGACATGGCAAAGGCCTTTCATCAAATTGAAATGGATCCTGAATCCATAGAAAAAACTGCATTTACTGTAAACAATGGCCATTATGAATACCTTCGAATGCCTTATGGATTAAAAAACGGCCCGAGTACTTTTCAACGTGTAATGGATAATGTTCTCAAGGAATACCTGCATATTTTTTGTTTTGTTTACATGGACGACGTAGTCTATTTTCAAAATCATTGCAAGAACATATTTATCACCTGAAACTAATTTTTCAGAAAATTCAAGAATATAACCTTAAAATTGAACTCGACAAATGTGAATTTTTGAGTAAAAACGTAGCATTCCTAGGACATGTCATAACACCTGAAGGAATATCGCCAAATCCATCAAAATTAGAAACTATCGAGAAATATCCCCTACCGCGTTCAGTTAAAGAAATAAAGTCGTTTTTAGGTTTAATAGGTTATTACCGACGTTTTATACAAAATTTCGCACATATCGTTTCACCATTTACAAAATGCTTGAAGAAAGGAGCAAAAATAAATTATCAAGATCCGGACTATGTTTATGCTTTCCAACAATGTAAAGAACTATTGACAAACGCCCCAATTCTGGTCTACCCAGATTTTGAAAAACCTTTTAAATTAACAACAGATGCTTCAAATGTAGCCATTGGAAGTGTTTTATCACAGTCAAACCGCCCTATAGCCTACTATTCGAGAACTTTGAACTCGGCTGAAAGAAATTATTCAACAATTGAAAAGGAATTATTAGCAATTCTCGATTCAACAAAACATTTCAGGCCCTATCTTTTTGGACAAAGTTTTACAATCGAAACTGACCATAATCCTCTTGTATGGCTTTACAAAATTAAAGAACCAAATTCCCGCCTCATACGTTGGAAATTAAAATTAGAAGAATTTGATTTTAAAATAATTCATACTAAAGGCAAGGAAAATAAAGTTGCCGATGCACTTTCACGAATTGAAATACATAATCGAGAAAACGAATCACTTTTATCTGAGGATGATCTGAATGTAGAAATATCGTCCATCTTACCAAATGTAAATGAACTTCCCGAACTAGGTGACGAAGAATTAGAAACCATTCTGAACTCTCAAAATAACGAAAACCCTCCTGTAAACGAGGAACATGAAAATCCGAACAATGATAATAACTCTGATGCTACTATTCACTCTACTCAAGAAGACAACGGAAAAGTTATCCCAATTACGGAAACACCTGTTAATATTTATCCCAATAGAATTATTATGAATATTGGTGAACAATTCAATTTGAAATACACTAAACCTTTTGGAAAAAATACGTATTGTGTATCAATAAGACAAAATTGTATGACAAACGATTTTTCGAACCTATTCAAAGAAATTCTGAGACCAAACGAATCTTATGGAATTTATTTCAGAGACAATAAATTGCGTTTACCCCTCGTCAGATTTTGTAAAGAAACATTGAATTACTCTGCAAAACTTGTAATCAGTAATAATTATTATTGGATGTTACCTGTGAAGAAAATCAAAAAGAAATCATTTCAGAATATCACGACAAAAATCACAATGGCATTTCAGAAAGTCATAAATTTTTATCAAAAAAGTACTATTGGCCAAAAATGAAAAACAAAATAACAGAAATAATCAACAAATGTGAATTATGTCTTCAGTCGAAATACGAGAGACATCCCTATAAATTGAAATTCTCTGGTCCACTTCTTGCGAAAAGACCATTTGAAATAATCCACTTAGACACTTTTTCCTTTCTAAATTCAAAGTTTTTGACTATAATAGATCTCTTCTCTAAATATGCTCAGTCATATCTAGTCAAAGATGGTACAGCACTTACAATCCTCAATAAATTACGTCATTATTTTTCGCACCATAATATCCCACAAAAAATTGTCTGCGACGAAGGAAGAGAATTTCACAACAAAACTTTCACGGAATATTGTAAATTGAACAAAATTGATCTTCACTTCACAACGGTGAATAATCCAAGTTCAAATTCTCCTATTGAGAGATTTCATTCTACAATCTTGGAAAAACTTCGAATTTTAAAATTGAAAAACCCTAATGAAATCCTTCAAATCTTATGATTACTGCAACACTGATCTATAATCAATCAATACACTCAACTACCGGCTATTCTCCATTTAATTTACTTTATGGTCCCTACGAAAAACTACCAGAATTTGATCTGAACATGACCGTTTATGAACAGTATAATGAAAAAAGGAAACAAGAAATATTACCATTTTTTGACCATATTTACCAACGGAATAAGGAACGAGGACAGAAAACATTGAATAAATTAAACGAGAATAGAAATGACCCTCCCGATTTAGAACAAAGAGAAATCTATGTTGAAAGAAATAGGCCCAGAAAAACTGACCCTCCTTTTGAAAAAGTTAGAGTCGAACAACAACAACAAAATAAAATCAGTGGTCTTACTCAAAAATCTAGAGAAACCACAGCTCATATCAAGAAAGTCAAAAGATTAAGAAATAATACTTGTTCTTTTCAGGATACCGCTAATTCTCCTAATACGGACCCCAACCAACCAGGCCCTTCAGGTCAACAAAATAATCAGTAATGCCAAAATTCTTGACCACTACCACAATTTCCTTTTTTTTATAAACATAACCAATTTACAAATTAATTATGATCAACTCAATTACAACTTTATTGCTCTACAGAAAAATCGTACCATCGATGAATTATCTCACAGAATTTATGTTCAATTGAAATCAAATCTAGTTCAAATCGAACAAATATTACATAAATTTTTCAACAGAAAAATTAAAAGAGGCTTGGCAAATTTCATTGGAAAAGGAATTAAATTCGTAACCGGAAATCTAGATGATGATGACCTAAAGACCATTAACGAAAACTTAGAGAGCCTTCATCGAAACAAAAATTCTGAAATTGAAAGAATAAATAAATTAACTTCATTCGCTAACCATTTAACGCAGAGATATTCTGAAGACTTAGCTCTGTTGAACAATAACATTTTTCATACAAAAATACTTTTTGAAAATATCAAATCAACTGAGGAATTTAGAATCATTATCGAATACCAGATACTACAATCAGAAGAACTATTAAATACTTTACTAATGATTGAAAGAACACTTAGTTTCGCAATGAAAGAAATACCAAATTTAGAAATTATAAAACTTCAAGAACTTCAATTAATCGTTACTTATTTGGAAAGAATTTATAAACCACAGCAATTATCACCAATTGATCAAGTTCACCTGTATAAAATAATAGAATTTGCGAAAATTTCTGTCATAGGAACTGATGAAACCATTACATTCCTCCTTAAAATTCCTATCCTCAAAACCTTGATTGCAAACTACTCCAGAGTGTACCCTTTACCTAATAACCAAGATATAGCAGTAATACCTCCAAAGAAATATTTAATCAAAATCAAGAATGAAGAGTATTGGACCGATGAAGTATGCGACTCCAGATTAGGCAGTTCCATGGTTCTATGTCACCAACAACCAGTCAAAGAAACTTGTACCCTAGCATCACCAGACCGGTGCCAAACTGTTTTAATAGAAAATAACTACAAGATAATTCACATTCTGAAGAATAAACAGCTTCTTACACTGTTCAAGAATCCACAGACAACACTTGAAGATTGTCATGGAATTATTACGAATAAATCTATCCAAGGAACAAACCTGTTGAATTCCGATTGCAAAATTATCATCGAAAATTCAATATTTGACAATACAGTACCAATTTTTGAAATTTACACTGGAAAAATTTCAAATCTCCCATTGAACTACAACTACAAGGTAGATCTTCAATTGAAACATTTATCAGAACCAACTTCAATTCTCCAAGAAGCTGAAAAACTTCAAGACCAGCCCCTGTATTTGCAACCGACATCTCAAATAATCCACATAACGACAAGTGGTATTTTGCTTTGTTGCATTATCACCGGAATAATTCTAATTATAAAGAACAGAGCAAGAATTTCCGAAGTTCTCTTCAGTCCCAGGAAGATCATCCGCATAGACCTTGAAGACAACACCAGGAAAGAAAGCGATAACGAGGACGTTATCTAAACTAAGCGGGGAAGAGTTATGAGATCATCTTCTCTAGGAATTGTAGACGTCAACAGTCAACACCTCGGTCCATCCCAGGAATTGTACTCGAAAGTGTCGACATGCAATTATGCACTTTTAGCTTTCTTTTGAGAGTGGACATTAGATTTAGTTCAGTTAGGAAGTAACTTCCATTAGACTCACTCCAAATCTTAATCTGTTAAATTTATCAATTCTTTATCTGTTAAGTTGTAATTGATATTTTGGAAAGAAATAAATCTTTTTAAAAACAGACTTTAAGAGACGGAAATCATAATTATATAATATTTTAGACTGTTGGGAAATACGAAAATTCACCTCACCAGCTTTCGAGTTTATTTTCAATGTGTGAATATGATGCTATCTACTAGATATTGAGAGCTTATGAACAACATGTTGATTATAAATACGCAACCTGAAAATTTATTCATTTGGTTAATTATTTTCTGAAATATATCTTAAGTGAATTGGGCTATTAGAAAAAATTTTCGATTCATATTGAGGGGATCGATTAGTCATTGAATGAAAATAGTTCAGCCAACTTTTCAGATTTTTATCTCTAGCCATTTTGGAGATTTCTGTAAAAAACACTCTTTTCGATTTTATTTTTTTTTCTCTTGTGAAATGCAGAATTTTCGAATGTTAATTTTTTCTCTTGATTATTTGCTGATAAAGAAATAGACGTATAATTTTTTATAAATTTCCGCCGAAAAACCGATTATCAGAAAAAAAATAAAATTATAGTCACTTGTTTTTGATGTTCTTCAAAAGTGTCCACCGTCAATTTTTGACATAAAATGTCTTCTTTGGTCCTTTTCACCCTGAAATTTTTTACATTTTCGAAATTGGTCAAACATTTTGAAAAAAAAATTAAAACTGTTTGAATTTTGGAATTCAGCAGATTTGCATGAAATTTTGTTACCATTGTATTCATATTGGCTCCCTGAACAATATTGGTGCAAAAAACAATTGGCGATCTGTCTTAGTTTGGAAGATATGGTCCCCCAAATTCCGAAAAATATTTCACCTGATAGTCACTTTTCTCCCTACAAAAACATTGAATTACGGCTTTATCAAGTTAGAGCCTGTCTGAACATTGTAACATAAAGATTTGATTCATTTCATTTCAAATATATTCAATATTTATTGCAAAAACATCGAGAAGAAGCCTGCCGTTTCTTATGGTCAGTTTGGCACAACCGCGGATTATTTCGCGCGAATATGACACAATGCATACCGGTAAATCCTATCAATCCTATCATTTCCTATGTCACCAGTCGGTAGTGCCAAACTTATCATAAGAAACGGCGGGTTTTCCCTCGAATTTTTTCGATGTTTTTGCAATAATTATTGAATATATTTGAAATGAATCAAATCTTTATGTTTAAATAATCAGGGAGGCTTCAAACTTAATAAAGCGGTAATTCAGTGTTTTTGTAAAGAGAAAAGTGACTTTTAGCTGAAATATTTTTCGGACTTTGGGGGCCCAAATCTTCCAACGTAAGTTGGTTTTTTTCACTAATGTTGTTTAGGGAGCCAATATGAATACAATGGCACCAAAATTCGATGAAAATCTGCTGAATCCCAAAAATCAAACAGTTTCAATTTTTTTTGAAAATTTTCACCAATTTTAAAAATGTAAAAAATTTCAGGGTACAAAGGACCAAAGGAGACATTTTATGTCAAAAAATGGCAGTGGACACTTTCAAAGAATACCGAAAAACATGTGACTATAACATTGTTTTTCTTTCAGCTGAAATTCATAAGAAAATATATGTCTATTCTTTTATTAGCTACTAGCGACCGCGCGGCTTCGCACGGTAATATATTCGAAAATATTCACTTGAATCATACGGTGTAAAGGGCCCTATAGATCTATATTAAATGAACAATATATTCAAGTTATTTAATTGGTTGAGGATTAATGCTGTATTGGTTAAAATCGCTTCGAAAATTAGCCATTATTTGTCGTAAAAAGTAAATGACAAAAAAATGTTATTGTGGGTTATCCATAAGAGATAGACATATACCATCACGGACTTTTTCAATGTGTACAATACTTAGTACATTATTATGATAGAAATCGTATGGTTCAGCCTGCGTTTGCAATGTAAGCGGAAAAAATGAAATTATTTATGACATCACATTAGAAACCTCGAAAATAACATTACTTCTCCACTATTTCATGAATGTTATTATACATATAAACCTTCCTCTTGAATCACTCTATCTATTTAAAAAAAACGCATCAAAATCCGTTGCGTAGTTTCAAAGATTTAAGCATACAAAGGGACATACTTCCGAAACTTTTCAGATATAATCCAATGGCCTTAATTGTGTTTTCTGTCAACCGACATATCATCAGATCAGATTTTCGTATGAAAATGTTTCATTTAAAAGGAGCATCCTATAAAATACGATGAGCAGTCTTCGGAGGTGAAGATTTTGATTATTCAAACTTCTTCCGGAAACAATGATTAACAACGCAAAAAAAATAGTAATACCACCCGCAAGAAATGAGAATTAAAAAGAAGAAAAAATGTTTTTTTTTTCATGAGGTTTCAAAATGTCCACCTGATCCGATAGTAAAACGTTAATGAAAGTTCATCGTTTCACTAAAAATTTGCCAACAATCATAAACATTTTATCATTAATAATTATAGTATCTTCTAACGCTCACTTTCCTCCAACATAAGAATTTGAAAGCTAAGAAGCTCGAAAATTACTCCAGAAACATACCAAGTATGCTTTGTATTCGAAATTGTTATTTCAAGTTCTATCGAAATAAGCAAAAATATATAAGTTGCTTCATTTTTCATTTTATTATATTTCTATTTCATTATAGCTCATAGATTGAAACTCAAATCAAATCGGACACATATTCAAATTTGTCGTCCATCATATTCATGGGAGATTGGCAATGGAAATGTCTGTAGATGCCTGAAGATGACACTATTTTTGATAGGGTCGAAAAATATGTAGCGTTCAATAAAAAGTACTTGGTGAAGACATGAAAAAGTTTCATTTGGGACACATATTCGATTAAAAAACATTAAGATTTTAAATTTGACCTCATTTTTATATTTATGAATAAAATCTTCAAATTAACGAGTTAATATTTCATTATAATTCACGAAAAATGATACATGTTTTTTGTATTATGGTGTGGGTATCCCAACAGGCTCTGAGAAATATACCAACATAATCCAGGCATCTGTTTTTTTTTATCCAAAAATTAGGGAGAAGTGAGGGTTTTCGAAAACTCTAAAAACAATTCCACAATATTCAGGAGAAAAAAATATTTCAATTTTGAAATCCGATCTTTATTATTAGTCCCAATATTATAGAAGCCGCTTTTAGGAGTAACTGAATTTCGAGGATATTACTTTCAACTATAGTAATCTTTTAAAGCTTATTAGATCAAAATTCTAGAGTTTTCACAACAATCAGAAGAATTGAATGTTTGTTAACTTTCTTTTTTCCTCTACTAAGTGTGGATTCCAAGAAAAGAACAACCAATCAATTTCTTCATCTTTCGAAGCCTCTGACTTCTGCAACCTTTCAAGTTATCAGTTCAATTTCTCAAATATTATTCTACTACCTGATATTGTTCCCAGAAGAAAGTTTTAGTAAACTTGAATATAAAAACTATTTGAATTCTATTCACCCCCATGCTGTCCGCTCAACCAGAAATTCATTAGCCTCATTACGAGCTTATACTTCTACCTACATTCGTATAGTTATTTAATTGATTTTTAATGTGGTGACAAATCTTTTCTCGACTTCAGGTAGTTTTCAATAATTTTCTTAGGTTCAATTCAAAAACATGCACTCTAAGCACTCTATTTTTATACTCATTTGTGTAAGAATAATTTTGTTTCAGAGAATAAGAGTAAAATAGGAGAAATATTGTAGGAAACACCAACAGAGGAAATGGAAATATGGTACTAAGAAATGAAACTCAATTGAGTGAAATTCTTGTCTAATAAAATTACTTTCGTGAATATGAAATATTACATTATATGAGGTTATTCACAAAAAATACTTCAATGTGTATACATTAGTAAAATACACGATTAAAAATGGAAGCAAGCCCTGAGCAGGAGCTTCTGAGCGCTCGTTCTCTGGTGGAGCAATAGGACTATCATCTCAAAATTCTGTATATGACTTGAAATTGATACTTTATATATAAACAATTAAAAAAATTCAATTCTATGGTCACACTTGAAAATTAAAATAATTAAATTTTATGGTTCTGATGATGCGATCCTCTTGAAATTTGGCATGAACATTCAGTATATCAATCTTTATACCAGGAATAAATTTCACTCAATTCAGATATCTTGTTATGAAAATATAATTTTTTTTTTCAATATTCAAATTGAATTTTCTATAGTTCGGATGATGCGATGATCTTCAAATGCGATCCTATTGAAATTTTGCATGAACATTCAGTATATCAGTCTCAACTTACAAAATGAATTTCATTTGAATCGGAAAGTTGGTTATGGAAATAAAAAAATTCTTCTTTTCAATATTCCAATTGAATTTTCTATGGTTCTGTTAATACTATGGCCACAAAATTTTGCGAGAGGCTCACTATGAGCATCTGGCAAGTTGCTGCAAAATTTCATTCCGTTTGCCCTCGTTTTGTGTGAAATATTGAAGAACAAAAATTTTGAATGGCCACTTTTTATGGAACACCCTGTACGATTTTTCTGGTTAACGAACCTAACCGAGCTATTTGGGAGCTGAACACACCCTGAAAATTTCAAGTCTCTAGGACAATCCGTTCGAGAGTTATTGTGCTCACGGACGGACGGCCGGCCCTACAGAATTTGATTTGACCTCATATTTTCCATCAGGGAGTCGAACCCTATCGTTTGAGACCATTTTCGGCTCAAAATTCGAAAATTACAGACATTTGGGCAAAACGATATAGCACTCGTCTAAGTAGAACGAGCGCGCTCAAAAATTTAAGGGAAGCCCTGCAATTTTACCTCAAAATTTTATATGGGATTTGAGATTGATACGAAATATATAAATCTCAGTAAATCGGTTTTATATTCTGGAAAATTCGAAAAATGAAATATGTAATAAATAAATAATTAAAAAAATTGAATTATAGTGTTCTGATGATGCGATTCTCTTGAAATTTTGCATGAACATTCAGTACGTCAGTATTTATTCAGGAAATGAACTTAACTTGAATCGGTTATCTTGTCATGGAATCTTTTAAAGCTTATTAGATCAAAATTCTAGAGTTTTCACAACAATTAGAAGAATTGAATGTTTGTTAACTTTCTTTTTCCTCTACTAAGTGTGGATTCCAAGAAAAGAACAACCAATCAATTTCTTCATCTTTCGAAGCCTCTGACTTCTGCAACCTTTCAAGTTATCAGTTCAATTTCTCAAATATTATTCTACTACCTGATATTGTTCCCAGAAGAAAGTTTTAGTAAACTTGAATATAAAAACTATTTGAATTCTATTCACCCCCATGCTGTCCGCTCAACCAGAAATTCATTAGCCTCATTACGAGCTTATACTTCTACCTACATTCGTATAGTTATTTAATTGATTTTTAATGTGGTGACAAATCTTTTCTCGGCTTCAGGTAGTTTTCAATAATTTTCTTAGGTTCAATTCACAAACATGCACTCTAAGCACTCTATTTTATATACTCATTTGTGTAAGAATAATTTTGTTTCAGAGAATAAGAGTAAAATAGGAGAAATATTGTAGGAAACACCAACAGAGGAAATGGAAATATGGTACTAAGAAATGAAACTCAATTAAGTGAAATTCGTGTCCAATAAGAAAACTTTCGTGAATGTGAAATATCACATTATATGGGGTTATTTCCAAAAAATACTTCAATGTGTATACAGTAGTAAAATACACGAATAAAAATTCAAGAGAAGCCCTGCAATATTACCCCAAAATTTCAACTGGGATTTGAGATTGATACGAAATATATAAATCTCAGTAAATCGGTTTTATATTCTGGAAAATTCGAAAAATGAAATATGTAGTAAATAAATAATTAAAATAATTGAATTATAGTGTTCTGATGATGCGATTCTCTTGAAATTTTGCATGAACATTCAGTACGTCAGTATTTATTCAGGAAATGAACTTAACTTGAATCGGTTATCTTGTCATGGAAATATAGAGATTCTTCTTTTCAATATTTCAATTGAACTTTTTATGGTTCTGTTGACACTAATGTGACAAAATTTTGCATCAAAATTTAGTATAACAATCTTCATTTACAGAAAAAGTTTCACTCGAATCGGATATGTTATGGACATAAAAAAATAATTTTTTTTCAATATTCCAATTGAAATTTTTATGGTTCTGTTGACACTATGGCCACAAAATTTTGCATGAACATTCAGTGTATCAATCTTCATTCATAAAATAAATATCATTCTAATAGGATATTTTTTATGAAAATTGAAGGTTATTCTTTTCAATATTCCAATTGAATTTTTTATGGTTCTGTTAACACTATGGCCACAAAATTCTAGATGCACATTGAAATTGAAAGAGATGTAGTCGTCATAATATGTACACATTTCCACGCCACCTTTGAGGTAGTGTACTCAGCGCGTTTTTTTTAAGTGGTTTCCCCAGTAGGCCTATTCCACTGATATGTTGTGATTCCATTCAGTTTTGAACTATTGAATAACTATGGATATTGACAAGGTTTGAAAATGATAAAAGGAGTATAAATCAAAATAATAGAAAAATGTATATCCGTCTCAATCTAAATTACTATACTTATTTTTATTTCCTCTTCTGCTTCTTCTTCTTCTCCTCATCCTTGTTTATCTTCTTCATTCTGGGTGTTAGTTAATGGAAAAAACGCCGATAACACTCTAACTGTAATATTCAACTTCTACACGGGGTCGTTTTTTACCCCTTTCTTCGCTCTCGTTCATGGATGGCGTGAATTCCTCGCTAATCGAAGAAGAACTGCCTTGATGCGAGGCAAGTTTACTCGGAACCGGAACAAAATTTTGATGCCTATACTTCTTTTGCGGTTTCTTTTTCAAAATGAATTTGTCCATAAATTTGTATGCAACGTTAGGTTTTAATGTCTTTGACACTATGCCATCCAGGCATTTGTGATAGAATTCTGCTTTTTTGAGTTTACTACCAAGCAGAACCTTTTCTCTCTCGGTATGAACCTTAGGTGCGGGTTTAGGTTCATCTGATACTTTAGTCACTGTCACATTTTTTTCTTCTAGTGCTTCCTCAATACTTCGATACATATTCCTCCTCAATACCCGACGTTGCAGAATTTTTTCGTTCGAAGTTGTCTTCATTTTTCCACGAATAGCTTTAAATTCCAATCTTCTTCGTTCCTTTTCAACCTGAAAACATATTTTAAGTTAGTAAAATTATGTTTTAATATTTTAGTTCATCTAATTTCAATTAGTTATTTTCCAATCTAGAGTTGAAAGTTGTTCTTTTCCCCACGAGAATGCGGCAAGAAATTGAGCGCGGGGAAGCTACTTTGCGCTTGAGATAGGAACATTATTTATAATCGTATCATAAAATGAAAAATTATTCAAGCATTTTTTTGCACAAGACGATAAACAAAATCCATAAAGATTTTGTGATAACAATTACCCTATTTTATGAAAATAAGGAAAAAAACACTACTAATGGATGAATATCATTTGATAAATTAAAGCACTAAAATACAAGTTTCAGAGAAAATTTTTCAATATCTAAGCGTCACTTTTTCGATCAACTAGTGAAGTGAAACAGAAGCTAATTTAGAATAATTCAGGAATATGTTTTATTATATGGAACGAAAATTATTTCATGCTATAGGGAACCGTAATATTATCTATGGAATTGATGGAACTTAAAATTGATTAAATCTAAAGTGTACTTACATCCATAATGCCAACAGACTTGGAAGACATTTTCGCACACAAATCTTCAAATTCTTATAAGACTTCACAATAACACTCAATGCTGACAATTCAACAACTGAATTCAAAATTGTATGGGAAACTTATATATGTTTTCGACAGAAAAAGTTTACCTACATTTTAATTGTTATTTAAGCGATTTTCTGAGGCAACAAATAAAATCTTAGGTTTCAGGTCATTACCGAGAAGATGTGTCATGCTTATTGTTCAATGACCCGGAATGACAGGGGTATTTACACCCCACCATGAAAAGTAAAATTGACTCATAATTTTTCACCAGATATTTTACTTACATTTTGAATAATATTTGATATATATATATATAATATTTTAGACTGTTGGGAAATACGAAAATTCACCTCACCAGCTTTCGAGTTTATTTTCAATGTGTGAATATGATGCTATCTACTAGATATTGAGAGCTTATGAACAACATGTTGATTATAAATACGCAACCTGAAAATTTTATTCATTTGGTTAATTATTTTCTGAAATATATCTTAAGTGAATTGGGCTATTAGAAAAAATTTTCGATTCATATTGAGGGGATCGATTAGTCATTGAATGAAAATAGTTCAGCCAACTTTTCAGATTTTTATCTCTAGCCATTTTGGAGATTTCTGTAAAAAACACTCTTTTCGATTTTATTTTTTTTCTCTTGTGAAATGCAGAATTTTCGAATGTTAATTTTTTCTCTTGATTATTTGCTGATAAAGAAATAGACGTATAATTTTTTTATAAATTTCCGCCGAAAAACCGATTATCAGAAAAAAAATAAAATTATAGTCACTTGTTTTTGATGTTCTTCAAAAGTGTCCACCGTCAATTTTTGACATAAAATGTCTTCTTTGGTCCTTTTCACCCTGAAATTTTTTTACATTTTCGAAATTGGTCAAACATTTTGAAAAAAAATTAAAACTGTTTGAATTTTGGAATTCAGCAGATTTGCATGAAATTTTGTTACCATTGTATTCATATTGGCTCCCTGAACAATATTGGTGCAAAAAACAATTGGCGATCTGTCTTAGTTTGGAAGATATGGTCCCCCAAATTCCGAAAAATATTTCACCTGATAGTCACTTTTCTCCCTACAAAAACACTGAATTACGGCTTTATCAAGTTAGAGCCTGTCTGAACATTGTAACATAAAGATTTGATTCATTTCATTTCAAATATATTCAATATTTATTGCAAAAACATCGAGAAGAAGCCTGCCGTTTCTTATGGTCAGTTTGGCACAACCGCGGATTATTTCGCGCGAATATGACACAATGCATACCGGTAAATCCTATCAATCCTATCATTTCCTATGTCACCAGTCGGTAGTGCCAAACTTATCATAAGAAACGGCGGGTTTTCCCTCGAATTTTTTCGATGTTTTTGCAATAATTATTGAATATATTTGAAATGAATCAAATCTTTATGTTTAAATAATCAGGGAGGCTTCAAACTTAATAAAGCGGTAATTCAGTGTTTTTGTAAAGAGAAAAGTGACTTTTAGCTGAAATATTTTTCGGACTTTGGGGGCCCAAATCTTCCAAAGTAAGTTTGTTTTTTTCACTAATGTTGTTTAGGGAGCCAATATGAATACAATGGCACCAAAATTCGATGAAAATCTGCTGAATCCCAAAAATCAAACAGTTTCAATTTTTTTTGAAAATTTTCCACCAATTTTAAAAATGTGAAAAAATTTCAGGGTACAAAGGACCAAAGGAGACATTTTATGTCAAAAAATGGCAGTGGACACTTTCAAAGAATACCGAAAAACATGTGACTATAACATTGTTTTTCTTTCAGCTGAAATTCATAAGAAAATATATGTCTATTCTTTTATTAGCTACTAGCGACCGCGCGGCTTCGCACGGTAATATATTCGAAAATATTCACTTGAATCATACGGTGTAAAGGGCCCTATAGATCTATATTAAATGAACAATATATTCAAGTTATTTAATTGGTTGAGGATTAATGCTGTATTGGTTAAAATCGCTTCGAAAATTAGCCATTATTTGTCGTAAAAAGTAAATGACAAAAAAATGTTATTGTGGGTTATCCATAAGAGATAGACATATACCATCACGGACTTTTTCAATGTGTACAATACTTAGTACATTATTATGATAGAAATCGTATGGTTCAGCCTGCGTTTGCAATGTAAGCGGAAAAAATGAAATTATTTATGACATCACATTAGAAACCTCGAAAATAACATTACTTCTCCACTATTTCATGAATGTTATTATACATATAAACCTTCCTCTTGAATCACTCTATCTATTTAAAAAAAACGCATCAAAATCCGTTGCGTAGTTTCAAAGATTTAAGCATACAAAGGGACATACTTCCGAAACTTTTCAGATATAATCCAATGGCCTTAATTGTGTTTTCTGTCAACCGACATATCATCAGATCAGATTTTCGTATGAAAATGTTTCATTTAAAAGGAGCATCCTATAAAATACGATGAGCAGTCTTCGGAGGTGAAGATTTTGATTATTCAAACTTCTTCCGGAAACAATGATTAACAACGCAAAAAAAATAGTAATACCACCCGCAAGAAATGAGAATTAAAAAGAAGAAAAAATGTTTTTTTTTCATGAGGTTTCAAAATGTCCACCTGATCCGATAGTAAAACGTTAATGAAAGTTCATCGTTTCACTAAAAATTTGCCAACAATCATAAACATTTTATCATTAATAATTATAGTATCTTCTAACGCTCACTTTCCTCCAACATAAGAATTTGAAAGCTAAGAAGCTCGAAAATTACTCCAGAAACATACCAAGTATGCTTTGTATTCGAAATTGTTATTTCAAGTTCTATCGAAATAAGCAAAAATATATAAGTTGCTTCATTTTTCATTTTATTATATTTCTATTTCATTATAGCTCATAGATTGAAACTCAAATCAAATCGGACACATATTCAAATTTGTCGTCCATCATATTCATGGGAGATTGGCAATGGAAATGTCTGTAGATGCCTGAAGATGACACTATTTTTGATAGGGTCGAAAAATATGTAGCGTTCAATAAATAGTACTTGGTGAAGACATGAAAAAGTTTCATTTGGGACACATATTCGATTAAAAAACATTAAGATTTTAAATTTGACCTCATTTTTATATTTATGAATAAAATCTTCAAATTAACGAGTTAATATTTCATTATAATTCACGAAAAATGATACATGTTTTTTTGTATTATGGTGTGGGTATCCCAACAGGCTCTGAGAAATATACCAACATAATCCAGGCATCTGTTTTTTTTTATCCAAAAATTAGGGAGAAGTGAGGGTTTTCGAAAACTCTAAAAACAATTCCACAATATTCAGGAGAAAAAAATATTTCAATTTTGAAATCCGATCTTTATTATTAGTCCCAATATTATAGAAGCCGCTTTTAGGAGTTAACTGAATTTCGAGGATATTACTTTCAACTATAGTAATCTTTTAAAGCTTATTAGATCAAAATTCTAGAGTTTTCACAACAATCAGAAGAATTGAATGTTTGTTAACTTTCTTTTTTCCTCTACTAAGTGTGGATTCCAAGAAAAGAACAACCAATCAATTTCTTCATCTTTCGAAGCCTCTGACTTCTGCAACCTTTCAAGTTATCAGTTCAATTTCTCAAATATTATTCTACTACCTGATATTGTTCCCAGAAGAAAGTTTTAGTAAACTTGAATATAAAAACTATTTGAATTCTATTCACCCCCATGCTGTCCGCTCAACCAGAAATTCATTAGCCTCATTACGAGCTTATACTTCTACCTACATTCGTATAGTTATTTAATTGATTTTTAATGTGGTGACAAATCTTTTCTCGACTTCAGGTAGTTTTCAATAATTTTCTTAGGTTCAATTCAAAAACATGCACTCTAAGCACTCTATTTTTATACTCATTTGTGTAAGAATAATTTTGTTTCAGAGAATAAGAGTAAAATAGGAGAAATATTGTAGGAAACACCAACAGAGGAAATGGAAATATGGTACTAAGAAATGAAACTCAATTGAGTGAAATTCTTGTCTAATAAAATTACTTTCGTGAATATGAAATATTACATTATATGAGGTTATTCACAAAAAATACTTCAATGTGTATACATTAGTAAAATACACGATTAAAAATGGAAGCAAGCCCTGAGCAGGAGCTTCTGAGCGCTCGTTCTCTGGTGGAGCAATAGGACTATCATCTCAAAATTCTGTATATGACTTGAAATTGATACTTTATATATAAACAATTAAAAAAATTCAATTCTATGGTCACACTTGAAAATTAAAATAATTAAATTTTATGGTTCTGATGATGCGATCCTCTTGAAATTTGGCATGAACATTCAGTATATCAATCTTTATACCAGGAATAAATTTCACTCAATTCAGATATCTTGTTATGAAAATATAATTTTTTTTTCAATATTCAAATTGAATTTTCTATAGTTCGGATGATGCGATGATCTTCAAATGCGATCCTATTGAAATTTTGCATGAACATTCAGTATATCAGTCTCAACTTACAAAATGAATTTCATTTGAATCGGAAAGTTGGTTATGGAAATAAAAAAATTCTTCTTTTCAATATTCCAATTGAATTTTCTATGGTTCTGTTAATACTATGGCCACAAAATTTTGCGAGAGGCTCACTATGAGCATCTGGCAAGTTGCTGCAAAATTTCATTCCGTTTGCCCTCGTTTTGTGTGAAATATTG
The DNA here is from genome assembly GCA_013421045.1 of Propylea japonica. NCBI lineage: Eukaryota > Metazoa > Arthropoda > Insecta > Coleoptera > Coccinellidae > Propylea > Propylea japonica. Next base: position 35,746,837 of record CM024240.1, read on the forward strand.
AAGAACAAAAATTTTGAATGGCCACTTTTTATGGAACACCCTGTACGATTTTTCTGGTTAACGAACCTAACCGAGCTATTTGGGAGCTGAACACACCCTGAAAATTTCAAGTCTCTAGGACAATCCGTTCGAGAGTTATTGTGCTCACGGACGGACGGCCGGCCCTACAGAATTTGATTTGACCTCATATTTTCCATCAGGGAGTCGAACCCTATCGTTTGAGACCATTTTCGGCTCAAAATTCGAAAATTACAGACATTTGGGCAAAACGATATAGCACTCGTCTAAGTAGAACGAGCGCGCTCAAAAATTTAAGGGAAGCCCTGCAATTTTACCTCAAAATTTTATATGGGATTTGAGATTGATACGAAATATATAAATCTCAGTAAATCGGTTTTATATTCTGGAAAATTCGAAAAATGAAATATGTAATAAATAAATAATTAAAAAAATTGAATTATAGTGTTCTGATGATGCGATTCTCTTGAAATTTTGCATGAACATTCAGTACGTCAGTATTTATTCAGGAAATGAACTTAACTTGAATCGGTTATCTTGTCATGGAATCTTTTAAAGCTTATTAGATCAAAATTCTAGAGTTTTCACAACAATTAGAAGAATTGAATGTTTGTTAACTTTCTTTTTTCCTCTACTAAGTGTGGATTCCAAGAAAAGAACAACCAATCAATTTCTTCATCTTTCGAAGCCTCTGACTTCTGCAACCTTTCAAGTTATCAGTTCAATTTCTCAAATATTATTCTACTACCTGATATTGTTCCCAGAAGAAAGTTTTAGTAAACTTGAATATAAAAACTATTTGAATTCTATTCACCCCCATGCTGTCCGCTCAACCAGAAATTCATTAGCCTCATTACGAGCTTATACTTCTACCTACATTCGTATAGTTATTTAATTGATTTTTAATGTGGTGACAAATCTTTTCTCGGCTTCAGGTAGTTTTCAATAATTTTCTTAGGTTCAATTCACAAACATGCACTCTAAGCACTCTATTTTTATACTCATTTGTGTAAGAATAATTTTGTTTCAGAGAATAAGAGTAAAATAGGAGAAATATTGTAGGAAACACCAACAGAGGAAATGGAAATATGGTACTAAGAAATGAAACTCAATTAAGTGAAATTCTTGTCCAATAAGAAAACTTTCGTGAATGTGAAATATCACATTATATGGGGTTATTTCCAAAAAATACTTCAATGTGTATACAGTAGTAAAATACACGAATAAAAATTCAAGAGAAGCCCTGCAATATTACCCCAAAATTTCAACTGGGATTTGAGATTGATACGAAATATATAAATCTCAGTAAATCGGTTTTATATTCTGGAAAATTCGAAAAATGAAATATGTAGTAAATAAATAATTAAAATAATTGAATTATAGTGTTCTGATGATGCGATTCTCTTGAAATTTTGCATGAACATTCAGTACGTCAGTATTTATTCAGGAAATGAACTTAACTTGAATCGGTTATCTTGTCATGGAAATATAGAGATTCTTCTTTTCAATATTTCAATTGAACTTTTTATGGTTCTGTTGACACTAATGTGACAAAATTTTGCATCAAAATTTAGTATAACAATCTTCATTTACAGAAAAAGTTTCACTCGAATCGGATATGTTATGGACATAAAAAAATAATTTTTTTTCAATATTCCAATTGAAATTTTTATGGTTCTGTTGACACTATGGCCACAAAATTTTGCATGAACATTCAGTGTATCAATCTTCATTCATAAAATAAATATCATTCTAATAGGATATTTTTTATGAAAATTGAAGGTTATTCTTTTCAATATTCCAATTGAATTTTTTATGGTTCTGTTAACACTATGGCCACAAAATTCTAGATGCACATTGAAATTGAAAGAGATGTAGTCGTCATAATATGTACACATTTCCACGCCACCTTTGAGGTAGTGTACTCAGCGCGTTTTTTTTAAGTGGTTTCCCCAGTAGGCCTATTCCACTGATATGTTGTGATTCCATTCAGTTTTGAACTATTGAATAACTATGGATATTGACAAGGTTTGAAAATGATAAAAGGAGTATAAATCAAAATAATAGAAAAATGTATATCCGTCTCAATCTAAATTACTATACTTATTTTTATTTCCTCTTCTGCTTCTTCTTCTTCTCCTCATCCTTGTTTATCTTCTTCATTCTGGGTGTTAGTTAATGGAAAAAACGCCGATAACACTCTAACTGTAATATTCAACTTCTACACGGGGTCGTTTTTTACCCCTTTCTTCGCTCTCGTTCATGGATGGCGTGAATTCCTCGCTAATCGAAGAAGAACTGCCTTGATGCGAGGCAAGTTTACTCGGAACCGGAACAAAATTTTGATGCCTATACTTCTTTTGCGGTTTCTTTTTCAAAATGAATTTGTCCATAAATTTGTATGCAACGTTAGGTTTTAATGTCTTTGACACTATGCCATCCAGGCATTTGTGATAGAATTCTGCTTTTTTGAGTTTACTACCAAGCAGAACCTTTTCTCTCTCGGTATGAACCTTAGGTGCGGGTTTAGGTTCATCTGATACTTTAGTCACTGTCACATTTTTTTCTTCTAGTGCTTCCTCAATACTTCGATACATATTCCTCCTCAATACCCGACGTTGCAGAATTTTTTCGTTCGAAGTTGTCTTCATTTTTCCACGAATAGCTTTAAATTCCAATCTTCTTCGTTCCTTTTCAACCTGAAAACATATTTTAAGTTAGTAAAATTATGTTTTAATATTTTAGTTCATCTAATTTCAATTAGTTATTTTCCAATCTAGAGTTGAAAGTTGTTCTTTTCCCCACGAGAATGCGGCAAGAAATTGAGCGCGGGGAAGCTACTTTGCGCTTGAGATAGGAACATTATTTATAATCGTATCATAAAATGAAAAATTATTCAAGCATTTTTTTGCACAAGACGATAAACAAAATCCATAAAGATTTTGTGATAACAATTACCCTATTTTATGAAAATAAGGAAAAAAACACTACTAATGGATGAATATCATTTGATAAATTAAAGCACTAAAATACAAGTTTCAGAGAAAATTTTTCAATATCTAAGCGTCACTTTTTCGATCAACTAGTGAAGTGAAACAGAAGCTAATTTAGAATAATTCAGGAATATGTTTTATTATATGGAACGAAAATTATTTCATGCTATAGGGAACCGTAATATTATCTATGGAATTGATGGAACTTAAAATTGATTAAATCTAAAGTGTACTTACATCCATAATGCCAACAGACTTGGAAGACATTTTCGCACACAAATCTTCAAATTCTTATAAGACTTCACAATAACACTCAATGCTGACAATTCAACAACTGAATTCAAAATTGTATGGGAAACTTATATATGTTTTCGACAGAAAAAGTTTACCTACATTTTAATTGTTATTTAAGCGATTTTCTGAGGCAACAAATAAAATCTTAGGTTTCAGGTCATTACCGAGAAGATGTGTCATGCTTATTGTTCAATGACCCGGAATGACAGGGGTATTTACACCCCACCATGAAAAGTAAAATTGACTCATAATTTTTCACCAGATATTTTACTTACATTTTGAATAATATTTGATATATATATATATAATATTTTAGACTGTTGGGAAATACGAAAATTCACCTCACCAGCTTTCGAGTTTATTTTCAATGTGTGAATATGATGCTATCTACTAGATATTGAGAGCTTATGAACAACATGTTGATTATAAATACGCAACCTGAAAATTTTATTCATTTGGTTAATTATTTTCTGAAATATATCTTAAGTGAATTGGGCTATTAGAAAAAATTTTCGATTCATATTGAGGGGATCGATTAGTCATTGAATGAAAATAGTTCAGCCAACTTTTCAGATTTTTATCTCTAGCCATTTTGGAGATTTCTGTAAAAAACACTCTTTTCGATTTTATTTTTTTCTCTTGTGAAATGCAGAATTTTCGAATGTTAATTTTTTCTCTTGATTATTTGCTGATAAAGAAATAGACGTATAATTTTTTTATAAATTTCCGCCGAAAAACCGATTATCAGAAAAAAAATAAAATTATAGTCACTTGTTTTTGATGTTCTTCAAAAGTGTCCACCGTCAATTTTTGACATAAAATGTCTTCTTTGGTCCTTTTCACCCTGAAATTTTTTTACATTTTCGAAATTGGTCAAACATTTTGAAAAAAAATTAAAACTGTTTGAATTTTGGAATTCAGCAGATTTGCATGAAATTTTGTTACCATTGTATTCATATTGGCTCCCTGAACAATATTGGTGCAAAAAACAATTGGCGATCTGTCTTAGTTTGGAAGATATGGTCCCCCAAATTCCGAAAAATATTTCACCTGATAGTCACTTTTCTCCCTACAAAAACACTGAATTACGGCTTTATCAAGTTAGAGCCTGTCTGAACATTGTAACATAAAGATTTGATTCATTTCATTTCAAATATATTCAATATTTATTGCAAAAACATCGAGAAGAAGCCTGCCGTTTCTTATGGTCAGTTTGGCACAACCGCGGATTATTTCGCGCGAATATGACACAATGCATACCGGTAAATCCTATCAATCCTATCATTTCCTATGTCACCAGTCGGTAGTGCCAAACTTATCATAAGAAACGGCGGGTTTTCCCTCGAATTTTTTCGATGTTTTTGCAATAATTATTGAATATATTTGAAATGAATCAAATCTTTATGTTTAAATAATCAGGGAGGCTTCAAACTTAATAAAGCGGTAATTCAGTGTTTTTGTAAAGAGAAAAGTGACTTTTAGCTGAAATATTTTTCGGACTTTGGGGGCCCAAATCTTCCAAAGTAAGTTTGTTTTTTTCACTAATGTTGTTTAGGGAGCCAATATGAATACAATGGCACCAAAATTCGATGAAAATCTGCTGAATCCCAAAAATCAAACAGTTTCAATTTTTTTTGAAAATTTTCCACCAATTTTAAAAATGTGAAAAAATTTCAGGGTACAAAGGACCAAAGGAGACATTTTATGTCAAAAAATGGCAGTGGACACTTTCAAAGAATACCGAAAAACATGTGACTATAACATTGTTTTTCTTTCAGCTGAAATTCATAAGAAAATATATGTCTATTCTTTTATTAGCTACTAGCGACCGCGCGGCTTCGCACGGTAATATATTCGAAAATATTCACTTGAATCATACGGTGTAAAGGGCCCTATAGATCTATATTAAATGAACAATATATTCAAGTTATTTAATTGGTTGAGGATTAATGCTGTATTGGTTAAAATCGCTTCGAAAATTAGCCATTATTTGTCGTAAAAAGTAAATGACAAAAAAATGTTATTGTGGGTTATCCATAAGAGATAGACATATACCATCACGGACTTTTTCAATGTGTACAATACTTAGTACATTATTATGATAGAAATCGTATGGTTCAGCCTGCGTTTGCAATGTAAGCGGAAAAAATGAAATTATTTATGACATCACATTAGAAACCTCGAAAATAACATTACTTCTCCACTATTTCATGAATGTTATTATACATATAAACCTTCCTCTTGAATCACTCTATCTATTTAAAAAAAACGCATCAAAATCCGTTGCGTAGTTTCAAAGATTTAAGCATACAAAGGGACATACTTCCGAAACTTTTCAGATATAATCCAATGGCCTTAATTGTGTTTTCTGTCAACCGACATATCATCAGATCAGATTTTCGTATGAAAATGTTTCATTTAAAAGGAGCATCCTATAAAATACGATGAGCAGTCTTCGGAGGTGAAGATTTTGATTATTCAAACTTCTTCCGGAAACAATGATTAACAACGCAAAAAAAATAGTAATACCACCCGCAAGAAATGAGAATTAAAAAGAAGAAAAAATGTTTTTTTTTCATGAGGTTTCAAAATGTCCACCTGATCCGATAGTAAAACGTTAATGAAAGTTCATCGTTTCACTAAAAATTTGCCAACAATCATAAACATTTTATCATTAATAATTATAGTATCTTCTAACGCTCACTTTCCTCCAACATAAGAATTTGAAAGCTAAGAAGCTCGAAAATTACTCCAGAAACATACCAAGTATGCTTTGTATTCGAAATTGTTATTTCAAGTTCTATCGAAATAAGCAAAAATATATAAGTTGCTTCATTTTTCATTTTATTATATTTCTATTTCATTATAGCTCATAGATTGAAACTCAAATCAAATCGGACACATATTCAAATTTGTCGTCCATCATATTCATGGGAGATTGGCAATGGAAATGTCTGTAGATGCCTGAAGATGACACTATTTTTGATAGGGTCGAAAAATATGTAGCGTTCAATAAATAGTACTTGGTGAAGACATGAAAAAGTTTCATTTGGGACACATATTCGATTAAAAAACATTAAGATTTTAAATTTGACCTCATTTTTATATTTATGAATAAAATCTTCAAATTAACGAGTTAATATTTCATTATAATTCACGAAAAATGATACATGTTTTTTTGTATTATGGTGTGGGTATCCCAACAGGCTCTGAGAAATATACCAACATAATCCAGGCATCTGTTTTTTTTTATCCAAAAATTAGGGAGAAGTGAGGGTTTTCGAAAACTCTAAAAACAATTCCACAATATTCAGGAGAAAAAAATATTTCAATTTTGAAATCCGATCTTTATTATTAGTCCCAATATTATAGAAGCCGCTTTTAGGAGTTAACTGAATTTCGAGGATATTACTTTCAACTATAGTAATCTTTTAAAGCTTATTAGATCAAAATTCTAGAGTTTTCACAACAATCAGAAGAATTGAATGTTTGTTAACTTTCTTTTTTCCTCTACTAAGTGTGGATTCCAAGAAAAGAACAACCAATCAATTTCTTCATCTTTCGAAGCCTCTGACTTCTGCAACCTTTCAAGTTATCAGTTCAATTTCTCAAATATTATTCTACTACCTGATATTGTTCCCAGAAGAAAGTTTTAGTAAACTTGAATATAAAAACTATTTGAATTCTATTCACCCCCATGCTGTCCGCTCAACCAGAAATTCATTAGCCTCATTACGAGCTTATACTTCTACCTACATTCGTATAGTTATTTAATTGATTTTTAATGTGGTGACAAATCTTTTCTCGACTTCAGGTAGTTTTCAATAATTTTCTTAGGTTCAATTCAAAAACATGCACTCTAAGCACTCTATTTTTATACTCATTTGTGTAAGAATAATTTTGTTTCAGAGAATAAGAGTAAAATAGGAGAAATATTGTAGGAAACACCAACAGAGGAAATGGAAATATGGTACTAAGAAATGAAACTCAATTGAGTGAAATTCTTGTCTAATAAAATTACTTTCGTGAATATGAAATATTACATTATATGAGGTTATTCACAAAAAATACTTCAATGTGTATACATTAGTAAAATACACGATTAAAAATGGAAGCAAGCCCTGAGCAGGAGCTTCTGAGCGCTCGTTCTCTGGTGGAGCAATAGGACTATCATCTCAAAATTCTGTATATGACTTGAAATTGATACTTTATATATAAACAATTAAAAAAATTCAATTCTATGGTCACACTTGAAAATTAAAATAATTAAATTTTATGGTTCTGATGATGCGATCCTCTTGAAATTTGGCATGAACATTCAGTATATCAATCTTTATACCAGGAATAAATTTCACTCAATTCAGATATCTTGTTATGAAAATATAATTTTTTTTTTCAATATTCAAATTGAATTTTCTATAGTTCGGATGATGCGATGATCTTCAAATGCGATCCTATTGAAATTTTGCATGAACATTCAGTATATCAGTCTCAACTTACAAAATGAATTTCATTTGAATCGGAAAGTTGGTTATGGAAATAAAAAAATTCTTCTTTTCAATATTCCAATTGAATTTTCTATGGTTCTGTTAATACTATGGCCACAAAATTTTGCGAGAGGCTCACTATGAGCATCTGGCAAGTTGCTGCAAAATTTCATTCCGTTTGCCCTCGTTTTGTGTGAAATATTGAAGAACAAAAATTTTGAATGGCCACTTTTTATGGAACACCCTGTACGATTTTTCTGGTTAACGAACCTAACCGAGCTATTTGGGAGCTGAACACACCCTGAAAATTTCAAGTCTCTAGGACAATCCGTTCGAGAGTTATTGTGCTCACGGACGGACGGCCGGCCCTACAGAATTTGATTTGACCTCATATTTTCCATCAGGGAGTCGAACCCTATCGTTTGAGACCATTTTCGGCTCAAAATTCGAAAATTACAGACATTTGGGCAAAACGATATAGCACTCGTCTAAGTAGAACGAGCGCGCTCAAAAATTTAAGGGAAGCCCTGCAATTTTACCTCAAAATTTTATATGGGATTTGAGATTGATACGAAATATATAAATCTCAGTAAATCGGTTTTATATTCTGGAAAATTCGAAAAATGAAATATGTAATAAATAAATAATTAAAAAAATTGAATTATAGTGTTCTGATGATGCGATTCTCTTGAAATTTTGCATGAACATTCAGTACGTCAGTATTTATTCAGGAAATGAACTTAACTTGAATCGGTTATCTTGTCATGGAATCTTTTAAAGCTTATTAGATCAAAATTCTAGAGTTTTCACAACAATTAGAAGAATTGAATGTTTGTTAACTTTCTTTTTTCCTCTACTAAGTGTGGATTCCAAGAAAAGAACAACCAATCAATTTCTTCATCTTTCGAAGCCTCTGACTTCTGCAACCTTTCAAGTTATCAGTTCAATTTCTCAAATATTATTCTACTACCTGATATTGTTCCCAGAAGAAAGTTTTAGTAAACTTGAATATAAAAACTATTTGAATTCTATTCACCCCCATGCTGTCCGCTCAACCAGAAATTCATTAGCCTCATTACGAGCTTATACTTCTACCTACATTCGTATAGTTATTTAATTGATTTTTAATGTGGTGACAAATCTTTTCTCGGCTTCAGGTAGTTTTCAATAATTTTCTTAGGTTCAATTCACAAACATGCACTCTAAGCACTCTATTTTTATATGTACTCATTTGTGTAAGAATAATTTTATTCAGAGAATAAGAGTAAAATAGGAGAAATATTGTAGGAAACACCAACAGAGGAAATGGAAATATGGTACTAAGAAATGAAACTCAATTAAGTGAAATTCTTGTCCAATAAGAAAACTTTCGTGAATGTGAAATATCACATTATATGGGGTTATTTCCAAAAAATACTTCAATGTGTATACAGTAGTAAAATACACGAATAAAAATTCAAGAGAAGCCCTGCAATATTACCCCAAAATTTCAACTGGGATTTGAGATTGATACGAAATATATAAATCTCAGTAAATCGGTTTTATATTCTGGAAAATTCGAAAAATGAAATATGTAGTAAATAAATAATTAAAATAATTGAATTATAGTGTTCTGATGATGCGATTCTCTTGAAATTTTGCATGAACATTCAGTACGTCAGTATTTATTCAGGAAATGAACTTAACTTGAATCGGTTATCTTGTCATGGAAATATAGAGATTCTTCTTTTCAATATTTCAATTGAACTTTTTATGGTTCTGTTGACACTAATGTGACAAAATTTTGCATCAAAATTTAGTATAACAATCTTCATTTACAGAAAAAGTTTCACTCGAATCGGATATGTTATGGACATAAAAAAATAATTTTTTTTCAATATTCCAATTGAAATTTTTATGGTTCTGTTGACACTATGGCCACAAAATTTTGCATGAACATTCAGTGTATCAATCTTCATTCATAAAATAAATATCATTCTAATAGGATATTTTTTATGAAAATTGAAGGTTATTCTTTTCAATATTCCAATTGAATTTTTTATGGTTCTGTTAACACTATGGCCACAAAATTCTAGATGCACATTGAAATTGAAAGAGATGTAGTCGTCATAATATGTACACATTTCCACGCCACCTTTGAGGTAGTGTACTCAGCGCGTTTTTTTTAAGTGGTTTCCCCAGTAGGCCTATTCCACTGATATGTTGTGATTCCATTCAGTTTTGAACTATTGAATAACTATGGATATTGACAAGGTTTGAAAATGATAAAAGGAGTATAAATCAAAATAATAGAAAAATGTATATCCGTCTCAATCTAAATTACTATACTTATTTTTATTTCCTCTTCTGCTTCTTCTTCTTCTCCTCATCCTTGTTTATCTTCTTCATTCTGGGTGTTAGTTAATGGAAAAAACGCCGATAACACTCTAACTGTAATATTCAACTTCTACACGGGGTCGTTTTTTACCCCTTTCTTCGCTCTCGTTCATGGATGGCGTGAATTCCTCGCTAATCGAAGAAGAACTGCCTTGATGCGAGGCAAGTTTACTCGGAACCGGAACAAAATTTTGATGCCTATACTTCTTTTGCGGTTTCTTTTTCAAAATGAATTTGTCCATAAATTTGTATGCAACGTTAGGTTTTAATGTCTTTGACACTATGCCATCCAGGCATTTGTGATAGAATTCTGCTTTTTTGAGTTTACTACCAAGCAGAACCTTTTCTCTCTCGGTATGAACCTTAGGTGCGGGTTTAGGTTCATCTGATACTTTAGTCACTGTCACATTTTTTTCTTCTAGTGCTTCCTCAATACTTCGATACATATTCCTCCTCAATACCCGACGTTGCAGAATTTTTTCGTTCGAAGTTGTCTTCATTTTTCCACGAATAGCTTTAAATTCCAATCTTCTTCGTTCCTTTTCAACCTGAAAACATATTTTAAGTTAGTAAAATTATGTTTTAATATTTTAGTTCATCTAATTTCAATTAGTTATTTTCCAATCTAGAGTTGAAAGTTGTTCTTTTCCCCACGAGAATGCGGCAAGAAATTGAGCGCGGGGAAGCTACTTTGCGCTTGAGATAGGAACATTATTTATAATCGTATCATAAAATGAAAAATTATTCAAGCATTTTTTTGCACAAGACGATAAACAAAATCCATAAAGATTTTGTGATAACAATTACCCTATTTTATGAAAATAAGGAAAAAAACACTACTAATGGATGAATATCATTTGATAAATTAAAGCACTAAAATACAAGTTTCAGAGAAAATTTTTCAATATCTAAGCGTCACTTTTTCGATCAACTAGTGAAGTGAAACAGAAGCTAATTTAGAATAATTCAGGAATATGTTTTATTATATGGAACGAAAATTATTTCATGCTATAGGGAACCGTAATATTATCTATGGAATTGATGGAACTTAAAATTGATTAAATCTAAAGTGTACTTACATCCATAATGCCAACAGACTTGGAAGACATTTTCGCACACAAATCTTCAAATTCTTATAAGACTTCACAATAACACTCAATGCTGACAATTCAACAACTGAATTCAAAATTGTATGGGAAACTTATATATGTTTTCGACAGAAAAAGTTTACCTACATTTTAATTGTTATTTAAGCGATTTTCTGAGGCAACAAATAAAATCTTAGGTTTCAGGTCATTACCGAGAAGATGTGTCATGCTTATTGTTCAATGACCCGGAATGACAGGGGTATTTACACCCCACCTTGAAAAGTAAAATTGACTCATAATTTTTCACCAGATATTTTACTTACATTTTGAATAATATTTGATATATATATATAATATTTTAGACTGTTGGGAAATACGAAAATTCACCTCACCAGCTTTCGAGTTTATTTTCAATGTGTGAATATGATGCTATCTACTAGATATTGAGAGCTTATGAACAACATGTTGATTATAAATACGCAACCTGAAAATTTTATTCATTTGGTTAATTATTTTCTGAAATATATCTTAAGTGAATTGGGCTATTAGAAAAAATTTTCGATTCATATTGAGGGGATCGATTAGTCATTGAATGAAAATAGTTCAGCCAACTTTTCAGATTTTTATCTCTAGCCATTTTGGAGATTTCTGTAAAAAACACTCTTTTCGATTTTATTTTTTTTCTCTTGTGAAATGCAGAATTTTCGAATGTTAATTTTTTCTCTTGATTATTTGCTGATAAAGAAATAGACGTATAATTTTTTTATAAATTTCCGCCGAAAAACCGATTATCAGAAAAAAAATAAAATTATAGTCACTTGTTTTTGATGTTCTTCAAAAGTGTCCACCGTCAATTTTTGACATAAAATGTCTTCTTTGGTCCTTTTCACCCTGAAATTTTTTTACATTTTCGAAATTGGTCAAACATTTTGAAAAAAAATTAAAACTGTTTGAATTTTGGAATTCAGCAGATTTGCATGAAATTTTGTTACCATTGTATTCATATTGGCTCCCTGAACAATATTGGTGCAAAAAACAATTGGCGATCTGTCTTAGTTTGGAAGATATGGTCCCCCAAATTCCGAAAAATATTTCACCTGATAGTCACTTTTCTCCCTACAAAAACACTGAATTACGGCTTTATCAAGTTAGAGCCTGTCTGAACATTGTAACATAAAGATTTGATTCATTTCATTTCAAATATATTCAATATTTATTGCAAAAACATCGAGAAGAAGCCTGCCGTTTCTTATGGTCAGTTTGGCACAACCGCGGATTATTTCGCGCGAATATGACACAATGCATACCGGTAAATCCTATCAATCCTATCATTTCCTATGTCACCAGTCGGTAGTGCCAAACTTATCATAAGAAACGGCGGGTTTTCCCTCGAATTTTTTCGATGTTTTTGCAATAATTATTGAATATATTTGAAATGAATCAAATCTTTATGTTTAAATAATCAGGGAGGCTTCAAACTTAATAAAGCGGTAATTCAGTGTTTTTGTAAAGAGAAAAGTGACTTTTAGCTGAAATATTTTTCGGACTTTGGGGGCCCAAATCTTCCAAAGTAAGTTTGTTTTTTTCACTAATGTTGTTTAGGGAGCCAATATGAATACAATGGCACCAAAATTCGATGAAAATCTGCTGAATCCCAAAAATCAAACAGTTTCAATTTTTTTTGAAAATTTTCCACCAATTTTAAAAATGTGAAAAAATTTCAGGGTACAAAGGACCAAAGGAGACATTTTATGTCAAAAAATGGCAGTGACGTTTACAATTGAGAAACAAATAAAATATATTTTATTTTTCGACTAGAATTGAATGGAGTATTGAAATAAATTCCTGATTCAAAAAAAATATTTAAGTTTCAACCATTGATTCAATAAATGTTGTTTTGGAAAATCCCGCTGACTAGAATTTTCTAAAGATGGGGAAACTACACCTTCATACCAATACCCATTCAAAGAGTGATGTTCTTTGAATATTTCGTTATAGAGAGAATTTACTTCGTTGTAGGGGTTGTATTTAACATGGAATTTGGATTCAAGTTGCAATGTCTTGTTCCACCGTATTTTATCAGTCTGTTAATCCTTTATCCTTATCAATTCCATAGTTGATATTCGATCATTTATAAGATAAACGAACTTTCGTACAAAATTATTGAATTTATTTCCACATTATTCAAAACATAAAATTTATTACAATACGAGATGTCAAAAATTCGAAGTATTTTCAATGAATATTTGTCTTCTGATGCTAAGATTGATAAAATGATATCCCAATGTTTTTATATTTGTACCTTTCAAATATTTTTTTTCAGTGAAGTTATTATAAGAACATTTTTCTGTTATTTGTGTATGATAGTTTTTCTCATGCCAGTCATTCCCAAAATTTTCAAATTTAAACATTTCAATTGTTTCATCTACTTTTCCATTTGTTTCATTTCGAATGAGAAAAAGATTCAATTACTAAATGAAGACAGTCAAAAATAGCGCGTCATAATAGCAATAATTTTTCGAAATATCTTGGATGTCAATGACCTTGTGAGAATGTTCACGTGATTTGTAACTTTTTCGAATCCAGAAATTGCTTGATATGCAGTATGGTGTAGCATAACACCTTTATCATTATGGATGTTTAGGATTGTTTCCCTCTAATGCTCGTTAAGTGTAAATCAGAACCCCCTTCGTGTTCAGGGGGATAATCTAACAGATATTTTCCCTTCGAAAATTTTTTTATTGCTACTGATCATTTGCAAACACATTTAACATAATAATATTGTAATATTATCATTTAAACACCTATAGTAATGAATCTGTTTTTTTTCTGAAGCAAATTTGACATCGTGTGAAATCCGCGATTTATGCAATCCACAGGAATTAACAACTTTCGTTTATAAAATGAATAAATGATAAAAATAGATTCTCCTTATGAGTTTTTTAATGTCATATTTTCAGATTTCTGTCAGAAATAGCTATATATATTGATAAATATAAAAAAATTTAATGATGAAATGCACGGACATTTTTTTAGGATACAACAAATATATTATCAATACCAAAAAAAGTAGGTATTTTTTTTCAGGTAGTGTTAAATACTAGATGGTGAAAATACTTCAAATGCTGCATTATTCTCTTTTCGTTCGTGAAAGTAGTAAAAAACCAGAGAACTTCACTAGTCACTACCCAAATTTTACTGAGTGAATAAAATGAGCAATCTGTATTTGCGTTGAGTGTTGATTAGTCAGTAATCTGAAGCGTTCAATACCTATTACATTACAATACAAGCAATATATATTATATCTCTCACAAAAATGTTATTTGGAAAATTGAACTTACACCATATAGTTTCAGATCTTAGGAAGGTAAAAAGTGGACTGATGGAATAGGATATACCTTTGAAAGAATGACTAATCTTGAGAAGGATAGGAATTCAACAGGTAGCATATGGTTTTATGTGTGTGAAGTTGGTCCACCACTTTTGGTTTTCGGAAAAAAAATGTTGTGCTGAATTGTGATAGGTTTGTGCTGCTGAAATACTATTAATTTTTTGGGTGAATTAGCGGGATATTTGTGAAAATAACAACGGCACAACTTTGTCTGAGAGTGTCACAATCTTTTGAGTATGTTTCCTATGAAAAAAACCAATATTGATGGGATGCGTTTTTCTATTTTCGTAGTTTGCAGGAAAACAGGAAAGATTTTCGTGAAAATATTCACGGCACAAAGCAGCGCAAATGTAGCACAAATTTTTTCATTCGTTTGAGACGACAAAAAACGAAAGTGCTGGGCTATCTTCATTCTTAAATTTAGATTTAGATTTTTCAATCAGTCTAATCCCATTTTTTAAAAAGTGCTGGGCTGGCTCATTTGTTCGGTTTACGAAATAACTCGAAAACCACTTGGATTTAGGATAAAAAATTATCGGCACAAAGCAACACAAACTTAGCACAACAAAATTTTTTTCGAAAATCAAAAAGTACTGGGCCAACTTTACACACATCCAACCTGCCCCATAACCTGTTTTATTATACTCCATAGCTGGGACAGTGAAAAAAGAAATGGTTTTACAGAATCCAAAATAAAAAGGTTTGAGTTTGATTATTGTTCTCTGTTTCACTGTGCAATTATTATGTTGAAGTACATTGTTGATTTCTATACGCAGAAATTTTGAAAAGAAAGAACACTGTTTTTTCATAAATGAAAATAACTTTTTTGTACCATTGTACCACAACTGTCCTTATACAGGGTGTTTCATTGGGAAAGGGAAATACTTCACAGGTGCATAGGTGGCACCAAGACGGTTCTAGAGATACCCCATTTATTGGGTCTCACTGTCTTCGTAGCCGAGATACAGAGTGTTTTATGAATTTTGCCCGTTTCTTCCTGAGGCCGTACCAGACGAACCACCCGGTATATTTTCTTCATATTTGGTAAATATGTTCCTAATTGACAGCCCAAACATATCATGCAATAACCGCCTCGAAAATCCAGGTCCGGGTTAACAAAAAATTATGAATCGTTTGAATACTCGAAGCAACACCCTGTACATCGGAATTTTGAAAATCTGTTTCAATATGCGAAAACACCACTAAAAACAAAACTGGGACGTATACTCCAAATTTTCGCGCAGAAAGTTTTACTGCACAAATTTTCAAGGTAAAAGTGAAGTTTTTAGGAACTTGGATACCCGAAAATGGTTTGAAGTGACTTTAAAAATGAATTATCAACAATATTGAATCCATAATTATTTCAACATTACTCTGTAATTCATTTTCACATTGGTTTTCCTCTTTATAGCCGTATACTTGAAAATCCAGGTCCGGGTTAACGAAAAATTATGAATCGTTTGAATACTCGAAACAACACCCTGTACATCGGAATTTTGAAAATCTGTTTTAAAATTCGAAAATACCAGTAAAAACTGAACTGAGACGTACACTTCAAATTTTCGCGCAGATAGTTTCAATGCACAAATTTTCAACGTAAAAGTGAAGTTTTTAAGAACTTGGATACCTGAAAGTGGTTTGAAGTGACTTTTAACAATGAATTATCAAAATATTGAAATCCATAATTATTATACGTAATAATGCAACTCACTTCTCAATAAATGAAAACTAATGTGGAAATGAATTACAAAGTAGTGTTGAAATAATTATGGATTCAATATTGTTGATAATTCATTCTTAAAAGTCACTTCAAACCACTTTCAGGTATCTTAGTTCTTAAAAACTTCACTTTTACGTTGAAAATTTGTGCATTGAAACTATCTGCGCGAAAACTTGAAGTGTACGTCTCAGTTCAGTTTTTAGTGGTATTTTCGAATTTCAAAACAGATTTTCAAAATTCCGATGTACAGGGTGTTGTTTCGAGGATTCAAACGATTCATAATTTTCGTTAACCCGGACCTGGATTTTCAAGTATACGGCTATAAAAAGGAAAACCAATGTGGAAATGAATTACAAAGTAATGTTGAAATAATTATGGATTCAATATTGTTGATAATTCATTGTTAAAGTCACTTCAAACCACTTTCGGGTATCCAAGTTCCTAAAAACTTCACATTTACCTTGAAAATTTGTGCAGTAGAACTTTCTGCGCGAAAATTTGAAGTATACGTCTCAGTTTAGTTTTTAGTGGTGTTTTCGAATATTAAAACAGATTTTCAAAATTCCGATGTACAGGGTGTTGTTTCGAGGATTCAAACGATTCATAATTTTTTGTTAACCCGGACCTGGATTTTCGAGGCGATTATTGCATGATATGTTTGGGCTTTCAATTAGGAACATACTTGCCAAATATGAAGAAAATATACCGGGTGGTTCGTCTGGTACGGCCTCAGGAAGAAACGGGCAAAATTCATAAAACACCCTGTATCTCGGCTACAAAGACAGTGAGACCCAATAAATGGGGTATCTCTAGAACCGTCTTGGTGCCACCTATGCACCTGTGAAATATTTCCCTTTCCCAATGAAACACCCTGTATAGAATGAAACGACATATTTTGAAAATGTTTGTATTTTACTTGAGAATACAATCTGAACTATATGATTAGACAGGGTGTTTCAGGATAAGGTTCTTTAATTTCGGGATCTTTTAATCCTCAGATGAATTTATGATATAAAGTACATATATATATGAACAATGGTTCTCTGACGCATTACTTCTGAAATATATGGTGTTGAAATTTGAAAACTTGGTTTTTCAGAAAAAAAATACATCCTGCCTGGTAATGGGTTTCTCTAACTTTGTGTGGATTATCATATATCCTCTTCCCAAAAAATAAAATTTGAGCGACTGAACTATCCGAATAAGTTCTTAACTCACTTAGAAGAATTCTATTTTCTTTTTTATCTCAGAAAGAATTCGTCGCCGGTAAAAAAACCATTCTCACTGAGAATTATGTGAAGTAAAAACTGATGATGATTTCAAATTCGGGAAAAAAGCATTGGGACGTACCACCATAATTATTTTCAACAGTTTAAACAAATCAGTGAAGTATAGTACCTAACTCAACAGATTGATTTATAAACAACAAATGGATCTAAAAAACATATTACAACCAGATAATCACCTTCTTTTCTGTCACTGTAAGGGACCCCGCAGACTGCAGACTTTTAATCGGCCGATAGTTTAGTTGAGTTGGGCTGAAAGTGCGCACACCGAGCAACTTAACTTAGTTGGCTCGGTGTGCGCACTTTCAGCCCAACTCAACTAAACTATCGGCCGATTAAAAGTCTGCAGTCTGCGGGGTCCCTAAAAATGTAAAAGAGCTCGATAGGAATGGGATAACCAAAAACATTGAAGGTGGCTCATTTGAGGAAAAAAATTGTTTTTGTCGAGAATGATTCATCAAAATTAATTCATGACTCGTTAGGGGCTAATATTCCAAGAGCTTTCAAATGAAGTATCACTCAACACCTGCTCTACTCTATTCAATTAATTTTGAGGGGTTGAAATTCCCACTATAAGGGGATCGTTCGTTCAAGCCTCAAAATATACGTCAAAATATGATGTGTGTGAAGTTGGCCCAGCACTTTTTGATTTTCGAGAAAAATTTTGATGTGCTGAATTGTGCTAGGTTTGTGCTGATAATTTTTTTTTCTTAACTCCAAGTGGTTATCGAGATATTTCCAAAACCGAAAAAATGAGCCATCCCAGCACTTTTCGAAAAATGGGATTTAAATGATTGATAAAAATTGTGCTACACATATACCGAGTTGTGCCGTTCGAATTTTCTCTAAAGTTCCTCTTATATCCTGAAAAATCGAAATTTAAGGAAATAGATAGCCCAGAACTTTCGTTTTTTTTCTCACAAACGAATGAAAAAAGTTGTGCTACATTTGTGCTGCTTTGTTCCGTAAATATTTTCACGAAAATAAAAAAGTCATCCCAGCACTTTTGTTTTTTTTTTCGAAGGAAACATGCTCAAAACATTGTGGTACTCTTTGGTAAAGTTTTGCCGTAGTTATTTTCACAAATATCCCGCTAATTCATCCGAAAAATAATGAAATTAGAAAAAAGTTTATTTTTTTTTCGGCGATTTGTTTTATATGATTGTTCTCTATTTGTGCCAACTTGTGCTGTTCAAAGTTGCCCATACCAATATGGCCGAACTATGTGACACTTTTGGAACAAAGGAAATATAGGATATGCTCCCTCCCCTTCTTTTACCTCCATGGGAATTCCACAGTTTGCACGGATTGCAAAGTCCTCAATGTTAATGTTACCGTGGTGTACCGATTTTCCTACAGTATACTGATTTATTCAATTTCCACCATTCGACGGAAAAATTCGAAGTGTTTTTTCAATATGGACACGATTTTAGACTAATACACCACATTTTTTTCACATTTTCGGTAGATAAAAAAATATAATTTCTGAAATATTTTTTTTGTTAATTTGAATATTCTTACAACTCAGAGGAACTTTCGAGAAATTTCGAAAGCTCCAACTCAGTACCAACTCAATACATTTATACCATAATCCATTTCAACCGTTTGGAAACCAATTTCTCACGAAATGCTAGGCTTATTGTACTTAACATTTTGTTACATATCTCAAAAACCGAATTAAATGAAAGAGAAATTTCAGCAGCACAAACCTAGCACAATTCAGCACAACAAAAATTTCTTCGAAAATCAAAAAACGCTGGGCCAACTTCACACACACTGTTGCCTGGTATAGTGGTTTTTCCTTTACCCTCCCTACTGATTTTTCTTATTTTCCCCCATATAAGAAAGAAAATGATGATTTTTCTGAAACTTTGACCAGCACAAGTTGGCACAAATAGAGTACAATCATATAGAACAATTTTCGTCGAAAAAAAATGTGCTAGGGCTAGGCTAACTGTTTTCTAATTTTTTATGTTTTTGGGTGAATTAGCGGCATATTTGTGAAAATAACGACGGCACAACTTTGCCTGAGAGAGGCACAATCTTTTGAGCATGTTTCCTCTGAAAAAAACGAAAGTGCTATGATGCGTTTTTTTATTTTCGAAGTTTGCAGGAAAACACGAATGATTTTCGTGAAAACATTGACGGCACAACAAGAAACAAAAAACGAAAGTGCCGGGCTATCTTTTTTCTTAAATTTAGATTTTTCAGGAAATGAGAGGGACTTTCCAGAAAATTCGAACGGTACAACTCAGTATATGTGTAGCACAATTTTCATCAATCAGTCAAATCCTTAGACAAAGGTCTAAGGTCAAATCCCATTTTTCGAAAAGTGCTGGGCATTCTTTTTTTTTAATTTCGATTTTTCAGGAAACGAATTCGAACGGCACAACTTGATACATGTGTAGCACAATTTTTATCAATCATTTAAATACCATTTCTCGAAAAGTGTTGGGCTGGCTCATTTTTTCGGTTTTGGAAATATCTCGAGAGCCACTTGGACTTGAGAAAAGAAAATTTCGGCACAAAGCAGCACAAACCTATCACAATTCAGCACATTTTTTTTCCGAAAACCAAAAGTGGTGGACCAACTTCACACGCATAAAACCATATGCTACCTGTAAAATTCCTATCCTTCTCAAGATTAGTCATTCTTTTAAAGGTATCTCCTATTCCATCAGTCCACTTTTTACCTATCTAAGATCTGAAATTATGGTGTGAGTTCAATTTTCCAAATAACATTTTTGTGAGAGATATAATATATATTGCTTGTATTGTAATGTAATAGGTATTGAACGCTTCAGATTACTGACTAATCAACACTCAACGCAAATACAGATTGCTCATTTTATTCACTCAGTAAAATTTGGGTAGTGACTAGTGAAGTTCTCTGGTTTTTTACTACTTTCACTAACGAAAAGAGAATAATGCAGCATTTGAAATATTTTCACCATGTAGTATTTAACACTACCTGAAAAAAAATACCTACTTTTTTTTGTATTGATAATATATTTGATGTATCCTAAAAAAAATGTCCGTGCATTTCATCATTAAATTTTTTTATATTAATCAATATATATAGCTATTTCTGACAGAAATCTGAAATTATGACATTAAAAAACTTATAAGGGGAATCTATTTTTATCATTTATTCATTTTATTAACGAAAGTTGTTAATTCCTCTGGATTGCATAAATCGCGGATTTCACACGATGTCAAATTTGCTTCAGAAAAAAAAACAGATTCATTACTATAGGTGTTTAAATGATAATATTACAATATTATTATGTTAAATGTGTTTGCAAATGATCAGTAGCAATAAAAGTCCAACCCGGGGCAACAAATGGTGGATACATTGCATGAAAGTGATTTTACATAATGATAATGACTAAATGTTGACACGAAACTATCCTCTCGATGAAAGTTTTCGAAGGGAAAATATCTGTTAGATTATCCCCCTGAACACGAAGGGGGTTCTGATTTACACTTATCGAGCATTAGAGGGAAACAATCCTAAACATCCATAATGATAAAGGTGTTATGCTACACCATACTGCATATCAAGCAATTATTGTTAGTTTCGCATATGAAAATTAGTCAGTAGGAGTAGTAGTATTTTTTTATGATGTTAAAAGAAATCTTATCGGTAATATGCTCAAAAGGATTAATATCTGTTAGGTGATCCTTCTGAAATAAAAATTGAAGTAGTTTTTGTTGTACAATTTGAATTAGTTTAATGAATTCACCCAATACAGAAATAAAACTCTCAAATACAGAAGAACTTCAAGTAGAATTGTTTATTATGCATCATTAACAATTATTTCTGACAATAGTAATGAAATATTTAAAGAAACATTCGTATTCATAACTTCAGGCAATAGAGTTGCATTTGTTAACTATTATAACCGTATGTACAAAATAACTGAAGGCATCGATCCATAACATCAATATTTATTACATTGAATTAATTAAGGTACTATCATAATTCCTATTCAAAATATTCAGGGAGCATGAAACAACCTCCTCATATCATTTGAAAAGGAATTTTAAAAAAGAATTGAAGAAGTTATAAGTATATAAGTTAAAATTCTTTCTGGAAATGAATAAAGATATAAACACTGAACAATTCAGATGAAAATTTCATTGAAACGATTACCAAATGTATGAAAAGATAAAAATTTCCAACATAAACTTCAATATTCTGCTAACATTTTGCTTCAACTTGGTTTTGTCGTCATTTCTTTTCACTTCGAACCTTCGGAATGTAGGTGACAATATATGGACTTCCCTCCAGTAACTTCAAAGGTATAAATTGAGAATCAACAATTGCATGTCAAATTCTTAAAGGTATATCTGGAATATTATGAATATTTAGTTGAACTATTCCGAGAGATGAAGCTCGGTTCTTTTATACAAGTAAACCCTATTTGGATAATTTCCATCATCAGAAACATTGATATTAGTAACTTCAAATGTCTATAGAAATCTCGGATTAGATAGATATGAACGATGCTCAGAACTTGTTCTACATTATGTATAGGTACCTGAAATGAAACAAATTTAATTAAACTTTCTAGACAATATCGATTGAAATATATTCTGGGAGGAAATATATACAATATTTTGATCATTACATGAAGACTACTCAAATTTACTTACACAAACACTGACTGCTTATTTCAATCAGTAAAATTTGAGTATCAAAGTTGGATGTTTACTATTTTCACGAAAGAATAGAGAATATGTCAGCATTTGTGTTTTCACCATCTAACACTACCTGAAAAAAACAGTTGCATTGGTTTCAACTGAGGAAAACGATATTTATTTCGTACCATTCGTTGAATACCTACTTCTTTGTATTGGAAATATATTTGATGTATACTGAAAAACTGTCACTGCAATGCATCATTGGATTTTTTTCATAATATCATTGAACTCCTTCATTTCGTGATTGTTAAAATTCAATCAAGATATGTCAAAAAATTTTACTGAAGATTTAGAGGTTATGTTAACAAACGTCATAGAACATAGAAACTTTATATTTTAATTTGCCTATCTTCTTTCAAAACTCATAAATGATCAGACGAAGATGACAGACAACCGAGCTCTGGCTTGATGGCCAATCAGGTGGAAGGGGGCGTTGTTTTCGCGCCTGTGGAACTTCGCGGCAGTGGACCTTCGCGCCTGTGGAACTTCGCTTCAATGAATTTTCGCTCAAGTGAACCCTACTCATACTAATTCTAGGATAAGGTGTGCACCCAATAAGAAGATGTGCACCATAAAGGCTTTTCATTTCTTTTGGTGTGGTACCCAATTCTTTGCCATATTTCGAGAGGCAATACATATTGGAATAGAGAGCAGCATCCTCAACCTCAAAATGTGTCTCAGGAAAATATTTTGTGAAGTATTGCAGTGGACTTCCCACATTAGGTATCTCTGAAATATGATATTCTTCATGTTTTGATGGCTTAATGGTTAAATAAAGCAAAGAGTTCAGTCGACTACCTTATCGTTCAATAACGTTATCGAGCAAAAATGAAATCAAAAATTTAAAAATTTTTAATTTAAGACTTACATCTACATTATCCACTGTTCTTCGTTGCTTATTCTTGTCAGCCAGAAACATTATCGATTGGTAAGCAAACCATTTGCTCACGTATGGTTCCTCGGCACTACTACCAGTTTTTTACTCTCCAATTCTCTTTTCCTCTCCCTCGAAAATTGGCTCTGCAAACTTTTTATTTTCCTCTCCACTTCCTGCTTCTCAATGCCGAATGACACCGCAATTTCATTCAATGAATCGTGTCTTCGATTTCTATTTTTATAATACGTATTGGTACTATCCCACAATTGTGGACGGAGACGGTACATTTCAATGAAATTTAAAGTTTGTTCATCCGTCCACTCCATTCCACTGATAAAAATCGTAGTTTTTAAACTCTAGATCACCCTTCAATGGTCGTCTTCGTCACGGAGCCGGGGCGCGGGAGAAATTCAGTTCAAAACCGACGGCATGTGAAGACGCAGCGCTTTTGGATGCAACTGAACTCCATTCGACAGTCAACAAGTCCAGACTAAATCATTCGATTCGAGTGATTCGACTTCCTTTGATCTGGACCGCGCTCATTCGGGTTGGAAGCGACATGATTCGATTCGACTTCTACAACGTCCACACTTATTCGACTTTGTCTAACGACACAAGACGAATGATGTCGTTCGGCATAATGTGGGACTTTAGAGATGTGCTGATGCTTACATATGATAGCTTAATATCCAACACAAACGATGTCGTTCGGTTGAATTAATACAGTGCGCGATTTTTGTATATCCTTCAACATCTTCGTAGGAAACATCACGACTACTATCTTCATTGATAATGCGAGTCGTAATAATGTATGGCCTCTGATACTTCTTGCATAAGCGTGACCATTCAACATTTTGTCGACCGAATTTGTAGCATATATTTTACTTAAAGCTTCCTTGGGATCACTACCGTCCATTACATATCCTAGGGGAACTGTACCGATTATGGAATACTTAAGGGAATTCATTCATTTTTTTTGCATTTAGTAAAGGTACATTAATAATGAGTGAACTTATGAACAGAAAATATATTTTTCTTCAATACAGGAATGAATCAAACATGTAACATAACAAATAAAACAGAAATAACAACTCAAATTTGAACTCTCAAAATTCCATATTAGGAGCATAGTGCTCCCAAAATGGAATAGGTATGTTTCTATCATGAAACGCTTATATTTCTATCAAAAACTAAACAAATAATCACAGATTCATTAATTAATCAGTTATGAGTCCACCAGCACACTTCACTTTGATCTTTTGTTCTTTTTTAGGTCCTTCAGTCCGGTGCAAGCGAGGCATCGAAACTGTTTCTTAGGGTTTCCTGCATATTTTGAATGGGCCCATTCGCGGCATCCTTGGCACTTTACCCATTCGCCCAGACCCGCACTCTCGGACCATAATTTATTGCAATACAGACACTCAGACATACATGTATTCCAAATTAGGAACAACAACAAAGAGTACAGGGTATCCCATTTTGGGCACTTTTACGGGATATATCCGTTATTTTTAACGTTAGCGGGATGCGGTTTTCGCGACTTTTATGTGAAACTAAAGATGGCGCAATCAGTTTTTGCATAGCCCTCTTAGTTTTTGCTATACAGGGCTGAAATGAAAAGTATCACTTTTTAATCACCCCCCGTATCTCAGTTGTGCTTAAACTGGGAGAAATTGTTGAAACGTATACCTATAGATTTTTTTCCGTAGAATCCAGTGGCGTAGTCAGTTTTTCAATTAAACTTTCCGTTTTTGAGTTATTAAGCAAACATATGTTTTTTTAAATTGGACACCCTGTATATTATTTTTTATTCTTATTGAGCACAATCTCAGCTTTCCAAAAACGTATTATTTTATGCATTTATTTTCAAAACCAAGCTCAGAATTCAAGATTTTGTAATTCAATTGTCAATAACTAAGTGGTAGACTGTTTATTAAAAACAAAAAATAAATGTCACGATTTCGTAAGAAATCGAAAATAATGTTAACATAATATCTAGATCACAAACAAGAATGTCATATTTTTCGTTATTTTCGTAAGCAGCCATAATGAGAAAAACTTAAAACTGAATCATTAATATAATATAATAAATAATAAAAACTGAGAGAACTGTAAACTTTTAAACCAACCGACAAAGCTTTGACATTTTTGTTTTGTTTTTAATAAACAGTCATGGAGCTTACTACTTAGTTATTGACAATTGAATTACAAAATCTTGAATTCTGAGCTTGGTTTTGAAAATAAATGCATAAAATAATATGTTTTTGAAGAGCTGAGATTGTGCTTAATAAGAATAAAAAATAATATACAGGGTGTCCAATTTAAAAAAACATATGTTTGCTCAATAACTCAAAAACGGAAAGTTTAATTGAAAAACTGACTACGCCACTGGATTCTACGGAAAAAAATCTATAGGAATACGTTTCAACCATTTCTCCAAGTTCAAGCACAACTGAGATACGGGAGGTGATTAAAAAGTGATACTTTTCATTTCAGCCCTGTATAGCAAAAACTAAGAGGGCTATGCAAAAACTGATTGCGCCATCTTTAGTTTCATAAAAAAGTAGTACACTGTCGCGAAAACCGCATCCCGCTAACGTTAAAAATAACGGAGATATCCCGTAAAAGTGCCCAAAATGGGATACCCTGTACATAAAATGGCTGTAACCTTAAAATTACAAAAGCTCTCGACAAAAAGCGATCGGCACTTTATTAAAAACATGTACTTCAGTGTGTTCAAATTATGCGGATGTTTATAAAACTTACCTTGTAAAAATTGGGACTCTTTCTTTCGGAGACAACTGATATATCGAAAACAGCCGAACACTCAATGACCTGCGTACAACGGATAAACAAGAACACTGAATGCTGACACCGGGGTAACAGTATGTAGTGAACAGGCAGAGGCATTTCGAAGTGCAAACTATTGATGGTAGCATGTCGTTACTGAAAAACGATGGTATTCCAAATTAGGCATATATTCCATATTAGGTACCTTTTCCTTATGCATCCAAGAAAAGACATCAGCATATGAAATCCTCCTAGTTTGACAACTATTTTAGTTAACTCTGATTTTGCATCTGAGGCAGCAACCATTTCACGTGCTTTAGAGTACAAATGTAATTATGCACGTTTTTTGTCGATGTGACTTGACAATATTTATAGCACAATGTAAAGTGGTGTAAATTGTGTCTAAATTACTGGCAGGATGATTAATGAAAGGTAGAAATATAACCTGAGAAGTTGAAAATTCTGATTATTTATCGTAAGTTGTTGAAGATAGCCATTCCACCCTGACAACGGTGAAATATTCTTACATTTTCCGTATAACCACGAAAAATCAACTGCATTAATTTGTTTTTTCAATTAGTAGTTGATCATCATTTAGATTTTGGACTTGAATATTGCTGTACCCAGGTAAAACTGGCTTTTCATATGCTAAAGGAGATACATGTGATATTGCTGCCAACTCTTTTGCACTTGATTCAGTTGTACATTTTTTTATGCAATAATCATAAATTACAGCATCTTTCGGAGTAACTATTTTTATCATTTCCATAACGTGAAGAGTATTATTACCGTCAAGAGTACTGACATTAATTTTCGCATTGTCTCCAACATATTGTACCAAGGCACCTGACTCTGATGGTAAAATACGAGGTTGTGATGGTAAAC
Source organism: Propylea japonica (assembly GCA_013421045.1). Lineage (NCBI taxonomy): Eukaryota > Metazoa > Arthropoda > Insecta > Coleoptera > Coccinellidae > Propylea > Propylea japonica. The sequence continues at coordinate 35,773,749 of CM024240.1, forward strand.
TGCTTAAACTATATATTGTATGCACTATGCCGATTAAGCCATATCGTCGGCTTAATCGGCATAGTTCGTTACTCCTTTCAAACCTATTTTTCAGGGCACACAAAAAACAACTCAACCTTTAACTGTATTTAATTTGCCACAATAATTGTTCTTGTTGATTAGAAAATATCATAAAGGTATAAAATACTAGGCACTTTGTTGATATTTTAACATAAATCGCATCAGGAATTAAAAAAAAATGGAGATAGGCAGTTTTTTGGGAGGTGGAAGCCCTACAGTAATGCGACTCTAACTTTAGTGAAGTCTCGAAAAAGTCGTGCAGCAAACGAACAGAAGGGTTAATTTTATCATTTATTCTAGGCTGGTCTAAATGGACTTGGTCACCTTTGTCGCTGTTTTCCGAACTATTTTTTGCTCATTTTTTTATAACCCAATATTTCACTTAATGTATTAAGAAACATAGCTTACACCCTCAGTCGAGCCTTGCCCAAATAAAACTTATTTGAGTACGATCTCCTGGAAATGTCCCTTTTCCCCTCTTTCTACTAGAATTTTATACAGACACGTAGTTCTTAACGAACATCTTGTTTTTTGCCCAAGTATATTTTTTCCAGAATTGTTTAAAGATTATTTCTCTTTCGTTTTGCGCTAGTTGTCTGCATTTCAACATAGAAACTTGATTTGCACTCAACTTCAGTGACATGCCTCTTTTTGTGATCTTGGTTCTTTTATAATATCATATCTCCACTTTTCATTTTCCTTTCTTTTCCCTACATAGGGTTCTCCTTTTTTTCTGCTAATTCGGTTTTTGTTTTCATGCCATCTACTTTTGTTTACTTCGTACTTAGTTGAACGTTTTCGCTTTGGATTTTCATCCTTTATCGTATTTTTGACAACTTAGTTACAGAAGTAGTGTCATCATTCTCTGAGTCAGAGTTGTCATCTAAGGTTGGATTGAAGTATGGATCATTAATAGTCGATTCTGTATCAATATTTTCTTTAAATGGTGTCTTGTGAACCTCAGCAGTTATATTCATATCACTAGACTGCACTGCTGTGTTTTGTAACATCCTATTGGACGGCATTTCATCAAATAACTGGTCACCTTCCATATTGAAGTTAATTAAGCCCGCTGTTCCTTCTAAAAAATAAACTACATTGGTATCCAAATTAGAACTCTCTCCTACCAGTTCTGTCCATCTCCAGCTTTTGAAATTCTTCTTCCTCAAATGGTTCAGAAGTATTGGATTCAGTAACCATAATTTCGCACATTTGTTCGTCTACAAATTGACTATTTAACCCATCTAAAAAGGAAATTGCATAAGTAGTCATATAATAACTTAAAAATATTGTTCCTACCGCTTGTGTCCTTGTCCAGCATTTGAACTTCTTGTTCAAAAAATGTGGGTTTAAAATTTTTGGATTCAACAACCATAATTTCGGTTATTTGTGCATCTACAAATTGACCATTACACTCTTCTAAAAAGAAAAAACAAAGATAGTCAAATAATAACTTTAAAAATATTGTTCTTAAAATATTTAGCTTGTCTAGTTACAGAGTGTTGATTACTAACCACTGTGATGGCGACTTTCTCCGGATTGCAGTTTAATACGAATTTGAATTCCAGATATGGAGCTTTCCGTATCTGGTTGTAACACGACAACTTTTCTTTATATCGCTCACAGTGGTTTACCCCTGGGTACCCTTTCCACAGTTGGAGATGGGTTCAATTCAATCTTGGGTTTGAGCGATTGATACGTGCTAGTTTCTTTCACGAATTATTATCACTGGTGTATTAAATGAAAAAGCCTTCGACGAGACACACTATATTTCACAATATTTACACTATATTATACAATTTATTACACAATATCACAGTGTATTCCAAAATGACTGTACAACTTCTACAAATACAATTCAGTTACAATTATAATGTATTATTGCGAAGCAAACTGAATGAATGACGGTACGGAAGGATCCAAGCGAGGCGAGCAGGAGGCGTAGGTTAGGTGTTAGATAATATAATAGATGCAGATAAGCAGCAAATAGGCGAGACGGGCAATTATAAATCGGCTCTGTGCGCAAGCGTGAAAAGCATACAATGAGGTGTGCGTGATGTGGTTAAGACTATGTACAATTCGGTAATCTACCCTGTGCTACCGCTATGGGGCGCGTCCCTCCACGGATGTACTCCAACTCGACCAACGAGCCTTACAGACGAGATTCTATCACCCCCGGTTTCGGGGGGTATGGATCGGTGCAAGTACAGAGTCAAACTCTAGCTAGATCGGAAGGGATCGTCGGACACCAAATCGGCAGTGACGTAACGATCGCCCTCCTCCTCAAGATCAGTAGTTCTGCTCGGTGGTTCCAAATAAGAGTTACTCGCAATAAGGAACCCGACGAATAGTATCCAACCTCAGGTTCTTGGTATTGATTGACGGAAAAGAAAATCACAAGAAGAAATAATCGGATTAACTCGTGGGGTCTCGAAAACTAAAGATCGAACACCGGGAATGACGTCTCGTATGATACGAAGCCTGGGGTGTCGTCTTACGTTCGCGTAGCACAGGAAAAATCACCGACGGCACGGGTAGTGAAATAACAGCGGGTCTTACCAATCCTTAGGAATTCACTTTTTCACACACACACTCCAGTCAGAACCAAACTTAAAATTCACAATTGAAAGAAAACAACCAAAATAACTCGGAGAAAACGGTTAAAGAAAATAAGGATAAATTCGAAACTAAAATGAAATTCGTAATCGGTCACTTGAATGAATCAAAAATATTCGGGAAAAACTCTCAAGACTTCCTTACAGCTCGAAGGCACCGCTAATAATTGCCCATTTCCTTGACGACGTCGTACTATTGGTTCGGTTGGAGGGGGAAAATTTCGCGACTCGAAATCTGCAGCGTGCCTGTGAAAAACAACCGACAACATTCAAAAAAACACATATGGTAGAGATAAGATACTCCGCGGTGTCGTACGGATGTTTTTATACATAGGCTGGATTTCAAAACCGAATCGTTAGATTTTCACGATATAAATCGGCAATTATTATTGATGGAATTTTGAAACTGTCCTGAATTATTCCGAAAGAAATAAGTAACGAGTTTCACTTCGTTACACCACCTTGGTTAAAAAATATGATCTCAGCATCGTCAATCATTCTTCTTGATAGATCTGAGTTATCATTATCCTTTATGGTTGGGTTCAAGACCGGATCGCAGCTAACTGATATTTTATGAACATTTTTTTAACTGCTGGTTCGTTAATATTGCTTTTACGAATATCCAACTCTTCGAAGATTCATCAATTCGTCTTGCCATGGTCTTGTTGGGACTGGGTAACGACTGCTCGATACCGCGGATTAATCAGGCCTCAATCTGCCTACTCCTGACTAACCCGGGATAATAACACCATGCTCTAGCTAGGCCTCAATCTGCCTACTCCTAGCTAGAGAAAAGATGCGGGTGTTCTAACTAGGCCTCAATCTGCCTACTCCTAGTTAGATGGGAATATAAAATAGAACAGTGAAAACATGTAGAAATAGAAATATAATAAAAACACAATATATACAAATAGTACACTACTCTATCTACTCTGTCTGTAGATCGACAAAACACGTTATTTAGTAATTTAGGGAAGACAATTTGGAGATATATCCCGTCCGTGGAGCCATCTATTCGCTACTGTCCGTAGTGTTGAGACTGGTGCTTGTGTGGCGCTGTCTGTTGGGGGTAGCGTCAACCTGGTTGGCAGAGCCAATGCACCCCACAGTACCCCCTTGCTAGTGATTAACGATACCCATTGAATTACAACCCAGCCTGGAAGCGCTCGGGAAAACGAACTTGCCTACCTGGTCTGGTCGTGTAAGTTCGTCGTGCTGCTGGCGCTTGCGTTGCTGTTTCTGGTTCTGCTGCTGCTGGTGGGATAGGTTGTTGGCCGGAGGTGAGTTTTCGCATGGCAAAAAGAGAAGAATTCCTTCGTCGTCGTCGGCCTCGTTCGGATTTACAGCGTCCTCCGGTGAATTTTCGTTGACCACGATGTAGGCTGGTTTCAGCCTGTCGATTGAGACCGGGACGTTGGTACCGTGAATTCGGAGGGTATAGTGTTTTTCGGCACGAGAAACCACCTAGAATGGTCCATCGTAGGGGTGCTGGAGCGGACGCCGAACGGCGTCGTGCCTTACGAAAACGTGGGATGCGGTGGCGAGATCTTTGAAGACGAAGATCTTTCGCTCACCGTGCCTGATGCCGCTGACTGGTCGGAGCGCCTGAAAGTGCTGGCGCAGGTCGCGAACGATTGGAGATCTTCTTTCCAAGCGGCGCGGATCCCCAGTAGTGCAGTGGGTAGTGTGTGGACCCACTTGTCGGAATCCAAACATTTGATGGATGCTTTGAGTTGACGGTGGAGTCGCTCGACCATTCCGTTGGCGGCCGGGTGGTATGCTGTGGTTCTCAGGTGGTCCGTCCCCAGTGGGACTCGAATTGACGTCCTTGGTCTGTAGTTACCCGCAGCGGGACGCCAAACCTGGCAACCCAGTTAGCGTAAAATGCTCGGGCGACGGTTTCTGCTGTCTGGTCTTGGAGCGGTATCGCTTCTGGCCATCGAGAAAATCGATCAACGCAGGTGAGGCAATATCGATACCCGTTGGAAAATGGCATCACGATCAGGTCGATGTGCACATGCTCGAAACGTCTCGACGGCGGTGTAAAGTTACCGATCGGAGACGAAACATGTCGTGACACTTTTGACCGCTGGCACTGGATGCAGACTTGGGACCACGCTCGACAATCTTTGGAGATGGAGGGCCATGGAGGGCATGGGGAGCATTGATCGGACTTTTGACTGAAGGCGAAGGTTAGCGGTTTATGGTCAGTTGAAATGAAGAAGTGACGTTCTTTAACCATGTGTCGGAAGTACTTGACCGACTTGTAGATGGCCAGGAGTTCCCGATCGTAGGCGCTGTACTTGCACTCAGCGCTAGCCAGCTTCTTCGAAAAAAAATCGAGTGGTTACCACTCGTTGCCAACCCGTTGGTGTAGTGCGGCTCCAATGGTGTGGTCCGATGCATCACAAACCAAGGAGACCTCGGCGCCAAGTTTGGGATGTGCCAGAAGTGTCGCTTTTGCAAGTTCTTCCTTGCAGGCGGCGAATGCGGCATCAGCGTGGTCGTTCCAATTACTGGTGTCTTCTTCTTGATGTTTCCTTGGAGCAGGTCATTAAGTGGCGCCTGGGTTTTACCCGTTCCGGGCATGAAACGCCTGTAAAAATTTAACATGCCCAGAAATTGTCGGAGATCTTTTGCTGTAGTTGGCTTAGGATATTCGCGGATGGCAGCGACTTTCTCGGGGAGTGGTTTTGTTCCATCACCGGATACTAGGTACCCCAAGAACTTTACTTTCTTAGCGCCAAAGCAACACTTTGCTGAATTTACGACAATTCCGTACTGCTGAAGACGTTCGAAAAGAATGCGAAGATGTTCGTAATGCTCTTCTTCGGACGAGGAGGCCACAAGTAGGTCGTCAATATATGCATAGACGAAGTCGAGTCCCCGGGTAACCTTGTCGATGAACCGCTGGAATGTTTGGGCGGCGTTTCGTAGTCCGAAACTCATTGCCGGGAATTCGAATAATCCGAACGGATTCATCCGGTGATGGCCGTCTTCTCCACGTCTTCAGAGGCCACCGGGATATGATGGTACGCTCGTACCAGGTCAATGGTGGAAAAATTGAATTTCCATGGAGCGTTTGGGCGAAGTCTTGGATGTGGCGTACAGGATATCGGCCCGGTAAAGTGCGCGCGTTTAGTCCCCGGTAGTCTCCGCAAGGACGCCATTCGTCTCCCTTCTTTGGTACCATGTGGAGAGGCGAAGTCCAACTGCTCTTCGATGGGCGACAAATACCCAATTGTAGCATAGAGTCGAATTCCTTCCTAGCGGCGAGGTAGCGGTCCGCGGCTAGGCGACGTGGCTTCTGTGAGACGGGTTGTCCTGGTGTGGTGTTAATGTGATGCGCACTTGGAGTCCCGTCCTGTGACACTGAGACTCGTGGATCGGTCAAGTAAGCGTCCGTTGCGCAGATCCACGAGGAGGTCGTAATGGGTCAGAAAATTTACCCCGATGATGGCCTTAGACACGTCCGCGATGACGAAATTCCACGCAAAATCGCGGCGGAGACCGAGGTTCAGTGTTAGTGGAATTGAGCCGTAAGTATCGATCGCACTACCGTTAGCCGCGGTTAGCTCGTACCCGGTTTTCACCCTTCGGCCTTTCACTAAACGTCGCGGAAAAACGCACAAGTCGGCGCCGGTGTCGATCAGAAAGCCTACTTCACTGCTTCGGTCCGTCAAAAACAAGCGGCGTGTGTTGGGGCAGCTGTCGCCCGCCGCGTTCAGCGACTGCCCTTGCCGTTTCCCTGATTCGCGTCCTCTGTACCAGCGTAGGTGCACGGCTTTTCACACTTATGCGCCTTGGCCCCGAACCGATTGTGGTAGTAGCACATACCACTGACACGGGAATGCTCAGCATCGTCAATCATTCTTCTTGATAGATCTGAGTTATCATTATCCTTTATGGTTGGGTTCAAGACCGGATCGCAGCTAACTGATATTTTATGAACATTTTTTTTAACTGCTGGTTCGTTAATATTGCTTTTACGAATATCCAACTCTTCGAAGATTCATCAATTCGTCTTGCCATGGTCTTGTTGGGACTGGGTAACGACTTGCTCGATACCGCGGATTAATCAGGCCTCGATCTGCCTACTCCTGACTAACACGAGATAAGGACAACACCATGCTCTAGCTAGGCCTCAATCTGCCTACTCCTAGCTAGAGGAAAGATGCGGGTGTTCTAGTTTAGAATAGGAGTGTCCATAAGTCGATTCTCCACATGTTAAATAGTGACTTTCGTCACTGTCTTCAGTTGTTTGAGAACTGTCTATTTCTGATTCTTCTTCTTTCGAAGTTTCTTTTGCTCCAGAAGTAATTTCTTTCGGTATACTATCTTTATCATTATCATTCGTTTCTTGTTCTATGCACTCATTTTCTTCGTTCCCATTTTCACCTGAAGAAATTTCATTTGCTGTTGATTCTTGTTCACTGTTTATGATGTTTTCTTCTTCACTTTTGTTATGGACTGCTATTTCATCTAGCTGTAACTGTTCGGTGTTTGTGTTCTTTTTTAGTTCTTGTTGCGTATATTTCGGGTTTTCTGACACTGCCTTCATGAATTCATGATTGAATGAATAGTTGGCCGAGTTTTTTCTTGACAAGCCGCTCCATAATCTTGAACCACCTTTACGTAGAGTTTTGATAGGAAAACAAGATTTCACTGACAATCCCTTGAAACAGCTCATTATGAAGATATTAGAGAAAATTATCACCTTCACTACTGAGCAGACACTTCACCCAAATAGATGTAAACTGTTGTGGGAAGAGATAAGTCCCCACAGTCTAAAATAAATAAATTCTATAAAAAAATATATCAGCTATATTTTACACGAATAAAAAGCTTCCTCTTAGACCCTTCAAGCCAAGATAGCCAAAGTAAGGCAGACTAAAGTGTTTTTTTTTCAAGAAAAATATGATGAAAATAAATAATGCACGCCGCTGAATCTCCGTCATATCTGACAAGTTCCTATTTTTAAATTTAAGTATCGTATTTGTCTTTAAACAAAAAATGCATTTTAGGTCGGTATGTTTGCGTTTTTAGAATTCTATATGGATCAAGAAAAGAAACTCCCTTAAATATAATATTTTACCCTACTGCCCTGTATAATTACTATTAAATGTAAAAAAGTAATGTTCTGTATTTAATAGAAGTTAGTCGTACACTAAACACTCACTTAACAGCTTCTTATGTGAATTAAATAATATTATCACTGCATGTATGCTAAAGCCGGTCCCAGACTATGCGTGTATTTGACTAATGTTCGGCATTGGCGGCGCTTCGCGTAGTGTGTGGGAGCTCAACTTCGGCCCGAACACTATGGCTCACACACTATGCGAAGCACCGCCAATGCCGAACATTCGTCAAATACACGCATTCTCTGGGACCGGCTTGATAGTTCACTATACACATGTGCCCACCTTGAAACAACAAACAAACTGATGGATTTGCAAGGAGCTTGCCGACTGAATTTGGCGGAAAATGAGATACGACGTTTTTTACTTTAGACATTGGAAGGAAAAGAATTCATGGATTTTGCTAGTTGTAATGTTTCCTACTAGATGGCACAAAAATGTAATTTTGTCAGAAATGTGGAGTTACGCACTTTGCCGATTGAGCCGACGATATGATGCAGCAAATCCTAAAGATAATAAACATCCATTAAGTTTTTAGATCCATATCTTCTGTGAAGAAATACAGAAAGGTCCAATAGTGTAGCTGTGATGAAATGACCGTTCTCGTATCGAAACCATTATTGCGTGGCTGATAGATGTGCATTTAATTTTAAATGACCTACTTGTCCTTTTCTATTCTTCAATATAATTTCTTCCAAAAAAATTTGGGTTTGAGTAGTATGTGCATGTCTGATGGAATGGTTGTTTCAGCCTTCTGGATCAGCTTTGCTAGTTTACTTGGAGAAAGTAGATCGGTGATGTGGCCCTGACCATGACATATGTTTATGATTTTTGGGTATTTGTTATTGACTTCTTTCAAATAGTTAATAGCTAATTGGTAGTTCTGAATGATTTGAAGATTTATGCTGTTTTCATCCACATGTTTGTACCATAAATGCATTTCGTTGATGATAGCTATGCCCTTGTTGAATTTTACACGAAAATGTTTTAATTTTTGATTTTTTTTTCTCCGACCTGTCTCACGTCATTCGTTGTGGAAATCATTAGTTTTCTCTGATGATTGGTGACTTCTATGATGTGTTGTTGGTTTTCCTGAAGATAGTTTATATCGTGATAGACTTCATCGTTGACGCCGAAAATGGATGTCATTAATTCTCCTAATATTCCTCTCCTGGATCTGGATGATAGATGTTGGATGCTGTCGATGAGCAGGTTGTTTTCATACTGAGATAGTTGGGAGGCTGTAGTACATAACCTCCGAAAGTTTTCAACTGTTCTGTTAAGATTGCTTCGGTCCAAGTATAGTTGATCAAGAGAAAACGGTGTTAATAATTTCAACTCTCCTCCACTTATGTATGCTTTGCCTAAATGCTCCACGTAGAATCCAGGCGGCAGTTTGTGAATTGTGTGGTGCGCTGTGGCGTTTTTAGTATTGGCTACGCATAGTAACGTGACCATCATTAATGTTTGTATTAGTCCACTTTTCGAGGAAGATCCGACTTTCTTAGTCTTATCGCTTCTTCTTTCTTCTTGCTCGACCGGAAGTTTACTAATTTGGTTATAGGTCTTCTTCTCTCTTTCCCATTCTTGCATCGTATCGTAGCCACTCTCACAAATCCGTCGTTTCCTGGGTGACTCTGCGTCACTCTTCCCAAGGGCCAACAGTTGGGATTAGTGTTTGTCCTGTTTGACTAGTACTACATCTCCTATTTTGATGTTTTCTTTTTTATCTGTCCATTTGCTTCTGTGTTGCAGTCTGGAGAGATATTCCGATGTCCATTTCTTCCAGAGTGTACTCATTTCTTCAAAGGTCAATTTGTGGTCTCCAACAATTCTTCGTAGATGCAACTCCATAAATTTTACGCCAGCTTCCCATAATCCGCCGAAGTGGGGACTGCCACGTGGTATGCGGTGCCATTTTATCGTTTTCTCTGCTACTGCCTTCTCTATTGAACCTTTGTTGATGGCTTCTTGATATTCTTCTTTTGCAATCCCTTCAGTTGTCTTGATTTCTTTACTTGATGTTTTGAGCCATGCAGGTCCATTGCACCATAATGTGTTTTTCTGGAGTTTACTTGGTAGCGCGCCTCTGGAAAATAAATCAGCTGGATGTTCCTCCTCCGATTTCACGGTGTTCCATTGATCTTGACCTAGTGAGCGATGAACTTCGTTGACTCGGTTGACTATGAAAACGTTTTGCTTACTCGGAGTTTTCTGGCTCGCGTTGAATACGCGAATGAGCAAACTGCGCTTGGTGGGATTTTCTGACCGCTCCCTTGCTTTTTTTCAACTCATACAGGATGTCCCGTAAATACCACGCGAAAGCGACACTGGAGATAGATTGGCATTAGGTCTATCAGATAGCATCAACATGACCTCAGTAAAAGTCCGCTGGTTTTCGAGATATCACCACTTTTGCAAACAAAAAATGAAAGAGAAAGTGAATAAAAGAGAAAGAAGAGCAAAAATAATGGTTGTTTGAAACGGTAGCGAGGAAGGAATATCAAGCAACATGTAATTTGGCAACAGGTGCATTTTTCCTATTTTTAATTATTTCGGCACAAACACATCTCTCGCGACAAATTATAATTTCTGAGGTTTTGACATAAAAAATTGGTAGTGTTGTATCATTTTGAAAAGTGCTGGAAATGGACCAGTTTTTTACGATTATTTGTGAATTCAGTCTGATGTTTTTTCACATCAGTCAGTCAAACTTAAGTTAACGTTTTAACTTCGTCATAAAATACAACAAGTTAGACATTTTTTAAAGGATTTGTTCTAGTTCTCGGTGAAGTTATTACTTCATTGTTTAAAGCAACTATTCAGGGTAGCCTAGGTAAAGAAAAACATGAGTTTTGAAGACCGAAATTGGAGATTTTCAAAAAAACACAAAAGTGGTTATATCTCGAAAACCAGCGGACTTTTACTGAGGTCATGTTGATGCTATCTGAAAGACCTAATGTCAATCTATCTCCAGTGTCACTTTCGCGTGGTATTTACGGGACACCCTGTATATTAGGGGACGTAAAATATCGGTGAGTTTGGGCGACAGCTCGTCTGAATGGGTGGAGACGGTTGCTGGAGTTCCGCAGGGGAGCGTTCTAGGCCCGCTTCTGTTCTCACTTTACATATCTTCGTTGGCTGATCTTATCCAATGTAGTTTTCACCTTTATGCGGATGATTTACAGATCTACGTTCGGGCCCGCGTTGAGGAGTTTGCACAGGCTGTCCAACTTTTGAACAGAGATCTTTCGGCAGTTGCCGACGCAGCTTTGCGCATGGGCCTTGTTATGAACACTGCGAAAACGCAAGCAATCATTATTGGTGCGAGGGATACTTGAACATTGTGGATAGACACGCTCATCGGGTAATTCTCTGCGGTGAGAGGTTTCCTACTCTTCGGAGGTGAGGAGTCTGGGTTTAATAATCGATGAGACGCTGTCCTGGAACTCCCAAGTTGCCAACATGAGTAAGAAGTTCTACCAATGCCTTCATCAGCTTCGGCTTTTGAATAACTTTCTGCCATTCCAGACTAGGAGGACTCTGTTTTTTGCACTCTTGCTCCCGATTCTGGATTATGCGGATGTTGCCTTTATGGGTATCACAGCGAGCCAGTTGAGCAGACTTGACCGCCTGCAAAATGCAGGTGTCAAGTTCGTTTACAATTTGAGAAAATACGATCACGTCAGCCAGTTCAGAGGTGCTCTTAACCTTCTACCTATCCGGCAACGTCGTATTTGGCATATGATGCTCCTGGGCCATAGGGTCTTGAACCGTCACGAGCCAGCTTATTTTCACTGTGGTGTCAGACCACTGCGATGTGGGAGTCATCAGACTAGATCACTCGATGATCAAATTTTAAGAATACCAGCTTGTAATGAAGTTCAATTTTATAACTGAGAAATTGATCTTCATTTTGAAATAATTTTTCCGAATTTTCATTTTTAAATTCGTAAATTTTTATTCCGTTCAGAATTAATTCAAAACAATCGAAAAAAACCGAACATTTAGCGATTGATTTTGTTTTTCATACAGAAAACATCGTTTAAAACCGTCCGCAAGAATAACGCCGATCGCCGATAACGCCGTTTTTTGCATATACGTACGATAAGCCAGTTTTAAGATGTTTTTACCGAGGTACTCTCCTGCAATTTTTAACGTTTCTCGCCTACCTTCTCCACCCCCCTCCGGAAGATTATAAAAGGCGGGGTTCCCTCCATCGTTAATTAGTTCCAGATTATTTTCTGTTTTAGACGCATACCTTAATTAGTTTCCGAATTATTTCTGTTTCAGAAGTATACCTTTTTAATTAAATTAGTTCCGAATTATTTTCTGATCTAAACGTTTCTAGATTTTTCTAAGCTTCCGACTTTTCTCATTTTTGCTACCTTTTTAAAGTGAGTGCTAGTGCAACTGAATTGTAAGTACCGAGCCGATTTACTACAGTCCTATTTTTAATCCTCGTTGAGTCTACCTAAATAGCTGTTTCGTTTCGTCAGATTCCGTAACATATCTTTCCTAGTTTGTCCAGGTGCCCGTAGTTAGTCTGTCTTTCATGGTGAACTCATGGTCGACCGAAGGGCTCAAGCGAACCACTACTATAGTACGTTCAACCGAATAACATTCCTGCTCTGTCCCGATCCTTAGTGCATGTAGTTAGTCTGTCCTTCATGGCGTGTATACCCATGGTCAGACCAGAAGGCATAACCGAACCAATGCTGTAGCACGTTCGACATATCCTGTTCAACCCTCTAATTTCACCTGGCCAAACCCAACCTGTTTATACGAGAAACAGGCAAAGTGGTAGACAACGTGGTGAGTTCTAGGACTGAAAGAATATCGGACAAATATAACCGTTGTGCACTCTTATACTGACCCCTTTTATCCCTGTTTTCCTGATATTCTCATATATTTGAATTCACCGTTTAAATTTAACTTACTTTCTATTCTGGCTGACTCGTACCGGGAAAATATTTGTTTCTTATGAAAGTGCTCGCAGTCAGACAAAACTGACCAATCTATATTTTTGTATTGATTTCATATAGCGTCTTATTTCACTGTATTTTTGTATAACTATTTTCGCTATTTGAATAAACTGTGTAAATTTGCTATTTCTAATTTTCTCTGTTATCGCTAATATCTTAGATAACGAAGAACTCTGTCTCTGACTAGCAGCTGCCCTGGTAGGTTTGCTATTCTCCCTTATTAGAAAAAGAATAGCTGGCGCTCGAGGTAAGTTTCACCGAGAAAACCACGTTACAAAATTGGCGCCCGAGCAGGGACCGTCAGAAATAGAGTTTCCGTGAAATATTTTACGCCCCCGATCTGATACTGTGCAATTTTACCATCTGAAAGTGATACACTAAACTGATTTGATTTTTGATTTATTCATTGGTGAAGTGAAGACAATATTCTGAGCTTTATTCTTGATCAGTGAAAACTTTGAAACCCGTAATTTCTGACCTTTCCTTTTCTTGAAACCTGTGTGAAATAAATAAATTGTTCTGAGTTTTAATTACTGCAATTTATGAAACTGATATGAAATCTTGAATATTTTTTTTCTGATAGTGTTTTATTTCTGAACAGTGTTGAACTTGTTTTTGATATTGTTAGATTTTTCTTTCCTTGATTTCAATACAGGTGCAGTTACAGGATTATTCCGAGGTAGGTGGATTTGTAGTTTGTGCTTGAGACTGAACATTTTCTTTATCTCCCTTGACCTGAACATTTATTGGTGAATGAAATAAAGGACTTGGTGTTTTATTCCTGCTGGTTAAGCTGGTAACTGTTACGACATTTATATTTTGACTATTATCTGTGCGATTGAATGAACTGCTGCGACAGTGAATTTTTCAGCCGACGGTTTATGAACTATTGCTATTTTGGTGATACCTGATTATTACACGAGTGCGTCGTTTTGAACCGGACATTCTTAAACTGTTTGACTTTTGGTGCATTTTTTTAGCAGTTGACTATTTTCTGGTATACCTTAACACTGTTATTTTACAATTGCTATTTAACCTGACACCGCACACCAATATACTCTGAAATTATTTGAACATTGCTGTTAATAATATTCTGTTGTTGTTGGACTTTGAATTTATATGGACTTGACCTATCTGTTTCATTTATGCTATTTTTTTGATTGCTGATTGATTGCTTGTATACTGGCTATTTTTTTTTATAATTCCTTTACAGCTACACGTAGTGCGTTGTCTCTGGGGACACTTTAAACAACAACGGGCTAACTTGTAACGGGACTTCGTTGAACTCTGTGCGAGTGAACAAATAGTTGATAGTTCGTGAGTGATATAACCGGGAACTGTGTACACTTTTAATCGAACACAACCTAACCTTACGTAGAAAGACTTAACCGCAGATAGTAAACATGGATGTGAACCGGCTATTGAGTGACGAGTTAACCTACGAACTTCAACTCAGAGGACAAACAACGAGGCACAGTGATGCCTAAGCGAAGTTTACTACGACAGGTCATTCAATCAAATACACCGTTACAATCTGTGACATGGATGGATCCTACCTTGGATATAGAGATATGCCAGAATAAACTCACCGATTTAGTTGAATCAATTCAAGACTTCAACACACGACAATGCCGATAATGAATATTCGCGCATTTCACAAGGCTAAAACACGTACAAGGAAGATTGAACTTTATTGAAACCACTGATGAGACACAGTCACAATTGGTCAGTCAGTTAAAAGGAGCTACAGCCAGAGCCTTGGATGCGTTACAGGAAGTTCATAAGGGCAGCCTTCAACAACCGTCTTCGCAGCAAGAGGGGAGATCTCTATTGGACCTGGAGGTCCCGCCTTCCCCTGGGGTGTCCCCTATTCAGCCCCAGCGAGCAGCAGGAGTCGAGCCGTCCCTTGTTGACCTCGGAGAAGACATCCGTCCACTGGTACAGTCTCACGAGCTTACACATCTGAAAGAAATTCTATATTAGATCGAGTTATAAATGACACCAGAAGGACATGTAGAGCAATTCTACAGGAGATATCTTTTCCGGCAAATATACCGCCAAGAAACCCCCTCAGACCGTTGGCACAAGGCAATTACCGACCTGAACCCGAAGCCCGATTTACCTTAACACCGTCAGTTTCCCCTGTACAAATGGACAATTTCATTTGATGGCACTAAAAGTGTCACCGATTTCATCGATTAAGTGGAAAGACTGGCCGAGTCACGCAAAGTACCACTAGGACAGGTGTTCGACTCTGTATACGAACTCCTGAGGAAAGACGCCCGGGATTGGTTCATCCCCCGTAGAGGAACGTTTCAAAACTGGGAAGACTTCAAATTCCAATTGAAAGAAGCTTTCCTACCGGTGAATTACGAAGAAAACCTGTTGGAGGAAATAAAAAGGCGAACGCAGGGCCCGGATGAAAAACTTCTGCTCTATGTTACGAGAATGCAGAACCTGTTCCAGAAATTATCCTGCAACCGACCGTCCGAAGAGGAACAGATCCGTCTGATTAGACAGAGGTTACTACCGTCTCTGCAACAGCCCTGGCCTTCCAAGAAACTAGGACTTATGATGAGCTCCTACAAAAGGGAAAGTGTTTGAACTGGTTCAATGGCAGATGAACCAATACACCAGGCCACCCTCCAAACCGGGCCTCATTGATGATCCGCACCTGACCTACAACACACAGCAACGAAACCGCTATCAGTCCAATTGCTCGCTGGACACCGACAACCGGACTGAGACCTCTGCCACTGTGGTGGATACGGCCACATGCGCCGAGAGTGTCGCAGACCGCCGAAACTGTTCTGTTCCGGTGCCAGAGGGAGAATATTTCTCTCCCGAGACTGTCCGTGTTCGAGAAATGGAGGTATGGAATTGGGGTCGGCTATATCTCTGGGGACATTGACTCCACTGTCACCGTCCGTCTGTAATGAAAATCGTCCGTTAATAGACATTCATGTAGTTAATAAATCTTTCCAGGCACTAATAGATACCGGAGCCACAAGAGCTTCTGCAGCCAGAAAGTGGCCGGGCACTTGGAAGAGAGAGGAATAAAAGGAGAGCCTATGATCAATAACTTTGTAGTGATAGCCAATGGTAAGACCACCGTCACACCTAAACGCTACACCACTCTAGTCAGATAGACGATTATACCCTGGCAGACTTAACATTCCTACTAATTCCTGACCTACCGGTGGACGTCATAATAGGAATGGACATACTCTCGAACTACAACTTCAGCATTAATCTGAAAACCGCAGAATGCTATCTGGAAGGCCAACCGATCTCCAAACCGACTCCTGTCAACGAACCAACCCCTGATGTGCATATCGCCGGTGAACTAGAACTGACCAGTGAACAACAGAAGAAACAAGATGAATGTGCCCCTCCTGCCGACACAGTTCCGCTGCCGTTGGGAACCGCCAAACAAGCTGGTTCACCGTCTACTTCTGGCAACACCACCAGGGTGAACCGTCCGGCATGAGCAAAGATGGGGAAACCGCCACATCAAACCGTGGAGCAGCTCCTATGGAAGTGGACACCTGGGAAGAACCCAGAGGTAATAATCTAAAATCCCGTCCTCTCAATCCCAAAAGCCCCGAATTAACTTACCTTCCAGAGTCCGTACTGTTGATACCATGGGCCACAATGTGTACCTGGAACTCCGTCCTGGCATGTGCTGAAATGTGGCCAAGTAGAACACAGCAGAGCTAACTGCACAGGAACACCGTTATTGTTTTGTAGCCGTTGTGGTTTGCTAGGCACCCTCACCCGGAACTGTGAACTGTGTGTAATGAATATTTGTTTTCGTTTTTTTGCATGACTGAAACTAAATATAGTTGTCTGAACTGTTACCGTTGAATGAAACAAGGTTATTTCTAATTCAAAACTGTTAAATCCGTTTATGATTCCAATGGGTCCAACCCATTACACCGTTTTCATTCCGAATCAGACATTATTGTTTACCGTTCATTATTTCACCTCGCCAGGAAAACCAAAGAATATGGGAGAAATTTCACTGGAATCAAATGGTTAGAACTAATCAATTATTTATTCACTAATATTTACATAATAGATCCTAAATAACATTATATTGTCTAATACACCCACTGTAAGTCATCTGCCTGGGCCGACGTCGACATTCCACCCACGCCGACGCTCAACCTATTAGCCAGGACACCTATTGCGCCTGTACACCTGGGTCCTAGTGCCTTCACAACCAATCGTCAAGGGCGAATCTGAGAAGCACTATTTTGACCACATCGAGAAAGACTTTATAATACAAACTTACTGTACATGAAGTGTAAGAACAATCCTCGGCTTATTATCTCCATCGCCAGTTCACTTTACACATTTACTAATTAATTCACTGTTCACTATCGACCAGCAACAACGAGAACAGAAGTAAACAACGATGGCGGAACGACATGACAGCTGCGCCGGCACCAACCACAGAACACCAACTCCGACTTGGAACCATAGAACATAAATATGGAACTACGAATTGGACTTAGACCTGCCCGTTAACCAGAAGAACTAGGATTTACTCTGCTGTATTATTATTGTAAGTCTGATTTCGAGCACAAGGGGCGTCTGTTTTAGTTCGTTGACTTTGTTTGTTGCGATAGTTGGGAGCCGCGAAAATTCAAATTTTTATTGATATTCAGCTATGTAGGGGCAAAGAGGACAGGGAAAATAAAATCCTTAATGAGATGCCGACGTTTCGACCTTTATTTCTGGTCTTTTTCAAGGCTGGAAACAGAACGACATTGAAAATATGGGTGTAACATAGTGCCATAACATAAAACAGTGTAGTTTAGTGGGTGTAGAAATAAAATACAATAATACAATAAAGTAATACAAAAACATACTTAAAAACACATACCTATTCATATGGATTATCCCTCATACTATTTCGAAGTGAACATAAAACTGTGTCGTCAATTTTTTTAAAAACTCGATACATAGGTACACTAACATAAGATAAAATTTTTGTCAACAGATAAAATTATTCAAAAACTTTCATTAAAATTTAGGGCATTGAAAGGTATTTCTTATAATGTTATACACAAACAATTGAACCAGTTTCCGTATTATCTGATATTTACAGAGCGTCGAGCGTCATATGGTAATGTCAGAGAACGGGTATGTTCCTGGAATTCATCAAGAACGAATCATCCGTTTATGTCTCTCTAAAATGTTGTGGTATATTGTACTTAAATTCTGTACATCAGTCCTCAAATTTACCGTCTCGTTCAAAGAAATATGAACCATCTCACCGACACATCTCCTTCTATAATTTTTTTTCCCTCTCTAAAATGGTGACGTTCTCGAAATCGAAATTGTGGTCTTCGTTGAAGTGATGGGCAGCTAGAGCGGTTTTTTTCATTTTTATCTTTATTAATGGGTCTACAATCATATCTGTGCTGGTAAACTCTATTTTTAAGATATTGTTTGGTCATATCTATGTAGCATCTGCTGCAGTCTTTACAAGGGATTTTGTATATTAATTCGGACTGCAAATCATCTGGAGTTTTATCTTTGATTTTCGAGAAAAGGGAACTGACGCATTTCAGTGGATAGAAAGCCAATCTGGTAGAAGGATTAGTTAGTTGTAACGCTCTATTGATGTTTTCAGATAAACCCTGTATATAAGGAAAGCGGTAATATCTGGTTCGTTCATCACCACTCGAGCCTGCATTGTTAGTGAGCACTCTTCTTTTATATTGATTGAGAACACGTTTGACCAAGGCTGTGGGGTAATTATTTTTTTTTAGTAACTCAGTTACTTTCAGTTCATTTTCTCTGTGAAATCTTTCATCACTCAAACGAATAGCGCGAAACATCAAGTTTGTTATCGTTGCCATCTTTTGGGATGTGGGGTGTTGTGATCGGTAGTTCAACATTCTACCAGACGAGGTGGGTTTGGTATACCAGTTGGTGCTTATAGTTCCATCTTCATTCCGAATCAACAGTATATCTAAAAATGGTATTGTTGCCTCAGACTCCCGTTCAATGGTGAATTGCAATTTATGATGAACGTTATTGAATTTGAGGAGTAATTCGTCAGATTTCCCTTTCGGTATTGAGAAAATCGTGTCATCTACATATAATTTAATGAAATGGACATCAAAGGACAGCGTTTTTAAGCTTATCGTTATTACTTCATCCATAACCAAGGCGGCTAGTGTGCCGCTCGCCGGATTTCCCATGGCTGCGCCATCAATCTGCACATATATTACACCGTTAAAGGAGAAGTAACTAGAGTCAAAAATGTATTCAATTATTTTGCAAAATAAATTTTGTGGAATTGTAGTATATGCAGATATATACTGCCATCGTTTTTTTATATGTGCAAACTAGGTCTTTATATAACGATACAACGTCGAGTGACACCCATTCACTTTCTTAGGTACTCTAATTTCTTTCACGAAGTCTAAGAAATCTTTGGAATTCGATATATTGTATTCGAATGATGTAGTGACAGGAGATAAATTTCATGAATATATTTGGATAGGTTGTATGATGGAGCCCCTATACAACTGACCACGGGTCTAATGGAAATATTTTCCTTGTGAGTTTTTCTATGGCCATATAACTTTGGAATAACAGAGTTATGACATTTTAGTTGTTTAGCTTTCATTTCATTAATGGCGCCCACATCCCTAAGTTCTTTCCACGATTTCATTGGCCAAAGTTTGGAATTTATTTGTCGGGTCACTAGACGTTACCCTATATGTTTGTGTATCAGACAATAAATTCTCTATATATGAGACATACTCATCTCTATACATGACAACTGTGGAGTTTCCCTTGTCAGCTCGCATAACAATGCACTCAGGATGTTGTTTGAGGAACCTACTTGTTAATACGTTTTTCCCTGAAGAGGAACATGTGTGCACATATGGACTATTCACAAATCAGTATCGCCGTAGAGTTTGAGGAAAGTTGTTGTTGTCATTTTTCCATACAAAACTCGTCGATTTTATCACCGCCGCTACATTTTCATATTTCGCCGCTTTTTCCAAAAGTGTTTTATTTTCGCTACAAAGTGTTCATTCTTAGTGGAACACAAAAGACATTCGAAACGCCAAGTGTTTATTCATACTGGAACACACAGGATATTCGAAACGCTGGCCAGCAGGACTTCTCCGCAGCACACCCTAGGTAAGTCGTACCTTTATTCGAGAATCTTGATTTAACCTGTTAATATTACCCAATTGCCCTACCATTGCAAACGCAATACAGTTCACTATCTCTTCTCGAGTGAATCGAGTGGTCCTTCAAATAATTTCATTGAATCACCTCAACTTTCAAATTTGAAAACCAGGGATCATTGAAAAATCATCCATTGGTCCTTCGAGCCGGATTAGCCCGAAATCAAAATTTAAACCTTTTTATTCATATAAAAAATTAGAATTCAATTAGAAATTTTCAAAAACAAAATTTCATTATTTAATTCAATCAGATTGAAAATTTATCTTTCAGGGAACCATATTGCACATATGGTCGTTATTGAACGTGTTTCGTGAATCAAGATTCACGCATCTCAAATAACTGTACCTGCGTGGTTGTTCCTGCGTATTTTGCTGCGTGAAAACTCATTTCTTCAGTTAACCTCTTTCACACTTCGGTTTGTTTACTGTAGCAACGTCAACAGTTAGCAATCATTTCTTTGACATTGTTATTTTTCATATTAAAAAAAATGTCTACCGCTCTGAAAAGACAGAAGCACTCCGCAGTCTTCAACTTAATCGAATGATAAGTCTTCATCAGTTGGCTAAATTGTCCGAAAAAGATGATACTAAAAGGCCGATATTTCAAGTTAAATTTTGGACATTTCTGAAATGAAAGATACTTACGTGTTGTATCAAACTCAGATTATCGAATCACAAGCTCAAAGTCCAGAAAAGTTGGATGAAGAAGTTAAAGCTTATCAAATGTTCGAAGATCTTTACTATGAGACTCAAGAAATAGCTACTAGACTATTTGAATGCAAGTCCGAACCTCATTCGAATATTTCTCAAGCTTCCACTTCCGCAGATTCTGATCGCTTCATTGCCTCTCTGATGCCAAGTTGCGCTTAGTAGAGTTTGATGGAGACATTACTAAATTTTCCACATTTATTGATATGTATAACAGTTCTGTTCATAACAATCCCGCTATTCCTACGCACGCTAAATTTAATTTGCTTCTTTCCTATTTGAAAGGTTCGCCGCTGAATGTTGTGAAACATTTACCTATTACTGACGCAAATTATCAAATTGCTTATGATATTCTTTACAAACGCTATGATAATCCTCGCTTAACTGCTCAAACCTATTGGCGAAATATAATCAGCTTTCCACCGATAAAAAATGATAATCCTGAATTGTTACGGACGCTCCTAGACGTTTTTTCCGAAAATTTAGAAGCTCTTAAACGACTTAACTATAAACCTGAACATGGTGTTTTCCGCTAGCCAATATTCTTCTTGATAAATTGCCTGATGTTTTATTATCGCGATTTGAACTCGCTAATCAAAAAGCTAACGTAATGCCAACTTACGAAAAAATCTATAGTTTTCTCGAAACTCAATGTCATTCATTGTATTCACTTCATTCTAGAAATAGTTCCAAAATTAATTTTTCATCTAAAACCATTCAATCTGTTAGCACTAAAACATTTTTCGGAACACAATCACCTCGAGGTGGTAATCGCACAATAGAAACATGTTTATTGCAAAGGCTCTCATTCAATTTATATTTGCAATGCCTTCAAAAATAAGCCTGCTCGTGAACGTTATGATATCGCTAAAAATCTAAAACTTTGTCTCAATTGTCTCAGTAGTAAACATGATACGGGTAGTTGTCAAAGTTCAAATTTTTGTCGTCATTGCCCTGGAAATAAGCGCCATCATAGTTTAATTCATTTCGTCCGCTACAATACAAACAATGAAATTAATTCTCACGACTATCAACCTTCTCGTGCTCCCGATCAGACATCGTCAAATCTCAATTCTTCTAATACTTTGCGATCGCCTGTACATAATTCGTCACATAATGTCACTCAATGTGGATTCACTTCTGCTCAATCTCAAGTATTATTGTCCACCATTTTGGTGCATATACAGGATGTTCGCGGTAATTTTGAAACTGTTAAAGCTGTTTTAGATTGTGGTTCTCAAACTACCTTTTGTAGTCAAAAACTCGCACAACGTTTGGGTTTTCCAAAACGGCATACTCAGATCAATATACAGGGTGTAGGCGGAAAAAATTTGTCATCCAATCTGGGATCAATTTTCATAAAAATTTGTAATATTTATCAACCTGATATTTTTGTTACTAGCCAAGCAACTATTTTAGAAAAGGTTTGTCCTGAATTACCAACAGAAAAAGTTGACATTGAAAATTGGAATTTCATCCAAGATATACAATTAGCAGATCCAACATTTTATAAACCCTCACCAGTACATTTACTCATCGGCATGGATCTGTTTCCGCAAATTATAAGAGGTGAAAAAATCATAAGTCCGAATTCTGGGCATCCTATCGCTCTGAACACAATTTTTGGGTACATAATTATGGGTCCCATGCAGACTCACACAAACTCATCTACGTCGGTAAATTCGCTTTTCTGTCATACGGAAAACCAGTCACTCATGAATTTGGTTTCTAAATTCTGGGATGTGGATTCGGTACCGCAAAAAATGTTGATGAGCCCGGAAGACGAACTTTGTGAAAATTATTTCATGAATACCGTATCCCGAAATAAAGACGGAGTATACACGGTGTCTCTGCCATTTCGCAACAACATTCATCAATCACCACTTTTTCCTAATATTCAGCATGTTGCTCTGAGTAGATTTTTATCACTTGAAAAACGTCTGTTAAAAAATCCTGAGATGTATTCAGAATATTCTAAATTTATGCAAGAATATTTGGATTTGGGTCACATGGAACTTATCGTCAATCATGAACAGGATTCCGATAGTTATTATATTCCACATTTCGCAGTGGTAAAAAATGACGCTGTAACCACCAAATTGCGTGTAGTTTTTAACGCTAGTGTACCAGATCCTGTATCTCATTTATCTCTCAATGACATTCTATTGCCGGGTCCTAAATTACAGAAAGACATAGTTCAAATTTTACTCAATTTCCGTATCCATCCTGTAGCTCTCATTTGTGATATACAAAAAATGTATCGAGGTATCATGGTTACTTCTGAACATCAGAAATATCAAAAGATATTTTGGCGGTTCAATCAATCCGACGAAATATCGGTGTATAAATTACGTACAGTTACGTATGGCATCAATTGTTCTCCTTATCTCGCTTTGCGCACACTTAAGCATTTAGCTGAATTAGAAAGTAAAAACTTTCCACTTGCCGCTCAGGTTATTCTTCAGAAACCTATATTGATGACGTCACCACGTCATGTGAGTCAATCGACGCCGCTATTGAGTTACAAAAGCACTCACTCATCTTATGAGTAAAGCAGGACTTCATCTCCATAAATGGGGAAGCAATAAACCAGAAGTTCTGTCGCATTTAGATCCCTCTCTTATTAATCCTCACATTTTTGCGCTTGATTCAGATGACGTAGCTAAAGTTCTAGGTCTCTGTTGGCACCCTTCTACTGACGAGTTCAGATTTAGGGTTATCATGTGTTCAAGAGAAGTGTACCAAACGCAATCTTTTATCACTTTTGGCTCGCTGCTATGATCCTCACGGTTATCTCACCCCTATTACCTTCACGCTTAATATTTGATCCAACAAATCTGGATATTAGGTCTGGAATGGGACCAAACTCCTACTCTGGAAATTATAAGGCAGTGGGACATGTACCGATTCGAATTTCAATATTTAAATAATTTTAAATTGCCTCGGCATATCAATCTAAATGATGCTGATTCTATAGATTTATGCGGATTTTGTGACGGTAGCCAAAAGGGCTACGCCTGTGTTCTTTATTTACGAGTGTTGAAGGGTAGTGAATACTACATTTTTTTCGTAATCGCCAAAAGCCGCATAGCTCCTCTCAAGAAAGTTTTGACGATTCCTAGGATTGAACTCCTCGCCGCAGCTTTATTGGCCAATGTTGTGAAATATACCTTGGGTTTTTTGGAAAAAAGAATCCGAATAAATAAGGTATACGCGTTTTCTGATGCTCAAATCGTTTTACATTGGATAAAATCGCATCCAAGTAAATGGAAACCATTTATAGCAAATAGAATTGCGCTCATTCAAGATAGCATTAACGCAGAGCACTGGCACTACGTCCCGTCGTTCTTAAATCCAGCAGATGTCGCGAGTAGGGGATGTTCACCTAATGAACTTCTCAACCATTCGTTATGGTGGGCCGGACCCCCATTTCTGAAACAGTTATGCGAAAAATGGCCAACGATGGCAAGTAATTCTGATAATTCAGGAATTTTAGAAGAAGAAAAGAGAAAACATGTTACATTAATCGCGACTGATTCATCAACTAATTTTTTAGATGAGCTTCTTGAAAATAAATCAGATTTTTATCAAATCCAATATATCTTGGCTTCCGTGCTTCGCTTTATAAGTAATTGTAAACTACCTAAAGGCGATAGAAAAGTATCTAATATCGATTCTTCGGATCTTTGGATAGCTTTGAAATGTTTGGCCAAACATGAACAGCAAAAGTATTTTTCAGAAATTATTTCTCAAGTAAATACCAAAAATAAATGTCCCAAGCCTATTCGCAAATTAAATTTTTATTGACCAAGATGGACTGCTGAGAGTAGGAGGTAGAATTCAGCAGGCATCTATTTCGTATAATAAGAAGCATCCCATTCTCATGTCACGTGATAGCTTACTCGCTGTGCGGTATGTTGAGTATCTGCACCGAAAATATTTACATGTGGGAGTCCAGACTCTTCAATATTTAGTCACCGAGGTCTTCTGGATAATAGCAGGAAAGAAGTTGATTAAAAACGTGATTTCCCGATGTGTTAGGTGTTTTAAAGTAAAACCTAGCAATTATGAGCCCTTGATGGGTTCCTTGCCCTCATATCGCGTAATTCCACAGAACCTTTCGCATTCAGCGGAGTAGATTTTAGTGGAGCTATATCTTTAACTCTTAGTAAACATAGAGGTGTCAAATCGCAAAAGGGTTATATATGTTTATTTGTTTGCCTAGCTACGAAAGCTATTCACTTGGAGCTAGTCTCTGACCTAACAGCTGAGGCCTTTCTGGCTGCCCTTCGTAGATTTGTAGCTAGACGAGGTTTCGTTAAAGAGCTGTTTTCTGATAACGGTACTAATTTCGTCAAAGCTAATAAAGAATTATTGGCCCTCGCAAAAAAAGCTTCTACTCGAGAAGCTATCGCTTGGAATTTCATTCCTCCTTCCGCCCCACATTTTGGGGTATATGGGAATCGGGTATTAAGTCCGTTAAACAACACTTAGTTCGAACTATTGGAGCGCAAATACTGACATATGAAGAATTGAACACAGTTCTATGCCAGATTGAGTCTATCTTAAACTCGCGACCATTAACTCCACTTCATCAGATCCAAGTGATATGCAAGCACTTACCCCCGGTCATTTTCTGACTCATGGCCCTTTGGTATCGTTACCTGACTTTTCAGACAAACCATTAAATAGGTTAAATCGCTGGAACCTTGTTCAGCGCTTACAACGCGATTTTTGGCGTCGATGGACGCAAGAATATCTTCATACTCTTCAAGTAAGACAAAAATGGTTGAAATCAGGGGTAGCACCCTCCATAGGTACTCTTGTTCTTATTCAAGACGATACTTGCCCTCCTCTTGAATGGCGCCTTGGGCGCATTGTTGACTTATTCAAAGGTCCTGATGGACAGGTACGCGTTGCTACAGTTCACACTAACCATGGCGATTTCAAGCGCCCTTTAGTGAAATTATATCCCCTTCCACTAGAAAATGATTCTCATTTTGGTGGGCCGGAATGAACAAGTTTTTATGCGCTCCCTGTATAATTGTATATAAATTTTAATGCATATACATATGCATCACATTAAACTTTATTTTTTAAGCTTTCTGAATAAATATATAGTTATTTATTTTTCCTAAATATTCTAGTTTGTTTTGCGGGTAATTGGGAATTGTTATTTTCATGGGTTTATATTCCTTTTCGCGCAAACAAATAAAGGTGCGACGTTTTCCCTGAAGAGGAACATGTGTGCACATATGGACAATTCACAAATCAGTATCGCCGCAGAGTTTGAGGAAAGTTGTTGTGTCATTTTTCCATACAAACTCGTCGATTTTATCACCGCCGCTTCATTTTCATATTTCGCCGCTTTTTCCAAAAGTGTTTTTTTTCGCTACAAAGTGTTCATTCTTAGTGGAACACAAAAGACATTCGAAACGCCAAGTGTTTATTCATACTGGAACACACAGGATATTCGAAACGCTGGCCAGCAGGACTTCTCCGCATCACACCCTAGGTAAGTCGTACCTTTATTCGAGAATCTTGATTTAACCCGTTAATATTACCCAATTGCCCTACCATTTCAAACGCAATACAGTTCACTATCTCTTCTCGAGTGAATCGAGTGGTCCTTCAAATAATTTCATTGAATCACCTCAACTTTCAAATTTTGAAAACCAGGGATCATTGAAAAATCATCCAGTACCTAAAAAGTATGGTGTCACTCCGACGTTGTATCGTTATATAAGACCTAGTTTTTGCACATTATCAAAAAACGATGGAAAAAAGTATATCTCTGCATAACTACATTCCACAAATTATTTTGCAAAATATTGAATACATTTTTTACTCTAGTTACTTCTCCTTTAACGGTGTAATATATGGCAGATTGATGGCGCAGCCATGGGAATCCGGCGGCGGCACACTACCGCCTTGGTTTATGGATGAAGTAATAACTTAAGCTTAAGAACGCTGTCCTTTGATGTCCATTTCATTAAATTATATGTAGATGACACGATTTTCCTCAATACCGAAAGGGAAATCTGACAATTACTCCTCAAATTCAATAACGTTCATCATAAATGGCAATTCACCATTGAACGGGAGTCTGAGGCAACAATACCATTTTTAGATATACTGTTGATTCGAAATGAAGATGGAACTATAAGCACCAACTGGTATACCAACCCACCTCGTCTGGTAGAATGTTGAACTACCGATCACAACACCCCACATCCCAAAAGATGGCAACGATAACAAACTTGATGTTCCGCGCTATTCGTTTGAGTGATGAAAATTTCACAGAGAAAATGAACTGAAAGTAACTGAGTTACTAACAAAAAAATAATTACCCCACAGCCTTGGTCAAACGTGTTCTCAATCAATATAAAAGAAGAGTGCTCACTAACAATGCAGGCTCGAGTGGTGATGAACGAACCAGATATTACCGCTTTCCTTATATACAGGGTTTATCTGAAAACATCAATAGAGCGTTACAACTAACTAACCCTTCTACCAGATTGGCTTTCTATCCACTGAAATGCGTCAGTTCCCTTTTCTCAAAAATCAAAGATAAAACTCCAGATGGTTTGCAGTCCGAATTAATATACAAAATCCCTTGTAAAGACTGCAGCAAATGCTACATAGGTATGACCAAACAATATCTTAAAAATAGAGTTTACCAGCACAGATATGATTGTAGACCCATTAATAAAGATAAAAATGAAAAACCGCTCTAGCTGCCCATCACTTCAACGAAGACCACAATTTCGATTTCGAGAACGTCACCATTTTAGAGAGGGAAAAAAATTATAGAAGGAGATGTGTCGGTGAGATGGTTCATATTTCTTTGAACGAGACGGTAAATTTGAGTACTGATGTACAGAATTTAAGTACAATATACCACAACATTTTAGAGAGACATAAACGGATGATTCGTTCTTGATGAATTCCAGGAACATACCCGTTTCTCTGACATTACCATATGACGCTCGACGCTCTGTAAATATCAGATAATACGGAAACTGGTTCAATTGTTTGTATATAACATTATAAGAAATACCTTTCAATGCCCTTAATTTTAATGAAAGTTTTTGAATAATTTTATCTGTTGACAAAAATTTTATCTTATGTTAGTGTACCTATGTATCGAGTTTTTAAAAAAATTGACGACACAGTTTTATGTCCACTTCGAAATAGTATGAGGGATAATCCATATGAATAGGTATGTGTTTTTAAGTATGTTTTTGTATTACTTTATTGTATTATTGTATTTTATTTCTACACCCACTAAACTACACTGTTTTATGTTATGGCACTATGTTACACCCCATATTTTCAATGTCGTTCTGTTTCCAGCCTTGAAAAAGACCAGAAATAAAGGTCGAAACGTCGGCATCTCATTAAGGATTTTATTTTCCCTGTCCTCTTTGCCACTACATAGCTGAATATTTAAAAAAGTCAGGACACGAAAATCAGTGATGAATTGTTATTGATTGAATTTTCTTTCCGTAGCAGGGGGGATGTAATGAAGTTCAATTTTATAACTGAGAAATTGCTCTTCATTTTAAAAAATTTTTCCAAGTTTTCATTTTTAAATTCGTAAATTTATATTCCGTTCAGAATTAATTCAAAACAATCGAAAAAAAACCGAACATTTAGCGATTGATTTTGTTTTTCATACAGAAAACATCGTAGAACCGTCCGCAAGAATAACGCCGATCGCCGATAACGCCGTTTTTTGCATATACGTACGATAAGCCAGTTTTAAGATGTTTTTACCAAGGTACTCTCCTGCAATTTTTAACGTTTCTGCGCCTACCTTTTCCACCCCCCTCCGGAAGATTATAAAAGGCGGGTTTCCCTCCATCGTTAATTAGTTCCAGATTATTTTCTGTTTTAGACGCATACCTTATTAAATTAGTTCCGAATTATTTCTGTTTCAGAAGTATACATTTTTAATTAAATTAGTTCCGAATTATTTTCTGATCTAAACGTTTCTAGATTTTTCTAAGCTTTCGACTTTTCTCATTTTTGCTACCTTTTTAAAGTGAGTGCTAGTGCAACTGAATTGTAAGTACCGAGCCGATTTACTACAGTCCTATTTTTAATCCTCATTGAGTCTACCTAAAATAGCTGTTCCGTCAGATTCCGTAACATACCTTTCCTAGTTTGTCCAGGTGCCCGTAGTTAGTCTGTCTTTCATGGTGAACTCATTGTCAGACCGAAGGGCTCAAGCGAACCACTACTATAGTACGTTCAACCGAATAACATTCCTGCTCTGTCCCGATCCTTAGTGCCTGTAGTTAGTCTGTCCTTCATGGCGTGTTTACCCATGGTCAGACCAGAAGGCATAACCGAACCAATGCTGTAGCACGTTCGACAAATCCTGTTCAACCCTCTAATTTCACCTGGCCAAACCCAACCTGTTTATACGAGAAACAAGCAAAGTGGTAGACAACGTGGTGAGTTCTAGGACTGAAATAATATCGGACAAATATAACCGTTGTGCACTCTTATACTGACCCCTTTTATCCCTGTTTTCCTGATATTCTCATATATTTGAATTCACCGTTTAAATTTAACTTACTTTCTATTCTGGCTGACTCGTACCGGAAAATATTTGTTTCTTATGAAAGTGCTCGCAGTCAGACAAAACTGACCAATCTTATATTTTGTATTGATTTCATATAGCGTCTTATTTCACTGTATTTTTGTATAACTATTTTCGCTATTTGAATAAACTGTGTAAATTTGCTCTATTTCTGATTTTCTCTGTTATCGCTAATATCTTAGATAACGAAGAACTCTGTCTCTGACTAGCAGCTGCACTGGTAGGTTTGCTATTCTCCCTTATCAGAAAAAAGAATAGCTGGCGCTCGAGGTAAGTTTCACCGAGAAAACCACGTTACAAGCTCACTCAAGTAACTATGTTAATGACAGTTTTTCGGTGAGATTTCCACACTCTGGAATCGCATACCTGTGGAGATAACTCGGAGGCCAACTTTCTCATCATTCAAAGTGAGCCTGAAAAAATACTTGAAATACCCAAACACGACCATCAGTTGAAGAACATTTTTTTTTATGTGTTATGTCTTGGATATCTGTTTCTTTTTCCTTCCTAATCCATTTCCATCCATAGCAGGAGTTATAAGATTTTATATTATATTCTTTCAAATTATTTCAATAACTTGTTCATGTAAAATAATTGTTATTCTTGAGCTACGATTGAGGGTTGGCAGGAAGACATCGCTTCGCGATATGCCCACCCGTTGCATATTGTATCAATTGAACGTCAGCAGCAATAAAGAGTTCAAATAAATAAATACGACAGGCAGTTTTGTTGTTTCTCTGTCCTCTTTTATTATTGCTTGATGCGGAATGTAGTATCTTGTGCTGGTCGTTTGATTTGCTGGTGTCATGTGTTTTCGTTCGATGTATTCCCACATGAATTCTTTGTGCATTGTTTCCAATTCTCGCCCTTCTCGAATTTCTTCTCGATTTGCAAAGGTCGAGCGATGGCAGTTTTTCTTGATTGGCCTAGCAATTCCTTCTCCTTGAATGGCAGTCGTACAGTATATGTGCCATCCTGATTCTTGTATAATTTTTCTTGAAGAATTCTTGGCAGAGGCTTTCTTGGTTATTGTTGTTGTGAGAGTATCTGCTTCTTCTATTTCTCAGAATTTTGTTATCTGTATTTCCAGTGCAGTGGTGGCAATCACACTAGTTATTTGGAGCTGCGGACCAGCTGATGTTGATGGATGATCCGATTTTTGATTGTGCCTCGAAGAGCTTCGAGGGATTGGAATCGATTTTCTAGGAACTCAAGAAGGTCTTCCAGTTCTTGAATATCCTTATGTGTTGTGGTAGATTGTTCATAGAGTTCTCTTGAATCGCTGTCTAATTTCTTAAGCAGCATATGCGCTATTATGTGTGTTTGTAATTATTGTATTATCGTCGGGTATGTACTCCGTAGGGACATCTTTCAGCTCTTTCAAAGTAAATTGAGAATCTTCATTATTTTCTATATAACAAAGAATCTCCTTCATTGCTTGAGTGACTTGATCATCTTGGCGAGGCTTCTTATCTGCAGATGATACTCGGGTTAAGAAGTTGCTATAGCAAATAGTATGATACTTTGCTTCAGCAGCGAGCAAATCATACTCGTAAAGTAAACGCGCCATTACTGATTCTCCTAAGGAATCGTTTCGTTTTTCTGCTCTCTTAATTACGTTGTCTTTGAATGCAAGAGTACTTATATTACTTATTGTCTGTCTATACTTTAATTTTTTTTCTTTCTGCAACTTCATTAGCTTCTTGGCCACAAAATAAGCATAATTTTCAGAAATCAAACACTTCATTTCTTTTTTTACGAGGTGCACTTGACGTTGAAGGTTCACTCTCTTGTGTGCGTCGTTTTGATGCAACAATAACATTTTCACTAGTGTACACTTTTCGACACTGGAAATTCACTTTTACAGAACTTAAAGTATTTGAATAGTTTATATGTCCATCATTCCTTTCAATACTTGCAATTTTTCTGGTTTGTAAACCACATTCGACATTCACAGAAACACCTTCTGCAAGTGACTTATCTATATAAAACAGGATCTAAGGTTACCGTCAAAATATAATATCTACCTGCACTGCAATCTCTCAGCTTACTCAATAAGGAAGTCAACTCTTCAATTATCCACGACTCTGCATATTCAGCATTAGCGTCCATACCAAAGCCTATCTTTTGAATCGTGGATCGAGAATACATGCCTTTGAAACTGTTCTGTCCTGCTCTAAATTTCGCTCGCCGGCTGATCACCTCGATCAAAGATTTGTTGAGCTGCTGTGTGCAGGGTGTGGAAGCATTTATGTTACTCATTGCCATTTGTTAACCTCTTATTAGGGGTGGAACCATAGATAGGGTTACATTCTTTTCACCCGACAGCACCGTAGTGATAGTTTCAAAAGGTTGTAGAATCTTAATGCATACCCCTAAAATTGACCAATCGTTGGCGCTTAAACTTTCGGGTGCATTTGGCAAACTGAGCAAGACTATGCATAACGCCTCTCTAATTTCATGTAGCCTCTTTACCATGAAGAGAACCGAATACCAACGTGTCGAAACGTCCTTTTTCACTTTCAATACGGAAAAACCATTCTCGTTTGGACCTCACGTAAGTTGTCGCTTGCTGTTACACTGTGTTTGAAATGTCCTACTATTTTCCGAAATTTCATCAGAACATATTTATTTCCTTATTTTCCTCTAGCGATTTATAACGCAGAGGTTCAATGTATGCGCAACACAAGGATGATGCCTCAGTTTAAGGTGTTCTTAATCGCATTTTTAATATTTCTTGTATTGTGCCACAAGTCCAAATTGCATTTTCTTTTAGGTAAAGAAGGAGTTGATGTTAGCAAAGATAATTGTTTATATATAATTTGTGGTTTTTGTTCTCAAGTCCTCTTGTTGAATCTTCTCTAGGTGGTATATCGAAATCGCCATGAAATTGCAACTGTTCATCATTAAGGCGAATACCACGATGTTTCCAGACGAAATGGTTATTTTTTTTAAATTTCACTGTTGTAGTTTATTTGTATTTCTTTCATCCCGAGAAGTACAGGGGTTCTGTTCTAAAATTTCTTCAGTGTATTCATTATTATAGTCAGTACCCTAAGAGTAAAAAATGAACCTAGAGATGCCTTCGCGCATTTATTATGCAGCCAAGTCTGTTGTACGCGAACAATACTCCAGCGTTGCGAACTTGTGCCGTATGTTTATTCCTTACTAGCAGACCCAACAGACGTTGTTCTGTATACACAAAAATTCATTCAATTCAATCGAGCCGTTTAGTTGCAGAGTAGATGAATAACCTGAATAACGACTTCAGCGCCATCTGTTGATCTGATTTGTGGTCATAAACATACGGGCATAGGCAATCCAAAATACATTCATACAAAACATCCCTCACACTTCGATACCTTCTCCAACCCGCCTAGTGCCTACCTCGGAGACATTTTGGTGCGATTTCATCTTCAACCTGCCATATCTTTTGATGTATTCCTCATAAATGAATGATGTAAGGGGCAATTTCGTTCTAAATTAAATACTGAGTATGAACAACGTATTTAATTGGATAAGGATCAATAGCGTATTGATACAAAAATACTCCCAAATAATGCATAATTTTGAGAAACATTCGGATACCTTTAAAAGGTAATACCGAGTAAACCTTGAAAGATAGATATATGCTATATATTCTATATTAAATACTGAGTATGAAGGACGTATTTAATTGGATAAAGATCAATAGCGTATTCATAAAAAAATACTTCCAAATAATGCATAATTTTGAGAAAATTTCGGAAAACTTTAAAAGGTGATACCGAGTAAAGCTTGAAAGATAGATATATGCTATCGCGGACTTTTTTGTAGAACTATTGAAGAGGTACATTTCCATCATACATTGTTTCCATGTACGTCTTACGGTTTTTGCAGCGCACCTGAAAATAGTTGATCATGGCTGATTTTGGTACTCATATTTATTATCATTGAAGTTATAGTAGGTTTCCTCAATTTTCTCGGGTGAAAAGTATAGCCTATTGAATTCTGTGTTCTCGTCCATGTATAAATGAAATGTAGGTATCGTAGGGAAGTGGACAAATAAGTAATCTCTTATAACTTCGTCGACGTTTCGGAACCGTTGGTTCCTTTCTCAAGACTAACACAACTTTATTTCAACAAACAATTACATTAAAATCTCATTGTTATTACCTCGTTATAATGTTAAATCTACAAAGTTGTAAAGTAATTTTGGACCAAAGTTGGACGGTATTAGATGGAAATAAATTAATTAAAAAAGTACACACACTGTGATTATCGAATGACACATTGATAAACGCCACAAACATAAAACTCAGACTGACATAAATCATAAAATATGGCCTCTAGAATAATCTGCCTGTCAACTAGGCAACAAACAATACACGCACAAGTACAAATACAGACTGGTAATCAAGTTTCCACATTAATTCGTTATTTTCTTCATCTGGTTGTAATTTTAGAAATAACACAGTCATAAAATTTACTGAGATTGTTGTATAGCCTATGTTACTCAGGGATAGTGTAGCATTCTAAGGGTGAAATAATTATTGAAATTTCTAGTAGCTTATGCGTTAACTCGTATAAAACCCTCAAACCCACAAACATACAAATCTTTCCTCTTTATAATATAAGTATAAGTATAATATTAGTAAAGATATAGATCAATTCTCTACAAACGCCCTATTAACCACTTTTTTCTATAACCTATCGTTTTGAAAATATCTCGAATAAACTTGGGAGGAGATGGAAAATTACATTTTTTCCTCTTCTAATGAAAATAAATCGGTCTGTGCTCATTCGATCAGGACGATTGATACCTCATTTTATAGGTTAATTAATTCTCTACAAACGCCCTATTGAACACTTTTTTCTAAAACCTACCGTTTTGAGCAGAATCCGTACCAACTTAAGACACCGGGATCTGAATAAGAAGATCAGTTTTCAGAATATGAAGAAAAAAATGGACAAAAAACTTTCCAAATTTACGAATTATAAATGACATTCATAGAAATTTCTTAAACATGATAAAAATATTTTCATTTATTCGAAGTTTTTAAATGAAACTCGAATAATTTATTCTCTATTAACAAATACTCGTAAATACTTAGCACTAACATCCATATTTATACAACTTCATTGATATATTCCAGCATCAACAAACAAAGACATCGAAGAAATTTCATTTGAAATAGTTAGTTGATTGCATTTTCAATGAAACTTGCGATTAATTGCATTATTCCAATCATTCCCTCGAGTTCTAACACTTCCATCCGGCAAATGCAATGGAAATTTTCCGCAGTGACGTCACATCTCGATGCGCGTCGGCATACCGGTGTTTGTGTATCGTGCTCGGAGACGCAATTCGATTTTGGTGCGATTTTATCTTCAACCTGCCATATCTTTTGATGTATTCATCATAATTGAATGATGTAAAAGGCAATTTCGTTCTATATTAAATACTGAGTATGAAGGACGTATTTAATTGGATAAAGATCAATAGCGTATTCATAAAAAAATACTTCCAAATAATGCATAATTTTGAGAAAATTTCGGAAAACTTTAAAAGGTGATACCGAGTAAAGCTTGAAAGATAGATATATGCTATCGCGGACTTTTTTGTAGAACTATCAAAGAGGTACATTTCCGTCATACATTGTGTCCACGTACGTCTTACGGTTTTCGCAGCGCACCTGAAAATAGCTGATTTTGGTACTCATAATTATTTTCATTGAAGTTATAGTAGGTTTCCTCAATTTTCTCGGGTGAAAAGTATAGCCTATGTTACTCAAGGAAAATGTAGCATTCTAAGGGTGAAAGAATTATTGAAATCGGTCCAGTAGCTTATGAGTTATCTCATATCAACGCCACAAACCCACATACAAATCTTTCCTCTTTATAATATTAGTATAGATTGGCATAATTTGTCAACTGCTCCCCCATTCTGATACTTACTGCTTGCGTCTGCTACAGACAATTCTGTCAATTTGGCAACATCATTAGTATTCAGTTTCTGAATGCGATATGTTTACATTTACATTTCGATTCCACGTTCATAAACTGAATTATTTTACTGATCTGGTGGCAATTTATTGTTGCTTAAGGCTATTCCGGTAATTTTAGCTAAGGCAAAATTACGAAAATGTTGTAGAAATGGAAATCTAACCTTTTGTTCACTTCACCCCAGTGTGGCAGTGAAATGCTTTCCATCTCACTCTAATCCTTGGTTGATTACAATGCAGTACTGTTCACGCGTAGGGGCATCTCTATGTTTATTTCCTACTCTAAGTCAGTACCTGTTGCATGTTCATCTACTTTCAAGTTGCAACTGTAGCCATTTTCTGTGCAGAGTTCATATAATTTTTTACCAAACTTATGTCTCTTATTTATGATATATTTTTTGAACGAAAGGCGCCGGCGAAAGGGCACCAATGTTTCGTCAATGCGGTTTTTAATCCAAACCCGTTCAAATAATCATACACAGAATAACTTAGAATTCTTCAGATAGAATGGGCTTCCATTTGTTCAGTCTAGAATGTTAAGTAGAATTTTCATTATCTATTGTCTGGTGAGCATATTTATGGGTCTCACTGACAACGTATTCGAGGATTTCATCACTATGGTAAAACTTATAAAAGTCATAAGGTTTTTTATCTGTCAGTGAAACCGCTACCGCAGGTGAAATACCAGTTTTTACTACATTGAACTCAAACTCTTTCTTATTTTTCTGTCACAACAGTCCATGTAAACTGAGATCCAGCCGGCATTTCTTCATCATTATTCAAATCTTCAGATGATTCGTCATTGGCTTGTGAAATTACATTTTCTATTATCTCATCAACATGAGAAGGATTTGAAGAAGATATTTGGTTTGAGACAGTTCTCTTCAACGTTGACTTCTTTTGAATTGACTGTCCTTCGTCAATGATTTCTGAACTGTAATCGGACGGCCTATAATCATCTTCGGAATTATCAATTGCATAGGGATGATCCACATCTCTGAAAAACTTTATAGGTTTTCACTCCCAGTCCCTGAAACAGAAATAATTAAAAAAAATTTATTAATTTGAAGTACTCCTGCGAGAATCTTTGCACTTATTTGTCAGGAGCAAATTGGTCTTGGAAAAATTGTTGCCTAACAGTAAAACTGAAAAAGGAAATAAATTAAAAGGATAATGTAATGTTTCGGTGTCTATATCAGACACCTTCTTCAGACAAACTCGTAAAATCTTCAGAATTGTGCGTTTTTATGCAATCTGAATAATCAGATTATTCAGATTGCAAATGAAAAAATTAAAGATACATAAATGAAACAAATAAATATATTATGTACAAATATAAATATAATGAATTCCTATTATTGAATAAAAAAATATACAAGTATAAAATGATCAACCCCTTCAGACCTGATTTTTCAAAAACAATCGAACATATTCATAAGAAACATCATAAACAATGTTGAGCCTTAAAAATACAAAATAACTGAACAAATAATTGTTTGATAAATGGATAACAATCATTAACTGCGGTGGAATTTTATGAAGCAGTTCCTCTCCTTTTTTATACATAAGTGAACTTGACACTTCGTACAAAAGAAATGAGTTTTTTCCCGCAGCGCTCTATTTTGCAACGTTTACCTTCCTTTTCGCCATCGAGGTCAGGCATGTGATCTACTAAATCTTTTCTCACTTCAGGAATTTGTCTTGATTCCTCGCTCTTTCTTCTTTTTGGGGTGTTTTCCATATTCTCCATCGATTTTGGTCGTCCCCTCTTTCTGCTGATTGTTTTACCTTGTTTCACAAGAGCTTCTGCAATTCGCAGTCGAAAGTGGAGCAAATCCAGTTCATCTTTTTTAGGTTATTATTTAGTTGAAATTCTGTTTCATATTCTAGCCTACTATTCACTACGGAGAAATCTACCGCGTGAAAAATCATACGAAGTGTCCACTTGTTACTTCTTATATAAATTCGGTATAGACTTATCAGCTGATAAAGGAGGTTAACTCCTCCCATGGCATGATTATAAAGTTTCACTAATTCTGGCCTAGGTATTCTCAAAAAACTCTTCTCAACTTTATCCCATCTCTATACTTCATCGACAATTCCTGATCCTATAAAATTTGAAGCTAATGCTACGCTGCGATTGTCGATCCATTTATGGCTATGACATCTCTGTCTGCACTAACGACCAATTGCCATAGCATTTTTAGATTTAAGGAAGGCTTTCGACACAGTAGACCATAAGATCCTAATGCAAAAACTGTATAACTATGGAATTAGAGGTAAAGCATACTCACTGATGACAGATTATCTACAACACAGGAAGCAAAGAGTTAGAATTAATGATAACGTTAGTACCAACATGACCCTAAATACGGGAGTGCCACAAGGAACAATTTTAGGTCCATTACTGTTCATACTATATGTAAATGATATGTTAAAAGACAATGTTATATCATACGCAGACGATACAGCAATAATAGTAGAAGATGAAACATGGACTGGAATAGAAAGAAAGATGAATGAGGATTTGAAGTTGATGTCAAATTGGTTTGCAGTAAACAGATTATCGCTAAATTTAGATAAAACTGCATACATGACTTTTGGATATTATTGTGATGGTATACCAAAGAAACTAGAGATAAGTGTGGGTACAAGAATTTTGAATAGAGTGGATAGTTACAGATATCTCGGCATTGTTTTTGACTGTAATATGAAATGGGAGAAACATATAGATTATCTAATAGATAAAACCAAATATTTGATATTTCTAATCTATAAACTGTCTAAAATCATGAACCTTAAAGCCTTAAGAACGATATATTATGCTCTATTTAACAGCGTCGTCGGTTATGCAATAATAGCATGGGGAGGAGCATACTCCAATGTTTTAAATTTACTGAGAAATATTCAAAGAAGGTTACTGAAGATAATTAATAAGCACACACCTGTAAGCATTAATAACCCACTGAATATAGATCAAATATATGCTGTGGAAGCATTGTACTACCACTATGAAAACCTGAAAAACAAGTTTATGACATCTAATAGTGTAACAAGAAACAAAAGTATACAGATACCAAAAAGAGAAAAAACTGTTAGTGAAAAGAGTAGTTATATCAAAGCAATAAAATTATTTAATAGTCTGCCAATCAACCTAAAGAAGATACAAGGAAAAAATGTGAAAAAAATACTGAAAGAATGGATTGTGGTCAACGTGCAATGAATAAAGGACATAAACAATTAATATATATACAGGGTGTTTCATTGGGAAAGGTAAATACTTCACAGGTGCATAGGTGGCACCAAGACGGTTCTAGAGATACCCCATTTATTGGGTCTCACTGTCTTCATGGCCGAGATACAGGGTGTTTTATGAATTTTGCCCGTTTCTTCCTGAGGCCGTACCATACGAACCACCCGGTAAATTTTCCTCATATTTGGCAAATATGTTCCTAATTGAGAGCCCAAACATATCATGCAATAACCGCCTCGAAAATCCAGGTCCGGGTTAACAAAAAATTATGAATCGTTTGAATACTTGAAACAACACCCTGTACATCGGAATTTTGAAAATCTGTTTTAGTATTCGAAAACACCACTAAAAACTAAACTGAGACGTATACTTCAAATTTTCGCGCAGAAAGTTTTATTGCACAAATTTTCAAGGTGAAAGTGAAGTTTTTAGGAACTTGGATACCGGAAAGTGGTTTGAACTGACTTTGACAATGAATTATCAACAATATTGAATCCATGACTATTTCAACATTACTTTGTAATTCATTTCCACATTGGTTTTCCTTTTTATAGCCGTATACTTGAAAATCCAGGTCCGGGTTAACGAAAATTATGAATGGTTTGAATCCTCGAAACAACACCCTGTACATCGGAATTTTGAAAATCTGTTTTAAAATTCGAAAATTCCACTAAAAACTGAACTGAGACGTACACTTCAAATTTTCGCCCAGATGGTTTCAATGCACAAATTTTCAACGTAAAAGTGAAGTTTTTAAGATACCTGAAAGTGGTTTGAAGTGACTTTTAACAATGAATTATCAATAATATTGAATCCATAATTATTTCAACATTACTTTGTGATTCATTTCCACATTAGTTTTCATTTATTGGTTAGTGAGTTGCATCATAATGTATAATAATTATGCATTTCAATATTTTGATAATTCATTGTTAAAAGTCACTTCAAACCACTTTCAGGTATCCAAGTTCTAAAAAACTTCACTTTTACGTTGAAGATTTGTGCATTGAAACTATCTGCGCGAAAATTTGAAGTGTACGTCTCAGTTCAGTTTTTTAAAACAGATTTTCAAAATTCCGATGTACAGGGTGTTGTTTCGAGGATTCAAACGATTCATAATTTTCGTTAACCCGCACCTGGATTTTAAAGTATACAGCTATAAAAAAGGAAACCAATGTGAAAATGAATTACAGAGTAATATTGAAATAATTATGGATTCAATATTGTTGATAAATTATTGTTAAAGTCACTTCAAACCACTTTCGGGTATCCAAGTTCCTAAAAACTACACATTTACCTTGAAAATTTGTGCAGTAAAACTCTCTGCGCGAAAATTTGAAGTATACGTCTCAGTTTAGTTTTTAGTGGTGTTTTCGAATATTAAAACAGATTTTCAAAATTCCGATGTACAGGGTGTTGTTTCAAGTATTCAAACGATTCATAATTTTTTGTTAACCCGGACCTGGATTTTCGAAGCGGTTATGCATGATATGTTTGGGCTCTCAATTAGGAACATATCTGCCAAATATGAAGAAAATATACCGGGTGGTTCGTCTGGTACAGCCTCAGGAAGAAACGGGCAAAATTCATAAAACACCCTGTATCTCGGCCATGAAGACAGTGAGACCCAATAAATGGGGTATCTCTAGAACCGTCTTGGTGCCCCCTATGCACCTGTGAAGTATTTCCCTTTTCCAATGAAACACCCTGTATAATAAAATAATTAACTTTGGAGATATTGTAGATGACATCACTAGGAAAATTATAAATGTTACTATGCAACTGTTGTTACTTAAAATATAAAAAAAAAATTAAAAAATGATATATTTAGATATAAGTTAGATATAGGTAATATGTAACCAGCCCCACCAACAGATAACTATGTTTATCTCTGTGGGATTTTGCACCGACTGATGTAATTTACTGGTTTAAATAAATAAATAAATAAATAAAAAAAATAAATTTATGTCCGGATGAATTGAACAATCTTTCAGAGAGTTTCAGGACAACAGATGCCCCCTAAATCATAAGTTTTCAAGTTCTTTTCGTTCAAGTTTGTTTTGGCTCCTTGATAAATGATAAAATCATAAGCTTGTCCAGACTTACCGCAGAGAACAAAAATTTTCACCCCCCATGGCGTTGGTTTTTCCTTGATATATTGTTGTATTGAGAGACGTCCTCGGAAAGGCACTATTTGCTCGTCAATGCAAAGGTTTTCTTCAAGACTCAACTGATGGCAACGATTCTTGAAGCTATCATATATAGGCCTTACTTTGTGAAATCTGTCTTCGCAGTTTTGTGGGATTTCCAGATTATTCACCAAATGTAAATTGTTTCTCAATTGAAAGAACCTATCGCGACTCATCGTTTCTGTGAATAATGAGATCCCTATTGCTGTGTCCCAAAATTGACGGACTCTGGGAAGTTTCAGGGAACCTTTGGCAATATGAAGCCCGAAGAGGGATTCGATTTCTGATTTTGTGGTGACTTTGAAACTCGAAATACTCTTTTGCATTGCATAAATGTTTGTATTATCTGCCATAATAATAATAATAATAATAATTTATTGATTCCTTTTAGACATTTTACATGTATAGGAGAGTCAGACAATGCATTATTCAAAAACTGTAACTACTAAACTAACAAAATTGGGGTGGGAAAAAAAAACAATAAAAATATAATAGAAAGCAATCATTCAAAATGCCCCCACACTAATAACATAAAAGGAAATAAATTTAACAAGTTTTATACAAGAACAGCTTCCAAATATTCAGTCTTACTGTAAAAGCATTTCTCCAGTAAAATCTTTTTGATCTCATTTTTGAAGGCTGAAAACCCCAACATTTTCAGTCTCTCGGGCAAGTGATTGTACAATTTAATGCCACTGTATAATGGAGACTGCTCAAATTTGGCTGTTCTATGTGATGGAATGCAAATTGTTTCTTTGTGCCTCGTATCGTATTCGTGAAATTGAGAACACTTCTTATGTGTCTGTATATTCTTTTTGGTATAGAGCAAACAATTCAGAATATAGATACAAGGAAAGCACAAAATATTATGCCTAATAAAAACAGGTTTACAAGACTCCTGGGGTTTCAGACCAAACATTAAACGAATAATCCTCTTCTGGGCGACAAAAACGCAACTACTGCCCGATGAAGCACCCCACAGCATGGTGTTATAATTCATATGGGAATAAGCAAGTGAATAGTACATACTCACTATCGACTGTAGGGGAAACGATGTTCTGAGACGCTTCAGGGCATAAAAAACTCAAGCGCTTGCAGACGAATTCTGTGTGATTCTGCCAGTTTAAATTCCCATCTACGTGTAAACCCAAGAATTTCACTCCATCTGATGACTCCAACCTCCCTCGAGTAAGATCAAGAACAAGCCGTTCGCTACTGTCACGTACATGGAAATGAACGAGATCAGTCTTGTTAACGTTTAATATGAGAATATTTCTACAACACCAGTCGGAGAAAAACTCCGCCAGCAGCTCACAACGCGACTTAAGTTCGGTAAGACTAGACGTAGTCACCATAAATGACACATCGTCGGCCAACATTAACATCAGTATGTTGGATATGAAGATTACAATAAATTTTCTCATAAAATCTGGCAAATCATTTATAAAAATTGAACAGCGGCCCCAAAAACCGATCCCTGAGGCACGCCCATATCTAAAGGATATTCATCAGAGTTCTGTTGACCCACTCGTACAAAAATATGTCGATCAACCAAAAAACTTCGCACCCAGTCCAGGAATACACCCCTGAAGCCAAGGTTGTAAAGCTTTTCGAGAATAAAATTGATATTCAGGCAGTCGAAAGCTAGGGACAAATCGAAAAATAAACCGGCCACACATACGCCGTCATCTAAAGAAGTATAAACAAATTCTGCGAACTGGTACGCTGCAGTCTCCGTCGACCTGCCCGCCCTAAAACCGTGTTGACAATCCGTGATCGAGGAAAATCTGTTCAGGTAACTTAACATCCTGTCCTGTACACCAGTTTTTCCATTACTTTAGAGATAGAACTTAATATGGATATTGGTCTATAATTAGTTAAGTCATCAGTAGCGTTTTTCTTCTTGTGTACTGGAATTACCTTAGCGATTTTCATAATAGAGGGAAACCTTCCAGAGGTGACAGAAATATTTATCAGATGTGCCAAGCAGTTTGATATATTGTGGGCAATAGCCTTCAACATTTTTACCGAGATCATGTCTTTTCCACAACTCTTTCCATTCTTCAGATTTTTAATAACGCTTAAGACTTCCTGGGCAACAACTGGTAGAAAGAAAAAATTTTTGTCTGTAAGCTGTTGCGTAGTACAAGAGGAAGATCTCTTATCACCATAATGATCAGCAATACTAGATGCTGGGATGCTCGAAAAGTATTTCCCGAAAATTTCTGCCACCTCTTCTGGATCAGAAATAACTCGGTTGTCCACATTCAAGCTAACTCTATCAGAGGAGGCACCACCCATCTCTCCTCTGATCAAATCCCAAATAGTTTTATTTTTATTAGGAGACTGATCAAGAGCGGCTGCATAAAAGTTATATTTAGCAGATTTCAGAAGCCTAGAGTACTGCTTTTTAGCTATTGAGTATCGATTTCTTGATTCCTCAGTTTTCAAGTTCTGAGATACCCAATGAAGTTTTTTTAATTAATCACTAGCCCTTCTAATGTCATTTGTAATCCAACCGGGAGGCTGATGTTCTGCGGAACGGGTTCGTTTGATTGGACATGTTGAATCGAGTAAAAATGTTAAAGTTTTAAAAAATGTTTCAAAAGCTTTGTCCACATCGGTTATACGATATATAGCATCAAAAACAATTCCAGTCGTCAACAAAGAGAGATTCTCGAGATTGTCGCCAGATACGTCGCGAAATAACCTTGGGATACTCCTAACCGGAGGAAGACTATCATCGCAATCATAAATCAACACAAGCGCTTTGTGATCGCCAATATTAGGGTCCACCACCCTGGAGCTCACAAGTTCGGTGTTAACATTCGTAAGAATGTAGTCAATCTTGGTAGAACTAGT
This sequence comes from Propylea japonica, assembly GCA_013421045.1. Taxonomy (NCBI): domain Eukaryota; kingdom Metazoa; phylum Arthropoda; class Insecta; order Coleoptera; family Coccinellidae; genus Propylea; species Propylea japonica. The sequence goes on from CM024240.1 coordinate 35,817,377, forward strand.
AACGCCGTGCCTATTAGTAAATACTCTAGTAGCATCGGATGAAGTGATAACTAGATCAAAGCTTATCATCAGATGTTCAAGCATTCTGCACGAGTCAAAATAGTTGATGTTCAAATCCCCACATACGAAGATTGACTTAGAGCCAGTCAGGCAGTAGTCTAATATATAAGAAAGTGTATTACCGAAAAGTTCAAGATTACCACCAGGAGGCCTGTAGACACTTTACACACAAATATTTGTAGAATCATTCTTAAAATTAATAGCACCAAATTCACATTGCAATTCAAATGAAAAGTTATTAATATATTTAATTTCCTGGAATTGATAGTGAGATTTAACAAAAATAGCTGTTCCACCATGCTGACGGGTGGGTCGGCAGTATGAGGCGGCAATAGTATAGTTTTTAAGCGATAGGGAAAGGAATTCATCTGGTTCGGACCAGTGTTCAGCTATACTTAATATATCAGGATGTTCAAGATGAGTGAAAACTTCAAGTTGATTTATTTTATTCGATAAGCCCTGGGCGTTAACTTGAATTATTTTTAACTTCTGCTCTTTATGGTTAGATATTTCCGTAGTTTTCAATTTAAAGTCTACTTGTTGGAGCTCGTTGGACGACGTTTCGTAAAAAACCTATTAACAGCAACTCCTTCGGGCCAAAGGTGGGATTCATCACCTTTTCCAGATATTCTGCGGGAAAAATGACCCTGAACGATGCATAAATGTCGGGCTTTTTTGATGACAGCTTTTCACATGAGATATCAGGGAACTGCTGCCCAAAAAAGTTCCGGAGTTCTTGAACTGTAGTTTCCGGTCTGAGCCTGGACACATGCAGATGAGAAAGTGGTTTCTTAGGAACTGCATGAAGCGAATCAGATTTCCAGGACGTGCCAACTATAGGTTTGAGTTTGTAGTTTTTCTTGGGCACAACAGTATTATTTGTAGAAGCTTTGATCACTGCGACTGCATTTTCTTTATTAGATACGGTTCTTATTTTACCTCTTTTCTTTGCCGTGACGACGGACCATTCAGATGGCCTATTTTCAACAGTTTGACCCTGCTGTACATTATTTGTCTCACATACCACCGTTTCAGTGTTTCCCGAGGCGGGATTGCATGAAACATTCAAATATGTAGGTATAGTGGGATTATTTGACTCAGCGAGGGAATTCCGAGCAGACGGATTCTCGGAGACATGCACGTCAGCTGTTGTGATAACGTTCTTTTTATCATTGATAACACTAATTTCAGTTGTTAAAATTTCAATTTGTTTACTTTGGGATATTATCACATTTTTCAGCGATTCAATTTCTTGAGTGAAGAATAAGGACAATTCACTTACAATTTCCTTTTTTAGGGTTAATAAATCTTCCCTACTAATTGAGTTTACAACTGAGCGGAATGAATTCATCACCTCGCTTCTGTCAGCTATTGGGGGTGCAGAACATTTTCCACATATCCACTTGGTTATGGTTCCATCCTCTCTTATCAGGTTGAATTCTTCAATACACAACTCAACACACTTAATGTGATAATTACTGGCACAGGTAGCACAAATAATTGAATCGTCGTAACGATTAATCTTGTTTGAACATTGAGAGCAACAGATACCTCGACCGCTCGTCATGATGGACGTAATCGGAATGAATGCATAAGCTGAAATAAACTGTCATCAATATATCTCCTGATGTAACTTAGGAGATCCTTCATTTCAAATGAAGTATTGGTATCAGTTGTTTCAAAAGTGAAGGATGGCGACTCGAAAGGTGTTCTTTGGGTCCACCTAATGTCTTTTTTATTAGTGACAGTTTGTAACCCTTCTATATCAGTTTGCTCTTGGTCATTCTCTTTTTCTGGTTCACTCTGCTGATCTTCCTGCTGACATTCGCTGTATGCATCATCCAAGATTTCACTCTCCTCGTATCTTCTTGATTAAATCCCAACTCTCAGCGAAGTGAACCCAGTTTCTTCATAACCAACTGCTTCTGGATCCTCATTGTGCTCTTCATCGCTGATATCAATGTCTAAATCGGATAATTCTCCACTCTGAAGCAAATCCGTAAGTGTCTGAACGTCTTTCTGATTATTCAGATAATAACGTTTTCTCGCCTGAGAAAGAAACCACTGGTCAATGAATAGACCAGTGGTTTCTTTCTCGACAAAACACTTGAAAAGTGCGAAAATAAATCAAAATTACTATATGCATCAGCAAAGATCCTAGTACTCCCGATTCATAATATCACAAACGACTAGATGAATAGCGCACAATTATGCACATTCGCAACCCTTGGAACTTGGACCTTGGAGCATAACTATGTACATCATTTTCGAGGCAATATTTCGCGATAGAAATAATCGGATGATTACTAATTTTGTTCCTAATTACAAAGTTATACATTCATGATAATAATTTCATAGAATCCCATGTTGAAGTGTTGATGATACTCGGGAAGGAAAGGGACATCGGGAGAATCATTTTTGCCTTATACAATATATCCCGTTTTTGAAGCATAAGCGAGATACAGCACACAGATACACCAAGTTCGTCAACTGCACAGGAGGATACCAAAATGGACCTGAAATATTGCTGCATTCCCTTTTACGGCAGCATTTCATACAAAATAGCAAATATTATCGGGAAGATAGAGAACTCCAGAGTGGCATTCAAGTCCCAGAATAGGTTACAACAGTTCCTGATCAAAAACAAAAGCCGCATTGAGACCTTGGATAAACCGGGCGTGTACAGATTGGAATGTGCTGAACCCAATTGTAATGTGGTATATGTGGTGAAAAGTGGCAGATCGGTAAGAACAAGGACAAAGGAACATCTAGTCAGCGCTAAAAATCTATCGAATGATAAATCTATATTTGGCTGCCACTTGAGAGAAGAAAATCATAAGTTTGACATTGCACCAACGCGAAACTTATCCACCACTGTGAATTTAACCACAAGCAGGAAATTTTAGAAGAAATTGAAATTTTCAAACACCACAGCAGCGCAGAATGCAAAACACTTAATACCATGCTGACTGGCAGTGTTAAGGATACATACAAACTGCTATTTTAATTACTTCTCGTACGCCACTGCATCTCGGTAATACCTCTAATTCGAGCCTACCTTCGTCTGAAAGGATAAAGGTGTCCCCATATGCGTCGGTTTGTCTGTCACTAGTTATTGTCAATTTCTGTTGTTTGTCGTTTTAGATATACAAGGTTTTTAAATTTCCAATTTTATCCCTATTTATTTATTTATTCATTTTAATGTGTGATTGTGTTTCTGTCCTCTACTTTTTTTGAATTTTCAAAACTTTTTTACCATATGACTTTGAAACCGAATAATCGTAAGTTTATAAACAAAGAATTTTGACCACACTAAACATCAAAATCTACCATCGTACATTATAATTATTTTAGTTATATCTTTTAACTTAACAAGAGTTTACATTACATCAAATATGTTATGTTGTTTCTTTCTACTTGAAACTGTCAACTTTCAGAATCTTTGGTTTGATAATTTCGGAATCGCCGAAACATGTAACCAAGATGATCGAATAAAGGTTCTACAAATACATAAAAGTGTTTTAAGACCCTTTCCTTCCTGAGTATTCATGATAATAATGAAATAATGCATGCAATATAAAAATGTAATTCGAATTGTTTCCAACAGAAAATTTGAATAGAGTGCGTACTCACCTGCGCAGCCATGTTTCTTAAGCCGGGTTAAGATGAAGCGCACCTACTCGCGCACCAGCCTCGCTTCCGCTACCTCGCATAATGTAAACATGCTCCTCGCCGTGAGCCCCCTCGTGCTCGGGTTGGGCCATTGCCGGTCGGTTTTCAGTCGCGCATCAAAGAAGCCTCGCTGTGTCGTTTGAACAAGCTTCTGGAGCTAGTCGAGTCTCGGACTTTATACTAGGCTGATTACTACCTCGGGCCTCGCCTTCATCTTGGCTCACCCTTCTAGGCGAATCCAGCGCGTAGTGTAAACACTGGCGCGAGGATGAGTTTTGGTGCGCGAGTAGGTGACGAGGTTTGACTCGCGAATGGGTGCGCTTCGTCTAAACCCGGCTTTATGAATACACCACAATACATATACAGATGTGGAAGAATCGGATGAAAACACGAGAGTTCCAGTGTTAAATTCAAGCAGGCTCGGAGTCCAGTGGAACAGTGGAACAATCGAAACCTCAGAGCGATGTGATATTGAATAAGCGGCTGGTCTGTTGGAATGGCATTCTGAAAACTCTGATAAGGGTAAGATCGGAGCATTGGTTACAGCAAACGCTACGGTCGGCAACAACACAGGCCACGTCGCGTCTTGCGACTACCACCGAAATACCAGCGTTTGCTGTAAACAATGCTCCGATCTTACCCTAATCAGAGCTTTCGGAATGCCATTCCAACAGACCAGCCGCTTATTCAATATCGCATCGCTCTGAGTTTTCGTTTGTTCCACTGTTCCACTGGACTCAGAGCCTGCTTGAATTTAACACTGGAACTCCCGTGTTTCCATCCGATTCTTCCACATCTGAAGATGAATTCAGACAAGGGATAACAGATGGCACTGACTGAGCACATTCGAGAATTCTAAAGAGCTGAAGGAAACTATTATGATCTTCATTACAGATTCCTATGGTCCGATTTGCTAAATATACGCGAATAAAACGGATGTGCATGCACACTGGGTCTGAAGGGGTCAATCACAGCCCCAATGAAGAATTCTTGTGAATGAATAAATTGAATATACTGTTAAGTTAAACACAATATGGAATAGACTGTCTTTATTCAAAACATGTAAAGAATTATTACAATGATCATAAATACCCTGCGCATGCCCATATCATGACATCCCCCCTTTTCATTAAACAATAAAAACAGAATAATTCTTACTATTAAATAGACATGTAATATCAATTTTGAGAAGTCAAAATGATACAATATTTATAAAATTTGTAGGTACAATAAAAACATAATAATTTTTATAATTCTTAATAAAAAATTAACATGTAATATTAATTTTGAGAAGTCAAAAGGATACAATATTTATAAAATTTGTAGGTACAATAGAGATTATGATTTTTGAGAAAGAAAGAAAATTAAGCTGGATATCGAACTGGTGGTCTAGATGTTCTTCCGTACCTTGTTATATAATACCCAGAGTTATTTTGATTTGAATTTTGACTTGATTCACCCCTAGCAGGAGTGATCATTCTGTTTGAGTTTCAAATGATGGCGATTTCTCGTTATAACTCTATCAGAATCATCCAATTTGATATCATAGCTCCTAGGATTCTTATTTACATTAACAATAGTACCAGAGCGATTGAAGAGGCCGTTATTTTTAATGAAGACTTTTTGATTTCTTTTCAAATTGCCCAAAGCCTTCGTTTTTCGATCAAAATAAGCTTTTTGTGTGATCTGTTTCTGCTTAGGATTTTTTCTGTGAAAGTTATTGTTAATAATTCTAGTTTTCAAATGATGTTCAGTAATTGGTAGTGTACTTCTTAAGTTTCTGTTCAGCAACAACTGAGCAGGAGAGTATAAGTTGTGATTATTATTATTGGTGTGTTGCGCAATTCGAGTAGAGCCAAATGAAAGTCTGTTTTATCGAGTAGAGATTTTTTTAAAATTGACTTCACAGTACCGACTAATCTTTCTATCTGGCCGTTAGATTGCGGATAATGGGGACTACTAGTGACATGACGAAATCCCCAATTGTTCGAGAATTCCCTGAATAAATGAGAAGAAAATTGGGGTCTATTGTCAGAGCATACTTCTTCAGGTATCCCCAGTAGGGAAAATATTTCCTTCAGATTTTTTATTACCTCTTGTGAAGTAGTGTTTATGGCTAAGAACTTAACATCCATGAATTTTGAGTAATAGTCGACTAGAATTAAGTAATGATTGCCATTCAGTTCAAATAGATCTATGCCTAATTTTTGCCATGGTCTGATTGGAATACCATGATTGATTAAAGGTTCTTTAGGTGAATTGCTGGAAAATATTGTACACGACTTACAATTTGATATAAAATTATCTATGTCGTTCGACATGTTGGGCCAGTAATATAATAATCTAGCACGGTATTTTGTTTTTTCTTTGCCTAGGTGGTTTATGTGAAGTTTTGACAAAATTTCTAATTTCAAAGATCTGGGAATCACAATTCTCTTTTCGAAAAACATTAAACCATTGTAACATGACAAACTACTCCTAATAACAAAAAATGGTCGAAGATTTTTGTCAATATTTTTACTTTTGGGCCAACCATTTTGAAGAAAATTCTTGACTTTATTCAGTGTAGGATCTCTGTTGGTTTCATATTTTATGATATCTAAATTACTGCATGACATAGGTATGTAACTTTGAATGGATAAAATTTGACTCTCGATTTTCTCTGACAGAATATCATCATTTTCTGAATACAAACTGGGTTCATTCGCACGAGATAATGCGTCAGCAATGGGAAGATTCGATCCGCGTTTATAAATCAAATCTTTTTGATATGGTTGAATAGATATTAGCATCCTCTGTAGACGCAAAGGACAGGAATTGAGAGGCTTCTTGATTATTGAAACTAGGGCTTATGATCAGTTTTTACCGTTATTTTTTCCGTAGATAGAATAGAATAGAATAGAATAGAGTTTATTGATTCATACATAAATAAACTCTTAAAAATTACTGTGAGTTATGCACCCTGGGGTGATATCTGTGTACAGTGTTAAATAAAATCACAATTTGTAAACCTAATTTACGGCAATAAAGAAAACAAACTATATATTTTCCTATTTACAAGTTACCATCATTAAATGAGTTTTAACTTCAAGTTTTGTCATAGTCGGTGGAAAAATTAATCGGCGAAAATGTCATCAGCGGATGCTCCAACTCGGCCCCCGTCGCTATCGGTGAACAATGTCCTGATCGGTGCAAGATATATTGGTGGAATCGCAAGCAGGAATACGCAATTGCAAACATTTCTTTTTCAATTTGCGCCCATCTTATCTGACTTTCTGAAAGTGATTTAGAAATATAATATACTGGCAGATTATCCTGAAAAATGCGGCCCATACACAAGCTACTTTCTCGGCGTTTTGGAAGCTAGCGTTTTGCGAGCGTCCTAGACGCTCGTGCAATTTTCACCACACACAAGCGTCGCAGTAGCTCATCGATCGCTGACGATAAAGGTTTAAAATGTCATCCGTACTTGCACCCGACTTTTCCGTAGCTCGTAACTTTTTGTATTCTTTACGGAATGAGTCTCGGATGCTTTTCATTTTTTTCTTTACGAAATCAATATCGCATTCATCTTTATATTGTTTACATAAAGCTGACAATTCTTCGTAGGCTTTATTCTTTAGTTTTCTGTTCGAATATTCTTTGCTCTTAATCACCCACCAATACTTATTCTTTTCAAATAGTTCTATAAAATTTGTAATAAATTGTTCTGAATGTGCAATTCTTGCATGTTTCTCTGAAATTCTAGACGCTCTCGCACACACACAAGCGTTTTTCAAGCGTTTCGCCGGCTATCTTGACGCTAAAATCAAACACGATTGATCTTGGCGTCCGGCGTTGCGTCCAGCTCGGCGACTCGCCAGCGTGGCAGCGGATGGACATACACAGGCGTTTTTCGGGCTACTTTTGGGCGTTTTGGTCGCTTGCGGTGACGCTAGCTGCCAAAACGCCGAGAAAGTAGCTTGTGTATGGGCCGCATAACAGCTGCAATTGCACTCGTAGGAGCATCTACAGACAATGTTATCGGTTTGGTATTATCAAGCAGTACGTCGGAGAATGTGTTCCACATATTGTCAACTGACAGGTTTTGAAACATTGACTCCCAGTCTTTCTCATAAAGGTCGAGATTAAGTTCAGGAAAACTTATGATGTTTTTTGTTTTCTTTTGTCTATATGCAGAAATACTTGGTGTGAACTGGATGTTAGAAGATAAAGGGACGTGATCGGACAACCCAAATGGAGCATGATACAAAACTTCGGAGAGGAGATTCCCATCATTGACCAGGACGAGATCTAGAAGTGAAGGATTTTGAGCGCCACGATATCGTGTAGGGCGATCCACCAATTGTAGCAGGTTTGACTCCATCAACATTTTACAAAAATCGTGCGAGGGCGAAGAAGGAGAAGGTAAACCAGAAGCTGACAGCGCCATTTAACATCTGCAAAGTTAAAGTCGCCAACAGCAATCAGGGGATGATTTGAACTGTATAAAGTTTTTAGGTAATCAAAAACAAATGAGTCGTAAGTTGATAGACGGGGTCTGTAGATGCATCCGAAATTCAATGAAAAGGCTGCGCTAGAGACTGTCAGAAATACATTGTCTATGCCAGGTATTTGTAGATAATTCATTGAAACCGTGAAACCAGAGCTGATTGAGGAATGAACGTAAATGCAGGCTCCACCATGACCAACCGTCGTGACACTATCACATCTGAAGATAGAGTAGTCAGGAATAGCATATAGGGAGTCAGGAACGGTAGGCTGAAGCCAAGTTTCAGTGAGAAATACAAAGTGAGGTTCATTCAGCTGTACAAAAGTTAGTAATTCGTTAAATTTAGAATGTAGTGATTGTATGTTCGTGTAAATAAAGTTCCATTCTCTGAGCGACTCTTTTAAATTCAGTTTTTTTGAGTGGGTGGTATTTTAACAATAGTGGGTTCACCACGTACATATATTATGGTAATATCATCTTCTTCCTTGCTCTGCCTCATCCTTAGCTTATCCCTCTACTCCCTCAATTGATCTCTCCGTAGGGGAGTGATATCATCCGAAATCTTCACCTTGTGAAATTCGCGATGTCCTAGAAGTGATTTTTTGTTTCTTAGGATATTATTGACAACGTGAGAGCTGGAGAAACTTATCCTACAAGTATCAGCACCCAGAGTGGCACTGTCCACAATAAACTTCGATGACCCACAGTGCAACGCATCGCCGCCTTCACTCAGAAGACCAGAATCTCTCAACTTATCACCTGAAGGAACAATACCACGAACAATGATGTTATGAGAACGCTTAACTCTCTCCAAAATCTCGGATGTGGGTGAAGAGTTTTGCGTTGAGGTGCCGGACGACTCCCCTAATTTTGTCAAGTTGTTGGACAAAACTGTGACCTTGGTGTGTATTGAATTGCAAAATGAGGTGATATCCTGAATTCTGAAGTGTGTGGGAGTGTTGTTCAAGCTTTTCCTCAATTTTATCAAACTCAACCTGAAGTGCGGCCTGAGTCACTTTAATCTCATCAATGTCAGCTGTGATGTTAGACTGGAATTCCTTAAGAGTAGTGAGATCTGATGAGAAGCAATAGCCTGCATAAGGTCTTGAAAATGTTTCATTGTAATCGGCTGGTCGAGATTTTGAGTAGAATTTTGACTCGAGCTGGAATGGCTACGAAGTCTGGTTTTGGAAATACACGATTGACATTTCCATTGGTTTTGAGATGTTTTCATGTATTCAAGATCATTCGCGTTTAAATTGAGACAATCTGCAAACCACACACTTTAGAGAATCCGTGTTATGAAACCATTTATACAAGGAGAGATAGCTCGTTTGGATTCCCTTAAATTATCTCTAATTTCTAACAGCAATTTTTAATGAGGCGACTCAGCACTCATGGCATATCTCAATTTCAACAAATCTGAATCCAATTTGTTACTATTCAAACAATCAAATAATTTATCCATATCGCTCACAAAATCAGCTGTATGTAAAGAATCAGCTGGCAGTTCTCCATTCTGATGCAATACGAGCATTGTAATACTTACTGACTCACTCAATATCTGAGTAGCATACTTTACTCGCATTGCATTGAATGATGATAAGTTAAAGTGCTCTGGTGTAATTTTCCACATGACGTTGTAACGTTAACTTTTACCTGAGGGGTATTCAAACATGAGACTATTAGACTGATTTCTCAGGGGAGGCAGCAACAAGATTCCTAGTCAAGTTTTCAACAATATATTATAAAAAGGACAAGATGTACAAATTTAGATTCACAGTTCCAATCTCAATCTCGCTAATACATCTTGTCTTCTGTAGTGCCAGATGTTTTCTAACGGGATATGCTCTCAAGTCGGCTTCGATAGAGTTCAGGTATGCATCCAGCTCTCTGCCATAAATCAACTTCAAAGCAAATATAGTTACAGCCAAATGTAACAGCTAATAATTGTATTTCAGTCCAAAGTCAAGCAATGTGGTCCAAGCGAAAGGAACTACAGTCGACTCTCGATAATTTGAAACTCAAGGGACCAACGAAAAAGTTCAAATTACCGAGAGTTCAAAATAAAAAGAGTTCAAATAAACAAGAGGGAGTAAGGATGAAATTCAATTAAACAAGAGTTTGATCAGAAGTACATAGGTACTAATGATATTGAATATGCGATTATGTATTATATTCTACATACATGATCTTTATGTGTATATGATAACATGAGTATTTCATTTTGAAAAGAAGTACGCAATTTTCATTTGAGTTAGTGACTTCCATCTAGCCTAGCATTGTCCAGGGTGTTTTCTATAAGTTGAGAGCTGAGGAGAATTCATCGTTTGTTTCTGCCCTGAGGGCAGAAAACGAGAGCCTGAGCGAAAGACTTTTTTCCTCCAGGCGAGGAAATTCAGCTTGACGAAGCCTTTTCTTCCTATACTGGAGACACTTTCAGTGATTCGTTTCTTATTCTTAAAAATCATGGACAATGTAGATGGTAGAATATCGAACTATTTCGCAACATCTTTTTCCAATGTGCCATTTTCCACCGCTTCGATAACAAGTCTTTTCTCATTGAAAGACCCTTATTCTTTCTTTCACTCATTTTTAATTCGAAAACCGGTTTTAGTTCAACGCAATTCTAAGGAAGACTGCGCAAACTCAAGACAAGTGCAAGATGAAACGGATCACAGAAGAGTGGGGACTTCAAATTATAGAGTGTTTGGGTGATTTGACTTCAAATTAAAGAGTGTTATTGAGCAAGATGTCACAGCTACAACTTCAAATTATCGAGGGGGTCAGAAGACGTTGATTTTTTTCAAATTATCAAGTGTTATTCAAGGGAACTGAAAAGAACTTCAAATTATCGAGAGATTCAATTTATCGAGTGTCAAATTATCGAGAGTCTACTGTATATAATTATGTGATTCTACGTTGAACACATTTCAAATCAATTATTTAGCCGTTACACGATTTACACAGAATCTACAGATCTTATAACAGCACATGGTCATGATATAAGTCAAGAAAAAGTTTCATTTCCTTTGGATTCATTTGGCTTGAATAAACATTATCCATTTGTATTGTATAAATTCCACACTCAATACGAAGGTATAGTAGGATTCGAATTTCTTCAAAAGAACAATTTCACCATAGACCTCAATAAAAAACTTCTGATCGGAGAAAATTGTCAAATTCCAATTCATTTTCAGACAGTAATCCCTAGAAGACTGAGTTATCCAATAAGAATAGATCATCTTCCAAAAACCATTCAGAATCAATTAATCAAAATTTTCAATGTAACAGAAGAAGCATTTCACCTACCAGGTCAATCTTTGAGTTTTTCATCCAGGATAAAACATAATATTCGCACACGAGACGAAATTCCCGTGCACGCAAAAATTTATCGATATCCCGAGAAACATAAAGCAGAAATTTCACGTCAAGTCAATGAATTATTGGATAAAGGTATCATACGACACAGCATTTCCCCGTGGTCCTTCCCAGTTGTGATGGTGAAGAAAAAACTAGACAATTCCGGTGAAGAAAAATGGAGAATGGCAGTCGACTATCGATCGTTGAACGAAAAAACAGTCGATGACAAATATCCGTTACCACAGATTGATGCTATATTAGATAAACTCAAAAATGCCAAATATTTTTCGATTCTCGACCTAGCCTCTGGATTTCACCAGATAGAATTGGATGAATCTAGTATCGAAAAAACTGCGTTCACTGTCGAGGACGGTCATTACGAGTTTTTGAGAATGCCCTTCGGTCTTAAAAACGCCCCGGCTTCTTTTCAACGATTAATGAATCACGTTCTTCGCAAATACATAGGTAAATGTTGTTACGTTTACATTGACGATATTATTATTTTTTCAGAAACCGTGGAATCGCACTTGGCAGATGTTCATTCTATTTTAGAAACCTTAAAACAAGAAAACTTGAAAATTCAACTAGATAAATCTGAATTCTTCAAAGAAGAAATCGAATTTTTAGGTCATGTCATTTCTTCAAATGGAATTAAACCTAATCCGAACAAAATTGAAAGTATAAAGAAATTTCCGATCCCTAAAAATTCCAAAGAAATTAAATCATACCTAGGCATGTTGGGCTATTACCGTAAGTTTATTCCAAATTTCGCCAAAGTCACAAAACCAATGACAAAATATTTGAAAAAAAATTGTAAAGTCGATGTTTCTGATCATGAGTATAGAGAAGCCTTTTCGATTTCAAAAAATCTGTTAATAAATCATCCAATATTAAAATATCCGGATTTCGATAAACCATTCAACTTGACAACGGATGCTTCGAATTACGCCTTAGGTGCTATATTGAGTCAAGGTCAGGTACCAACGTCGGATTTGCCCATTGCTTTCGCAAGTCGGACGTTAAACGAAGCCGAAATACGATACTCCACTATCGAGAAAGAACTGTTGGCCATCGTGTGGGCTACCGCGCATTTCCGGCCTTATCTCTACGGAAATAAATTCTTTATTTACACCGATCATAAACCGCTCATCTGGTTGAATTCGTTGAAAGAACCGAATTCCAGGTTGATGAGGTGGAAATTGAAATTGGAAGAGTTCAACTACGAAATAAAATACAAGAAGGGTAGTTGTAATAATGCTGATGCTTTATCTCGTATAGATTTGAACGCTATAGATGACGATAACGCATCACTCGATTATAATTTAGACGAAAACGAAAATAATACTTTATATTCTGAAGATTCAGATGCCGATCCTGAAACTAATGATTCACATACTGTTCATAGCAATCAAGAAAATCCGATTTTGGAAATTCCATTTACGGAAAGCGCTCTAAATAAACATAAACAGCAAATTACTTTTTCGCATGGAAATAAATTTTACGTACAAACAATTAGAGTTTTTGATAAACAACGTATGAATGTCAAGATTAGCGGAACCAACGATTTTTTAAAATTCATCAAAGAGAATCTTACTTTAGGAAAATCGTATTGTCTTTACTTCAAAAACGAAGATCTCAAACAAGCATTTGTGAGTTTATTACAGCAAAATTTCAAATCAAAATCGTTCAATTTAAGAATTACTAATAAAATCTTGGAAGACGTCGAAGACCCGGAGGAACAAACAGAAAAAATTAATCTATATCACACTACTAAATCAGGACATCGCGGCATACACGAAAATGTGCAAGCAATTAAAAAACGCTTTTACTGGCCGAAATTAGAACTTGATGTTAAAAATTTTATAAATACTTGTGAAGTCTGTCAAAAGAATAAATACGAGAGGTTACCGACAAAATTGGTATTCAAATCAAATCCAATAGGTTCCAAACCATTCCAACATCTTTATGTAGACACGATTAAAATGCAAAACGCAACCTTTTTGACAGTAGTAGACTCCTTTCTAAATTGGCTCAATGTTACCCTCTTTTACATAAAACCGCCCAAGAAATAGTGGATTCTTTGATTTTATTCATGAGTAATAATGGAACACCTGAAAAAATAACGTGCGATAATGGTACAGAATTTAAGAATAAATTAATTCAGGAATTATGCCAATTGCATAAGATCGAATTACACTACATAACAAATTTAAATCCAAACTCGAATTCTATAGTGGAAAGGTTTCATTCCACTTTATTAGAACAGTTGCGATGTTTAAACGATGAGAATTTACCTTTGAAATCAAAAATATCTAGAGCACTTTTAACTTACAATAATTCTATTCACTCCAATCTAAATTTCACACCATTACAAATTTTGAAAGGTGATTTGAATTATCATCTTCCCATTGAGAAAACCCAAGATCAAAAGATTTCGGACTACATGAAAACTTATCAGGAAAATTTAGCAGAAATTCAAAAGCTCGTTCAGGATGCTCAGAAAAAAAATTGAAGATAATCGAAAAGCGAAATGAGGAAAGAATCAGCGAAAAAGTTCTAGATGAAGAAAAAGACGCTTATTTGAAGACCCCCTTTCAAGCTAAATTAAATCCACCGTACAAGAAAATTCCTATCAAAATTATTTCTGATGTTCAAGTAGAGAACACTGACAATAAACATGTCTATCACAAGAATAGAATCAAACAAAGAAAGTAATATTTTTTTCATTTCCAGATGCTGTATAAGCTTTCCATAATCCTGTCCTTTGTAATTTTCAACCATGCCTTGGAGGTTGTAGAAGTCAAGCATCATTTATTACCTATGAAGTTAGGAAAAATCTTCATAGCCGATCATGCTAAATATTTGCTTTTTCATTATAATATCAGTTTGATATCCGAACTTATTCAAAAACAGAAGGATTTATTAGTCATGAGAAAAAATGACAGCCCCTACGTAAGTCCCTACATGAATATTGCAAAAAGTACTGTTTCTTACAATGAAATTAAATTCAATAATATTATTTCTCAAAGTATTCGTATGAAAAGAGGACTCTTAAATGTTGGTGGCAAAATTTCAAAATATCTTTTTGGAACTTTAGATTCAGACGATGAGGTTCTTTATAATAGTTATTTCAATTCTATCAAAAATAACGAAAATATCATTTTGGCGAATCAAAAAAAAATCTAAAAGTAGAGCATTCTATTCAGGATGAGTTCTTAAAAAAGCTCAATTTTCTTGTGAATAAAACAATGCAATTAGAAGAATCTAATAATATCATTGTAGATTTGAATCTGATTATTTTGCATTCTCATGAACTGTCTATTCTTTTGAATGAGATAGAAAATGCAATAAGTTTTGCAAGATTGCATTTATTGCACGAAGACATAATACCCCTTCAAAAATTCAATAAAATAGTAGAAAAACATAATTGGCTTCCTTTAAAACATCTTACTGATTATTATTCTATTTGTGTGAGTAGAGTAATTGTTAAAGACACATAATTATTATTTGTTATAACTATTCCGATTTTTCAAAATTTAAGTTATAAAGCATTCCATCTCCATAATTTTCCTTATCAAAATACTACCATTCCAAACCTTCCCACTTACTTGATCACAAAAGAGGACAAAGTTTTATGGAATTCATCCAGAATCTTGCCTTGAAGATATTTTACAGACATTAACAGAAAGTTGCTCCAGAACACATCACGACACCAAACCAGACCTTATCCCTATAGAGGAGTGTTCAATTTTATCGATGCAAAATCCAATGGTTTTTGAAGAATGCGACAATGGTCGTGTACGACACTTCCCTTCATCCAGCTGGCTACGATCAAACTGCATTGTTTCCAATGGTTTCAAGTAAATCTACCCGCTACAAACATACGAAGAATTCTCCTCAATACAACTCATACCTTTGGAAGAAGAATGGAAGACGATAAGAAACATCAGTTTTCTATACCCTGTGGAGTTTCCCACCTTGGAAGAACTCAATTCATGGACCAACCAAAATACTTATTTCAGTGCTTTTAATTTTTTCATTCTTTTTATTTGTGTTATCGCAATAATCATTTTCTTATGCTGTAAAAAGAAATACCATTTTTGTACTCCTGTTAAAGAAGATAGCAAAATTCTGAAAATCGGGAGGAATTATGTGATTCTACGTTGAACACATTTCAAATCAATTATTTAGCCGTTCAACTGCATTGTCTTGTTTTTGCTGATTATGCACAGCCGAGGCCTACGTGCCGGCGCTTAGCTTAGATAGAAACAGAGAGGTTTTAGATCTTGTCGAGCACAGTTCCTAAATAAAATTGTCTGTTTAAAAAAGTGTATTTCTCCACAAAACACAAAACTATATGAAATCAATATACAGTAAAATCCGATTATAATGACATTGAAGGGAAATTGAAAAGACGTCATATTAACCGGACGGTAGAATTTCGGCAAAATAGATGGTATTTTTTCTAGGGGGGTTGAAAAAAAGGCCCCGAATTGTACGATTCTTGTAATAAAAAAATAATGAAGAAACAACAAACAAAAATACTAAATTATAGACATTTTTTTATTTTTTACCAAAGAAATCTGTAATTTTAGTTTGCATTTGTTTTTTCTTACAATTATAATAGAAGATTCTAATACCATTATGCAAGGTGGACATGGCCCAGTTTGAATTATCGCTTTCCATCTGACTGTGAACAAATTTCGATAGTAAGTCTGCAGCTTTCAGAGCTTCTTTTGCAGTAGACGTTCGATCTTCTTCGATTTCTTCTTTTCCATCACTTTCATACTGCTCATTTTCTGTTATATTTTTAACGATATTTTCATCTGTGGGTTCTTCGTATGTCATAAGACTGCTGTCAATGACTTGGGTATGTCAATGTCAACATAACCCTTCCATATTTCCGGTGCTGGTAACAAATCTGAATTTAGATTTCCTACTCACAAAGATAAGGGTACATCATCTTCATCATCAAATTCGTTTTCTGCTATTTCTCGGACTGGTAAATAGTCATAGCTTTCAATGAGTCCTGCATGTTTGAAACAGTTGTAAATCGTACTTTGTGAGATCTTATTACAAGCACCATTAATCGTAACAATTGCATCAATGATTGTTATTTTCATAGAACTGTTTTGATTACAATCAAGGCCATCAATCATTTTAAGCACAAGATTTGGTAGGAAAGCAAGTGTTATAGACTTTAAATCCGTAACATTAGGATGCGCCGGGCAGTTATCAACCAGCAATAGAATCTTTTTCTTCTTCTTCACTAGGTTGCGATCCCAATCTCGAAGCCATTTCTCGAAACGTTCAGACGTCATCCACGCTTTACGGTTGTTTGCATAATCAACTGGTAGCGACTTAACAATACTGAAACATCTTGGTTTTTGAGATCTGCCAATACCAAACATTTTTTTTTTACTGTGCCGCTCAGATTTGCTGCTACCATGAAGGTTAATCTCTATTTGGATAACTTTCCTCCACAACAATTTTCTCCTTTAAATTTTAAAATTCTGTCTGACAATAATCTATAGGAAAAGCCTGTTCCATCTGCATTAAAAATCTCTTCATTAGAAAACTGTCTTCGCAGATTTGGCCATACAGTCGTCAGCCAATGAGGGCTACCGCGTATGAATTTTCCGCTAGAGGCGCTAGTGTTGCGTGAGGTCCTGAATAATTTGAATTGACAAATATTCAAACGTAATTGTGAATCTTTATAGTTAATTTTCAATCATTACGCGTGTGTGAGGAGTTTAACATAATTATTCCGATTAGTTACATAAACTATGAATTACGGATCAATGAAAATCCCTGCTTTAAAAGCGGAGTTGAAAAAAGAGGTGCCAAATTGGGCGGGCTAAAAGAACAGCTAATTCAAAGGTAAGTTTGTTCACTGTTTTAATACGCATTTGTTGTGAAAGGTTTGCTTCTTTATCGAGTTTAAAGTTATGGTTTTTCTATTTACAGACTACGAGACAATGACTGAAGTAATAATTTCAATGGAAACCCGAATCAAGTGATACAAAGCGACGTAGTTTATATTGTTGAGTGACCCTCTGAAAGTTTGTTTGGTAGTGCCACTTTGAAAGATGTATCACCTGATTTAGATATAGTAAATATTAACCGTTATTTTTTGGAAGTGTAGAAAGACGATGTTGTGTGCTGCAGTTTATAGGAAGGGCTACAATACGATGATGAACGACTATTTACTCGACTATTTACTCACTCCGAGAACACGAAGGAGGTCAATAAGGACCTCGGGGATTAGGGATTGCAAACCGGTTTACCGATTTACCGGTAAACCGATTTACCGCCTTAAAAGTTCTTCAAATTACCGACGAAGAAACCGGCATCTTTTACCGGTAATTTCGGTAAAAAATGATAAGCTGACAACATCCAAATCGAATAATGCTGCATTGTCCATTGAAGAAAAGCTCCAATTAGCGATCAGAAACAAAATTGAAATAAACAGTACCCTTCCAATCATAAGACATCAGGCTACGTTTAATAATGTTCAACAGTGTGTGAAAACCAAAATGCAATATTTTCGGGAGAAGGGGATTCAGGGGAAATACTTGAAAATGGTTATCGCAGAACTAATGACAACTCGGCCTACTAGTGTGGAGTCCGAAAGAGCTTTTTCTGCGGCAGAAACACTTTGCACTAAGATTAGGTCGCGGCTAAGTGATAACACCCCAGAGTAAGAAATAAACAGAGATGCACCTACCCTTGAATAGTACTGCATTGTAATCAACCAAGAATAACAGTGAGATGGAAAGCATTTCACTGCTGCACTGGGGTGAAATAAACAATTTGCATTTCTCTTATTCCTGAATGGGTATAATACAACATTTTCGTAATTTTGCCCTAGCCTAGCTAATTAACGGAATAGCCTTGAGCAAAAAAAACTGCCACCAAATCATTGAAATAATTCAGTTCATGAACGAAATGAAATGCAAATGTAAACACATCGCATCAAGAAACTGAACACTAACATGCCATGTTGCCAAACTAACAGAATTATCTGTACCTCTACTGGCAACTATAGGTTTACTTTATACTCTGAGGATAACAGTCTTGATAAACTGCGTTTTCTTAGGGCCTTTCTTATAAAACAAAAAAAATCGAAAGATTGAGTAAGAAATGACTGATTTTTTTTATTATATAGACTATTTCGAGTTTTACTGGCATATTATTTTCTTTGAGTTTCCTAGAATTTCACTTTTCTGTGTTTATTATTGATTAAGAATGAAATAAAGTTTTGTTATTCATTCTGTGGGTTAATTTTTTTTCGGTAAGAAAAAACCGGTAAATACCGGTAAATCGGTAATTTTGAAAATAATTTACCGAATTACCGGTAAACTGAAATTCGGTAAATTTGCAATCCCTATCTGGGATGAAGAAGCTCCCATAGATTTTGCTGATAGATCAACAAACTATCAAGAGGAAGATCAGCAAAAGGGTAGAATCAAGAGAGATTTGATAGCAGACAATTTTCAATCTTGAACTCATACAAAGGAAACGAGGAATCAATGTGAAAAGTGTTGCAAAAATTTATGATACTATTTTTATACCCTTTTTCCTCTCGTATTTTAAACAATATTCTTCAATAAAGTCAGTGTCTAATTAGATATAATTTATTTTTGTACAACTGTCAAAAAATTTCCAATTAACACTCGTGTGCACATCAGAGCCAATTATTGTAATATTGGTGGATTCCCCTCATTCCTGCTCAATGTAGTGTAAAATAAATAAATGGAAATGAATTTTTGGCCACGATCAAAAATTAACTCATGTGTCATTGAAAAAAAACACTTATATTGAATGAATCGTAAACATATATTCATTGTAACATAAAAAAATCACATATATTCATCATAACATATATAAAAAATGATGACTAGAAAAAACAGGAACTCAAAAAATACATATCACAAAATGGAAACAAGATGAAATATTGATTAGGAATAAAGATTAGAAAAACTCATCATTATATACTCAAGTAACAAAATATTGAAAAAACATAACGATTAATACTAATTAATATATAAAAAAACTTAAAAACATAAATATTTCATAAAAACAAAGAATTAATGTAATAATTAACATATTTACATGAGTTTTAAAAATAAATAAATGAAAAACTCATTACTCTTCATTATTACCATCTCGTTTCCTCTTAAGAGGATTATTATCATCACTCCTACTCAAGAGTTTTTCAAGAACCCCTATTAAAGAGGCTCTTTGCTGTTCTGTAGTTTTAAGATGCGCCTTCAAAACCTCAAAATGTTTTTCTTGTTGTAACTGGCTTTGTTTAAATGCCTCCAGTACCTGATCTGTCTTACTGGTTTTAGGCGCATCTTCTCGCAGGTTTTTAAACCGATTTTGAGGTGGACACCTGAAGTTCCAGCTCCACCACTCCAGCTGCAAGCCGTAGGCCCTGCTTCACTGCTTGAGCTGCATGAAGGAATCGGATTAATATAATTCTCCTCTTGCAGGCGCTCCTGTGTAGCAGTGCCTTCAGGTCGCGCTTCAGCCTCTTCAATCGTGTCCACCAAATATTTTGGTGCGGTTTTATGTTTCCCTCCTGAAGTATATTCAAAGCAAAATTAAAACTTGTCAAAAGGGTATAGCCAGGTTTCAATGGTAAATCTGCCCCCGCGGCCTTTTCGATTCATATTGAGGGAATCGCTTAGGCATTGAATGAAAATAATTCAGCCAACTTTTCAGCTTTTTAGCTCTAGCCATTTTTGAAATTTCTGTAAAAAAACACTTTTTTCGTTTTTATTTTTTTCTCCTGTGAAATCCAAAAATTTCGAATGGTGATTTTTTCTATTGATTCTTTGCTATTAAGGGAATGGACGTATAATTTTTTTTATGAATTTCAGCTCAAAAATATATTTTTAGAAAAAAAATAAAATAATAGTCATTGGAATTTCGGTGTTCTTCAAAAGTGTCCACCGCCATTTTTTGACATAAAATGTCTTTTTTGGTCTGGTCCCTGGAATTTTTTCCCATTTTTATAATTGGTGGAACATTTCGACAAAAAATTAAAACTGTTTGAATTTTAGGATTTAACAGTTATCCATCAAATTTTGGGGCCATTGTATTCATATTGGCGCCATGGACAATATTAGTGAAAAAAACAATTGGCGATCTGTCTTAGTTTGGAAGATATGGGCCCCCAAAG
Source organism: Propylea japonica (assembly GCA_013421045.1). NCBI lineage: Eukaryota > Metazoa > Arthropoda > Insecta > Coleoptera > Coccinellidae > Propylea > Propylea japonica. The sequence goes on from CM024240.1 coordinate 35,838,154, forward strand.
TCCGAAAAATATTTCACCTGGAAGTTGCTTTTATCACTACAGAAACACTGAATTACCGCTATATTAAGTTTAAAGCCTCTCTGAACATTTTAACATGAAGATTTGATTCATTTTATTTCAGATATACCTATTCAATAATTATCGCAAAAACATCGAAAAAATTTAAGGGAAAGCCCGCCGTTTCTTATGGTAGGTAAGTTTGGCACTACCGCGAATTATTTCGCGCGAGTATGACAGGATGCATACCGGTAAATCCCGCTATCATTCCCTAATGGCACTCGCTGAAAGACGCGGCAGTGCCAAACTTACCATGAGAAACGGCGGGTTTTCCCCCGAATTTTTTCGATGTTTTTGAATTAATTATCGAATATATCTGAAACAAAATGAATCAAATCTTCATGTTGAAATGTTCAGAGATTCTTTAAACTTAATATAGTGGTAATTCAGTGTTTCTGTAGTGAGAAAAGTGACTTTCAGATGAAATTTTTTCGGACTTTGGGGGCCCATATCTTCCAAACTAAGACAGATCGCCAATTGTTTTTTTCACTAATATTGTTTAGGGAGCCAATATGAATACAACGACACCAAAATTTGATGGATATCTGTTGGATCCAAAAATTCAAACAGTTTAAATTATTTTTCAAAATGTTCAACCAATTTTAAAAAATGTGAAAAAATTCCAGGGTATAAAGGACCAAAAAAGACATGTCAAAAAATGGCGGTGGACACTTTTGAAGAACACCTAAATTCCAAAGACCTTAATTTTATTTTTTTTTTCTAAGAATAGATTTTTGAGCTGAAATTCATAAAAAAATTATACATCTATTCCTTTAATAGCAAAAAATCAACAGAAAAAATCACCATTCAAAAATTTTGGATTTCACAAGAGAAAAAAAATAAAAACGAAAAGAGTGTTTTTTACAGAAATATCGAAAATGGCTAGAGATAAAAAGCTGAAAAGTTGGAGGAATTATTTTCATTTAATGCCTAATCGAACCCCTCAATATGAATCGAAAAGGCCGCGGGGGCAGATTTACCATTGAAACCCGGCTATACCCTTTTAAGTGATGATTACTTACCTAATATGGAGTGCATCTCCTCGTAAAATAATGGAGGCTCCATAAATGACCTGTTGTTTTTTGATTACGTGCATATTTGAGGTAAGCCCTTGATAAATTGGCAAACTTCTGGCGGCATCTCTCGCTGCCATTTCCTCCAAGGCGGAAATTGTGTTTTTCAAGGACTTCCGCAATGGAAGCCCACAATTGTCTTTTGTTGGTTTTTTTGTCATCAAAGGCAACCTGCTTCTCCTTCCTACATTTCAAGAGGAGTAGAGTTGCCTCCATATCGAACTTCGTGGGTTTTTTTCTAAGCCAAATCGTACCTTCTTCATTAGAAAGTACGCTTTCCTCAACTTCTAGATATTCCCAAATGAAAAAAAAATTAATTTCAGTTTCGTGAATTCGATAATTATTGATCTCAACATACCTTCGTCTTCTGGTTGATCGCCTTCTGGTTCTGATGGCCCGCTGTCGATTTGTAATGCCTGATAATAGGACAGAGCGGCATCAGGATCTTGAAAGAAAAATAATATCATTACTGAATGAATATTATTTCTGACAAAATATTTACCGTTCAGTAATAACTGTGCCGTCCATAAATTTGGCACTATCACTGCTTTGTCTTCTCCTGCAATATTCAACACAACTTGATATTGTTCTTGTTCCATTATTTTTGAAAGATTATTTAGTGCGTTAGTAAATGGCCGGTACCTAACGGAAAAGTAAAACATGTGCAGAGAAAACATACAATCTGAACACGTGTTATCATCAAAGATATTTCACATATTTGTAAAATATCTTTGGTTCCGTGGCGGCTTGTGACAGAATAAAATGGTGAGGCACATCAGAAAAAAATTATTATCACAAGGAAAACATTAATCTTATATACGCTACTTTGTCAGCTGCATACTTATTATGAAAAAATCATTCCCGATAATTTAGCTTTTTGAATCCAATGCAAATCTTTATCTTATTATGGCTATTATACTGACAATTTTAATTTTATCTTCACTTAAAAAATCCTTCGGTATTAATGCTTCAATGCAAAGATTCTAGCATTTATTGTTGGTAATTGCCCTGAGATAAGTTTTTTCAAGTCGCTTCAACCAATTTTTTACCAAACCCCATCGGAATGTATTATTTACAATGCCAAAAATAATTGATTAAAGTTACACTGCCAGTAGGCCAGTAGTACTCTCATTTTGAAACCTCCGATTCGATTTTTCTACCGCACCGATAGTCACAAGATTTGGAACAGGTCGTATAACTTCTTAAATTGTACATAATTTATACTCATAGGAATGACTCAAAAACTGTTTCTGATTTATTGAAAAATCTGCAATATCACGAGTACTGCATTTGTTTTGGGAATTTGAGACGAATCACTTGTTCTGCTAAAGCCATTTCGCCTTCTGGTAGTCATAACCAAAGCCAATGAACAAAATGAAAATTCTTGTGGAAAGAATTCGCACAACACTACCAAGGAAACAAACCTACCAGCAAACGTATGCAGTGTGCCGATGAAACGAAACGAAAAGATCGCGAATCAAGGGTAGATAGTCCGGTCAATCCAGACCAAAAAATGAGGTTGAAGTTACATAAAATCCCAACAAGCTGAAAATTGGTAAAATTGTTCAAAACATAATAATAAATAATATATAAAAGTTCCCAATCATTCAAATCGATGGAAAAATGTAGATCTTAAAATTATCTTTAAAAAATGTATCCATTCTTTTTTCCTACGAGGCACCGTTTCTGAGATAAACGATTCAAATGTTATAAAAATGTACTAAGAGGCTAGCCTCAAATCCACCTTAGTAGCGGCAATAGATAAACAACGTAGGTAGTTTTATGATCTCGTCACAGTCGTCACGTCGATATAAATAACGCGCTGGGCAAGGCAGCGCGTGAGGCTAGCCTCATCGTTTACGCTTTTAAGAGGAAGTGAAATCGGACGTTAACGTCTGTAACGTGTAACATTACGGTTCGATTTATGTGCATTCATCGTAACGTCTGTAACGGGTAATGTTACAGACGTCTGTATCCCAGCTTGAGATTGACCTCGGATATTATGAAAGACGAGACCCCGTGCAGTATCGTATAAAAAATTGAGACTGAAGAACATATGGGATGATGAAATTGATTAATAAAATATGGATTAATTCGCTACATATTTGTGATTCCGTAATTTATTTGGTGAGGCACTGCCTCATAGGACAAGCCGCCACTGCTTTGGTTATCATAAGGTATAAACATAGAATTTAACCTTATTTCTTCAATGGCCAGAAGCTTGACTCGGCTCTCGAGTATGTTCACCTTAGATCATCTGCGGTCTTAATCGATGACGTTGAAGGGCAATTCATGACGTCATACGATAAAGACCAGCAATGACCAAAAGCGCTTACATGCAGTTGGTCATTTTGTATTGACCAATGTGACCAGGTCATCCGCTTGAATTAGATTATTGTGTCAATAAAAGTGTAATTTATTATCAGTACTAACGGTTTCAAACCATCAGGTTTTTTGTGAAAGGGTGTCCCCAGCGAACACTGTCGAGATTTTATTACTTCTGAAAGTGCGTGATATATCTTGGAAACATTTTCTATTAAAAGATTTTATTTTTGATAAAATTTCTTCGGTTCATTGTTAGGGGAGCTGGTACACTTTAATATAGAGGAACTTAACGTAGCCCCCGTAAATAATGGTGTCTTCTGTTACGATTGCTTTTATTCTGGAAACAACTTGAAATTTATGTTATTTTTTACGAGTACAGGCACTATTAAGTATGTGATTAAAACTTCAAAATGAAACGTTGAAATGCCTAAAGTTAATATTTAATATTACCTATACACTAAATATATCATAAATAAAGAATGAAAATTGATTTATACGTTGGCAAAGGACTCAATGATTTGAAGTGGAAAAGTGATAATATGCTGCAACCCTGACTGATGAGTGCAATGGACACAAATGGTTTTTTCAAAGAGTGTCGTGCAACGAACTATTGAATTTGTTCGGACTTATGCCCAATGTGTGAAGCACCACGTTGTGTCCGACCAATTTGAAAAACAGCCATATTATATTTCATTATCAGAATGTAGGTTTCTTCCAAAATTATGTTTCAATAAATTTGTATACATAATTTTCTTTTTTCATTTCTCACTCATTCCATAACATGCCAAAAAAAATCCCATTCTTCTTCTTTATTGATGGAATGGAAAAAGAATCGAGAAGAATAAGGTTCGAAATCAGCCAGCTACAATGTGAAATCTAGTAAAGTCGACTGAATAATAGTATATTATGAAACGAGCGTATAATGATAGTTATTTTTCACAAAGTGAAGTTCAGGCTACGAGTCGGAAGCGAGCAAATAACGGCCATTATACGCGAGTAGCATACTATACTTTATCCATGACTACTGAATATACAGGGTTTTCCTTTTAAGTTGGCCTATTAGACGTTTTAGGAGACTAGTGAATATTTCGTTCTGAAATTTTTGGTGCAGCCCTGAGGGTGAAGGAACTCTTCGCCTAAAATATTTTCAAGTCGACAGTGTTGCCACGTCTATCTCTAACGCATATCCACTTTCTTATTTCAAATGGAACTACCTATATTTTCATTTATGTATCGATTCAATACTAAATTCGCAGTATAACCCACTAAAAAAAAATTCTCTGCTATGCACTGTTGCCAAGTTATTCAAAAATTCCTGAAACTTTTGGCATTTGCATTGCCAGTTTGGAAATGCAATATCTCGATTATTTTTATGCATACGGAACCAAACTCAGCAGTCTCATAGTAAAGACTCTATGCATTCATGTGGTCTATTCAGTATTTTGATACATCGTAAGGTTTTTCGAAGATATTGCTCCGAAAATGTGAAACTCAAAATTGAAATATTTTGAGATTTTTAAATGGCAACCCCATATTTATTTCACAGCATTCGATTCGAAATAAAAAATGAATGGCAGTCTCCTCTTACACTAACTATTTATTTTGGATAGTTTTTGAATGAGATGAAAAATACTGAAATTTTTTCTGTATTTATAGTTCATGATCTATGGTTCTGTTTATGATGAAATGGTTCTATGATTATGGCGTGAATTGTTGAAGTAGATTCTATGGTTCAAATCATAAAAAGTATTCGATGATCATGGATGTCATAAAAAAAGTTGACCCATAGTATTCAAACACGATTCGGGTTGTTTCACAATTCACAGGAAATGCCTTAAAAATCGTTATTCACATTTAGCAAGAATGACTTGAAAGAAATTCCGAAAATTGTTTAGGCTTCCTGTAATCCTGGCCTTATGTTCACTAATTATTTATTTCTGACAGTTTCAAATGAGATGAAAAATACTGAAATTTTCAGTTTTTATAGTCATGTTCAATGGACATAATGCTGTGTGATTATGAAGTGAATTATCGGAATGAATCCTATTGTTGAGGTCATGAACATAGGGCCAGGATTATAAAAAGTCTGAACAATTTTTGGAATTTCTTTCCGATCATTCGTGCTAAATGTGATAACGATTGTTAAAGGTCCTACAGGTCCTTTCAATAATTTTTTGGCATTCCCCGTGAATTGTGAAACAACCCGAATCGTGTTTGAATAATATATGGGTAAACTTTTTTCTATGACATCCATGATCATCGAATACTTTTTATGATTTCAACCATAGAATTCACTCTAACAATTCACGCCATAACCACAGAACCATTTCACCGTGAACAGAACCATAGATCATGAATTATAAATACTGAAAATTTCAGTATTTTTCATCTCATTCGAAAACTATCCAAATAAATAATTAGTGTAAAAGGAGACTGCCATTCATTTTTCATTTCGAATCGAATGCTGTGAAATAATATGGGTTTGCCATTTGAAATCTCGAAATATTCAATTTTGAGTTTCACATTTTCGCAGCAATATCTTCGAAAAACCTTACGATGTATCAAAATACTGAATAGACCACATGAATGCATGGAGTCTTTACTATGAGAACTGCTGATTTTGGTTCCGTTCGCATAAAAATAATTGAGATATTGCATTTCCAAACTGGCAATAGAAATGCCAAAGTTTCAGGAATTTGTGAATAACTTGGCAACAGTGCATAGCAGAAAAATTATTTTTAGTGGGTTATACTGCAATTTTGATATTGATCGGTACATAAATGAAAATATAGGTGGTTCCATTTGAAATAAGAAATAGATATGCGTTGAGATAGACGAACGCAACACTGTCGACTTGAAAATATTTTAGGCGAAGAGTTCCTTCACCCTCAGGACTGCACCAAAAATTTTAGAACGAAATATTCACTAGTTCTCCTAAAACGTCTAATAGGCCAACTTAAAGGAAACCCTGTATTTCTTGAAAATTTTAATATTTTGCGATGGTGACAAACCCCTCTATTCCAAGTGTAGAAAAGTCAAGTTGGCACATGGTAAATTTTTGGAGAACTGGTCATTTTATATTTTGTAACAAAAATTGCTTCAATTGATGAAATTAAAGTAATTTGGTGGTCCTCTATTGATAAGGATATTTGTAAGTTGCAGTACTTTAGATTACTGAAGGAATATCTATTCAAACTTATCCCTATCGATTTTTCTATTCCCTTGGTTCTAAGCTCACTTTGAATCCGTTTGATGGCCTCATCATCAATTCACCTTTAGTTCCACCTCTTTCAATAGATTTATAGCCTGTCTTAACCCTGAAACTTTCTCACAATCTTGGATATGATCAATTTCATGATCATCATGGCGTATCGTTTACCTAAAAAGAAAAAACTTATTTAGATGATCTGAACCTCTTCTATTACTGGTATCTTTTGTACCACCTTCACTAAGATTAACTGAGAAACTACTGTTATACTGGGGGCGTTCAATATACAGGGTGTCTGAAAACAAATGCGAGGGACTTAGAGAGATGATTCCTCGATAAAATAAGCAGGGGTAGTTCATATTTTTTTTTTCGAAAATCGGCCTCCCATCCAAGATACGTACAGCTTTTGGAAGGCGATGACGAATTGACAGTTTTAAAAATTTTTTTTAGGATCCTTAAAACACTGAGTCATAAAAATATACAAAATATGAAAACCATGTACCTAGATTTACTCACACAATTTTTTTAGATCTCATAACTTTATCATTAGGGTTTGGAAAATAACAACCCCTTATGATTTTACTTCAAAAATTGTTTTTCGTGGGATAGATTTTCGAAAAATACAATTCTCTTATGGTTTCCCATTCAATTCTGGAGAAAAAGTCTCTTGCAAATTTTCGAAACAGTCGATACTTTTCCTCGGAAAAGATTAAAACTTACAAGCAGTTATGATCGATCACTCTTCATTCCATTTCATCGTCTGTGTCTGTCCATAGAATGAATATTTTAAGATAGGGGAAGTGTGCCCATGTTGGCACCCTTAACGATATTTACATATTCATTGAAGGAATATTTTTCTATGTCATCGGTGTACAGATTTACAGCTACTCGTATGTAGTATGCATTCTTATATATAGTTTTCAATATAAATTGTTAAAAATTTGGATTATAGCACTTTTTAAATTTGGCCACGGGTGCCATCATAAGATCACGTATGTCCTTTGATGGCATATAACTTAAAAATAAAATGATATTATTCATTGAAATTTTTTATTGAATAAAATAACAGTCCTATTTTCATGAAAATGAAATATAAGTGTAAAGAAATTAAATTTACATTCTTTGGCATCGTCAAAATATAATTTTTATACGCACAATTCACATACGAATATGATTTGCACTAGCACACTCGGCATGGCACCAGCTGGCGCATTTCTGGCAACGCAACCAATTCTCCCTTGGTCGAGACATGGACAACAGCTTATAACAATAAAGACAAGCGGCATCTGAATCATCGTCATAATTTCTTCTTCCTTTTCCTCATTTCTTTTTTTTACGAACTTAATCTATCTTTTGACCTTTCTAGCCAGCTTCTCTCTCTATTTCTTTGTCTTCTCTTCTTCTTCCAACTTATTTTCTTTTTATGTCAGGGTTGTATTGAGGATTCGAACTTTTCCTCGTTTTCTTCTTCTGTTCACTGTTGATTCTGCAACGGCAGTTGCAGTGGGGGAGTTCTTGTACGATTTTCAATGATCTCGATACTTCACTTGAAACCATTTTCATTATTTTCGGATACCTCTAATATTTCTTGCGAAGTACCAGGCTTTGGAAGAATCGTCTCTTGATCTTGATTCTTTTTCCTATGAGGCACCCTATGCTATCATAGGAACACTCTGGCTGTGCATCATAAGCATAAGTACATATATTTTTCAACAAAGCGAAAAAAGGTACTAAAAAGACGAAAAACCTAAAACTTTTACACTGAAAGCATTGTTATAGAGTGAATGAAGGAAAGTATAATCATTTTTTACACAGATTTTTTGAATATCCAAATAAAATGAAATAGAATGAAAGAACTATCATACATCAACACTCACCCAATGATTGAACTCTTATAACAGTTTTTTAAAACATAGATAAATTGAAATAGTAATCATCGAAATGAATACAATCTTCAATTTATAGGCTCACAGAACCTTCTTCATGCGGACTGGGATGATTTATTCAGATGTTGTCAATGAGGGAAGAGACAGACCGGTTTCGGCCTTATTAGCCTCGTCAGTGTCCCATATCCCTCAGAGACAACATCCCATTGAAAAACTTCTACATTTAAGACCACTTGTAAGACTCTATCGAGTATTATCCTACAGATGGTGACATCTAGTAGTGAGTAGTGTCAAAATGAGAAGTTCAATCATCACAGATCGCATGCTGGAAGCACTGATTACTTCCTCTTCACTCTTTGAGATGTTAGCAGTGGTCCTACATCAGGGCCTTCATGCAAGTTTCTCCGAGTGATGGAAACACCTTAAAGGCAAAGAATTTTTTGTTTGTCATTTTTTCTTTATCTTAAAATCTTATAACATTCACAAATTGCCATGTATTCAAGGTGTAACTACGTATATCAAGCGTAAATGACATTTGGCGTACAAACTCAGTAAATATAAGTTTGTTCAGTTTGATGTTAACAGACTTCTTTGAAGTGTGCCATCATAAGCAGGATGCCATCATAGGCATACTTGTTTATGTTCAAAATTGGTTTTGTCAATTATGCTTATTATCGAAAGAAAGTTCTATTTGTGAAATTAAAATATTACGGATATAATTTTCATCCAGAAATTAGTAATTAAACCTTCAGAAAGATTTATACTCCGTTCACATATTATTGAGCGCAAGTAGGCATTTGTTTATTTATATGAGATTGGCTGTATTTGCTGTCATAACGATGAACGAAGTCAACATTGCCATTGCCGAATGTATCCAGCCTCGTCCGACGAGCTTCCGAGTTATCAGCGAATCTAATTCTATGCAATATTGACAACGTTGATAATCAATCTGACAAGAAAATTACCAACATAACCTAAATTTTAATATACAAAGTGGAATGTGCCAAATTTCCAAGCCAACCGATCTCAACGTTTCGTGAACTGACTATATAGACATCTTTATCTCCTGTCATAGACAAACAATATCTTGGAATATTCATTCTATGAAACACTTATACGATGAAATGGAATGAACAGTGATCATTACTGCTTGTAAGTTTTTATTTTTTCCGAGAAGAATATGGACTGTATCGAAATTTTGCAAGAGACTTTTTTTTCCAGAATTGAATGGGAAACCATAAGAGAATTTTATTTTTCAAAAATCTACCCGACGAAAACAATTTTCGAAGGAAAATCATAGGGGGTTGTTATTTTCAAACCCTAATAATAAAGATATGAGATCTAAAAAAATTGTGTGAGTATCATCTACCTGGTGCTTCAAATTATGTATAGTTTATGGCTCAGTGTTCTTAGAAGCCGTAAAAAAAACAATTTGAAGGGAAATCATGAGGGGTTGTTATTGTCAACTCTGTGTGAGTAACATCTCTTAATGACTCATATTATGTATAGTTTTATGACTCGGTGTTTTTAAGAAGCCGTAAAAAAAATTAAAAACTGTAAACTCGTCATCGCCTTCCAAAGGCTGTATCTTGGAAAGGAGGTCGATTTCGAAAAGAAATTATATCAACTACCTCTGCTTATTTTTATATAGGAATCATCCCCCTAAGTCCCTCGCGTTTCTTTACTGACATCCTGTATAATGAGCCTTCGAATAGGTGGACCCTCTAAAGAAAAACCGATTTCATTTTTAACAATTGTCATCTTTCAATCACTTACAGTAAAAATTCGAGCCAAATCTATCAATAAATTTATTTGTTTTGAGTGTCTAAAGCGAATCGTGGAAAATGGAAAAAGTTTAATAAAAAAATTGTGTTCGATTTAAAAAAAAATTTCACGGAAATTCTTAGAAAATTGTGTTCATTCGGAAAATAAAACTCAATTTGACGAGCGGAAAAAACATAGCAGGTTTTCCGCCATTTTGTAAATTTGTTTCGGAGTTCGTCAACTTTTCTGAATAGAGGACCCAAAAATACTGAGATTTGACCAAAAACCGTTACTTTAAGTGTTATACATAACTGACCACACTTATAAGAAACTTGCTCAAAAATGACGTTCAACATATCTCGCTTATGCTTCGAAAACGAGATATATTATATGAGGAAAAAATGATTGTCCCGGTGTCTTCTACACGAATATATGTTTATCCAGTTTATGATGAAACACCCTGTATATTAAACGCTCTAGTAATTCGAATTTTGAACTTAACTGTCAGCAGTGTCTCAGTTAATCTCAGTTGAAGTGGGTAAAATAATACTAATATACCTACTGTATTTCACCAAAGTATGAAGTGAGTAAAACTTTAGCTCCTCCTTTTCTATGGTACATTCGTTAGTTGTCGTTCATATTCGCACGCGACCGGAATGTATAGTCGGAGGTTCATTAGACTGGTGAAGCGAGATATATGCCTACTCTACCGCTTTCACAATAGAAAGGTCATAGCGATAGGAGGGGCTAAGAGATTTTTTTCACTTCATACTCTCCTGAAAGAGACTGTAGAAATAAAAAAAATACAGGGTATCTCTGTATCTCATTCAAAAGTGCCCAACCTCAATAACTCAACAACAAATCAGAATTTGTGAAAACACTCAGACAGGTCGATTTTTGATGACAGGGGGGTATGATCTGGTATAGTTATAGTTATAAAAGGGGTTAAGGTCTATTGTGCCCACTAACAGAACTGTTCTCACCACACCCGTTACAGTTCGCCTTCCAGTTCTAGAGATCTGGGAAGGCTTCAATGAAGCTAATTCCTCACTTCTACATGTTTCTCGCCCAAAGTATTCTTTCCTTAGGTTCGCAATGGCAAGGCATTCCGTAACTAGGTCAATGGGGGTTTCTTCCTACTCCCATGATCTGGGAATAAAGCTTATTTTTACCAGCAACACTCTAGAGAAGGTTGCAACCCTACCAAGAATTTGAATAGGAAAAGTGGATAGTTTTGTAGCACAAATATAGCAAGTATTCAAATTTGTATGAACTTGCAGTTTATGTTCTAATGAAGTGATTGTTTCATTTAGTTTTATCGGTACCATAATTCCATAATAAACACCCTTTATCTTTGTGAATATTTACTTCATAGGACACAAACTACAGGTTCATGCATACATTTGTGCTACAAAACAACCCCATCCTCTTATTCATATTCCTGATGAGGTTGCAACCCTTTCAAAATTCGTTGTCTAGTGAGGGGATGTCAGAAACCCGATGAGCTAGAACAAAATGTAATAAAGAAAAATTGATTACTTCAATGAATTCTACTGAAAAAAGTGCCTGTATAATGTCTTAGTTCCATGTTCATAACTTCAGTAATAAAGAAGTTATGAGAACTTTTCATTTGACGCCATTTTCCAATTTTCTTTGATAGCTCGAAAATGGTTTGACTTAGAAGGTTGCGGTTTTCACCAAATCAATTATCTCAAAAATAGAGCCCGAAAATGTGCCCCTCATTTTGTTCTATCTCATAGGGTTTTTTGAGATCCCTTCACTAGACAACGAATTTAGGACACCCGGTACTCCTGTCATCAAAAATAGACCTGTCTGAGTTTTTTCATAAATTCTGATGCGTTGTTATGAAGGGTGGTCACTTTCAAATGGGACACTCTGTAAAACTATAATTATTACCTAAACAGTTCCTTGGTCCTCCCGAAAATGGTAAATGAGAAAAAGGGTGTTTTTTAGCCCATTCTTCTGGTAGAAATCTATAGGGGTTGAATTTCAAGGGATCGTCCCAATATTTCGGACTCCTGTGTAGATATAGAATACATAATACTATGACTGCATCTTTGGGAATCACATATTTATCATCTGAAATTGAAATTTTCATTGAAAATTCTATCACAGTATTTCTTGCGTTTTACTTATCATAGGTATATCAGTTAGACAATACTGCATGATTATGCGAATAGTGAATTAGTTGACATTTACTGGGTCCGCCGTTTGAAGTGTCTGTTTCCATCTAACTGCTATAAAGTCCGAACCATTGACCATAGAGGTCAAGTGCGTAGCCAGGAATTAATTTCGGGGGGGGGTTTTGACATTTTGGCAATTGACTTTGTAGGTGCCGGGAATTGTGAGGGTCGCTTTCTGTAGCAAGTATTAAATAAAAAAATAACTCTGAAACATTTCGGGGGGGGGGGGGGGTTTGAACCCCCAAAACCCCCCCCCTGGCTACGCCCTTGATTCAAAGATTATAATTTCAGAGCTAAATCTAAGGAGCATCTGACAGCAGTGATTATTAACTCATTATTCCCTTGTGATTAATGGGTATTATTATGGCCTAGCAAACAGACATATAATGAGTGGATTTTACAACAGTCGTGGGTAAAAATGTTTTTGCTTGACCCAAGAAGCGATCTACCAAATGTTCTGGGTTAATTTATTTTCAGAATAATAATGAGTTCAGTATAGCAAACTGTAGTTTCATACAAGTCACATTTTTGTATTTGATCATACAATAACATTAAAATTTGCAATATGCAAACTTTTTCATGATAATGGGTGTTGGGGCGTTTTCGTAGTTTCCCCAATAGTATGTATTTGTTTACCATTTTATATCAATTCAGCTCACATATGAGACCACATGTTTTTACATTTTATTCTCTCGACAGTTCAGTTCGAATTCGACGCCGCTTAAAGAACGTTATAGAATTTTGCTTAGCATTTAGTTTTTCATACGCTGAAAATTGACGCATAGTAGTAAAACCGCAGTGAATACTGTGCACATTGGTGTTTAGTGCATAAAAGTTATAGTTCAACCCGCATTCGTCATAGTTCAACCCGCTGCATTAGGGGATTATAGCTACACCCGCATTTTCATTCTGCCCAAGGAAGGTCGGAAATACCATCTTCATCCCGAGTATACAGTGGTAGTGCTGTTCAGGTTAAAATTCATCATTATTTATCCTATTTTAACCTTTACCCTTCCTAATTTTTTCCGTTAATCGAAGGTGAATTAGGCAATAATACACCTGGAAACAGCTTGACCTCCACAAAACTTAGTGAGTTCTTTAATTATCACACTCCACTTTTTATCATTCATAGCACTTGCCCTTTGTAAGTTCAAATTATTTAATAATCGACCGAAGGGCGTACTAATGGGGACTAAATTGATTGGTTTTTTCAAAAAAGTCAATAACCTTTCCATAATCAACAAACCAAATACAACTTTGGAAATTCACATCATAACCATATAAAATTCAATGTCGTGCAGTTGAACTTTGATATAATCGTAAGGTTCACGTGATTCGTAACTCTCTGAATAAACGACCGATTGGAATAATGTAGTTTTATCTCTCTCTTATCGTTGGAAGTTGGTCAATCAAGCAGTGCGGTAGGGAACCTGCAGTACTTGCATCGAGTATTACGCGCAATCTGAGAAAGAAGTATTTCTGCCTCTGAGGAGGCAATCGTATTATTTGTTCGTTGGATCATCCATCGTGTTAAACGAAAGCAAAACATACCACCTATATCGGTCGAGTATATCACTGTCGAACTGCACGGTAAAATGATATCTCTAATGCATTGAATATCGTATGTTTCCGATGTTGATTTCCGAACCTGTATAAGGAAGTTCTAGAAATCTAGAACTGAGTGTTTAGCACTGAGATGTTAAGAAGTGCCTGGCGGGTTCACAGCTTCGCTTTTGTTTCACGGTGATGAAAAGTTGTGATCGGCTATAGTACACAGCAAAATTTGGATTTTTTCAATTTATTCTCAAATAAATATTTCTTATTCAACCTAAAAATCATTTTACATAACGATAGGAGCAACACACGAAATGTAGCGGCATTCAACTAAAGTTTATCAAATGTGTTGTCCATCTTATTAAATGGAGTTATTAATTATTCTGAACAAATGAAAAGATTTTTCGTCTCTACTCCAGATATCAATTTAATTGAATAAGTTGTTATACAGGGTGTCCGGGAAATAAATGTACATACTCTTACCAGAGATAGAGTTGCACTAGCTGACTACTGTTTGACTATAAAAAATTAATTTCTGGGTTTCCCTAGAAAACTACAGGGTGTTTCTCCAACTTCATGGAAATACTTAGACCATCATAAAATCCAAACTTATTGACGGATATTATTGAAACTTGGGGGGTTATAGGCACATGCTAAGGTCGAGTCAGAAATACATCAATTATTTAATTATTCCAGGGCCGGACTCATTAATTTTCATTTAAAGTGTTAAGGGTAAGAAAAACACTTTGTATTTCGAATTACGAATAATTAATTCACTTTTTAGAAAGAAGCTAAATTATGCATTAATTTGTGGTATCGCTTAAAGTTGTCACATCAACAATTATTTTTTTATGAATTTTTGAATTTGGAAAAAGTTCGAAAAATTGAATTTATTTACCTGAACAGGACTTATGCCCGTACTCATAGTCGATGCTCCGTCAGTTCTCGTACTCAAGCAGTTCTCAAGCATTCCTTTTCATCTCATAGTACTCAAGCAATACTTCGTCGATGCTCAGCTACCGACCAACCATGAGGCTTGCTCGGATGTCGAACTGTCATAATGATTGTCAATATTCAAATTTCAATGTAAATGGCGGATCTCCATGGCAACTCAGCAGTGATACCACAGAAAAAAAGTGAAAAAAGCCAGATTCCGACGATGTTCGAACTCTCCGCCGAGTTTTGCCGAAGGTTTGTTTATGAAATACGATCGTCGCTAAGCATGCGAGCTCGTCTCCGCCGAGAACGCCTTGAGTATGAGATTGAGATCTGACGGAGCATCGACTATGAGTACGGGCATAGGTCACCTTGTGGAGGTCGAAAATAAATAATAATTTTTTTTTAAAAAGTCACTGAAGGTGAGAAAGACTATAATAATTTGTTGATATACTGGGTGGCTACCCTAGACGCGGATCCCATTGCTATGAAGTGAATATAGGTATATTGCGAAAACAAATTATTGGCGACATGTATAGGGTATACATAAGCATATTTCAAAATTAGTCGTATGTATACCGGGTTTGAACAACAAAGATATAGATCAAAGTGACACTTCTTCCAATGAACACCCGGTATACATACGAATAATTTTGAAATATGTTTATGTATACCCTATACAAGTCGATAATAATTTTTTTTCGCAATATACCTTTATTCACTTTATCGCAATGAGATCCGCGTCTAGAGTGGCCACTCAGTATAACAACAAATTATTAAAGTCCTCCTCGCCTTCTGTGACTTTTTAAGAAAATTTATTATTTATTTTCGACCTCCACAAGGTAACTAAGTCCTGTTCAGGTAAGTATATTCAATTTTACGAACTTTTTCCAAATTCCAAAATTCTTAAAAAATAATATTTGATGTGACAACTTTAAGCGATAAAACAAAATAATGCATAATTTAGCTTCTTTCTAAAAAGTGAATCAATTATTAGTAATTCGAAATACAAAGTGTTTTTTTTATCCTAAACACTTTAAATGAAGATTAATGAATCCGGCCCTGGAATAATGAAATAATTGATGTTTTTCTGATTCGACCTTAGCGTGTGCCAATAACCCCCCAAGTTTCAATAATATCCGTCAAGAAGTTTGGATTTTATGATGGTCTAAGTATTTCTATGAAGTTGGAAAAACACCCTGTAGTTTTCTAGGGAAACTCAGAAATTATTTTTTATAGTCAATCAGTAGTCAGCTAGTGCAACTCTATCTCTGGTAATAGTATGTACAGTTATTCGCCGGACACCCTGTATATGTTTCGACCTTCACAAATTTACGGTCACCTTCAGGCTATTTGAGACAGGAAAACAATGCACAAACACAAAAAGATTTGTGTGTATACCTAACCTAACCCTTTTTGTGAGAAAACAATTATTATAAAATTTTCCTACGCTGTTTTGTCCATAATAGCTCTATGTACACGTTTCCACGCCACCTATGAGGTAGTGTACCCAGCGCGTTTTTTTTTAATGTGGTTTCCCCGGTAGGCCTATTCCACAGTCTATTCCAGTAAAATTCACTGATTGGTTATAAACAGATCAATTATTCATCATCATCATAATCACTTATTTCTTCCTATTTCCCCCCATTTTCTTCTTCGTTCATCTTCTTGAGATGTAAATTGGTCCCTAACATTCATTTCTAATGGAATGAGGCAAATCTCACAAACGTTATATTTGTTGCAAAATGGCGAATGTACTCGACCCTACTGTACTGAAAAGCAACAATAAAAACAAAAACTATAAGTTATCACAAATAATTCACAAATCAAATAATACGTACATATTTACAATTATAAATCCTTCTTCTCCTCGTGAATTTCAAGCAAGGCCGAAATAGGTGAGTCCTTCGGTCATTCCCAAATTGATGAAGCGTTCCACATCCTCCCTACTCAATGTCGATGGTGTTTTTATCATGTTGAAACAAACCTGTACAAAGGTGAAGCTCCTTCGTACAAGTCAATCGTTAACGGAGGATTGAGATGTTCAAAAAAAGCGTGAAGATCCTGTAACAAATTCCAGAAACTTTCTTCGCTTCTGACTGCCCACAGAACTGATAACACTGAAGTAATGCTCAACCACAGGGCTCTCTGTTGTAAACCCTGTTAGATCTACGTACTTTTCCAAATTCTCTCTAGACCAGTATTCATCTGTCTCCTCGCCACACATGAATTTTTCCAATTCTTCTGGCGTAAACATTCGCAGGTGTTCAATATCTATCATCCTTCTCAGTCCATTGTTAACTGCGTTTAATTGTCTTTCAACTCCAGTTTTTAGGAGGAAGTTTGTTTTTTTTTTATCTATAAACGGGCATTTTCCAAGTAACCAGAACGTCTGCACTTCCTTGAATCAGTTCTGAAAAAGAAATTCAGATTATATAAGTTTTTGACATGAAAAACGGTTATAATTAAAACCAATTTTCATAACGTTTTATAACAACATATACCTACAAAGTATATAAAAGAATGTAACTTACCTATATCGCAGTGGCCAGGTACCACGAAAGTAAGGTCATACGCTTCAATCGGACTTCCATCTATGTTCAAGTTTTGTATTAGAGACTCTTTTATATCTGCAGGTATTGTTGGATCGCCCATAATTGCATCGTATTCTAAAACAAGATTATTCATATCCTTCAGAACTTTATGAATACAAGGAGCCACATTTTTTAAATCATCCAAACTCAAGAGCTCTTGTTCGTTCAGCAACCATTTGAACCATGGAAGGGCAAGTGGGATTAGTAAGCTGTCTTCCAGCATTGCCTTGCCTAGCAATTGGCCAATAGTATGGAATATGGTCTCCAACGATGCATTTTGGAAATCTTCATCATCTTTCTGGTTTAAAATGGATTTCCTAGCATCAGGATACAACCCTGCTTCTATATGTACGTATTCAGACACTGCTGCATCTGATCCGGCCCATATTCCGAGTTTACTCGCTTGTAGTTGTTTTCCCACCGATGAAAACAATTCGTTGTTAGACCTCTTCCTGATCCTATTTCATTTTCAAACTCAACCTTCCAGTGGGTGCTTGGTCTTGTTTCTTCGAGGCTCTGAAACAATATTGAATTAGTAATTATTTATTGTTTTCCTTATACAATAATAATACAACAATTCTAGAGGATGGATTTTTGTACCGCTTCACCGGAGTATTAAGAACTATAAATCTTTTGTTTACTGTGGCAATGAATAAGCCATCTATCTCAATTAGGGATTGCAAATTTACCGAATTTCAGTTTACCGGTAATTCGGTAAATTATTTTCAAAATTACCGATTTACCGGTATTTACCGGTTTTTTCTTACCGAAAAAAAATTAACCCACAGAATGAATAACAAACTTTATTTCATTCTTAATCAATAATAAACACAGAAAAGTGAAATTCTAGGAAACTCAAAGAAAATAATATGCCAGTAAAACTCGGAATAGTCTATATAATAAAAAAATCAGTCATTTCTTACTCAATCTTTCGATTTTTTTTTGTTTTATAAGAAAGGCCCTAAGAAAACGCAGTTTATCAAGACTGTTATCCTCAGAGTATAAAGTAAACCTATAGTTGCCAGTAGAGGTACAGATAATTCTGTTAGTTTGGCAACATGGCATGTTAGTGTTCAGTTTCTTGATGCGATGTGTTTACATTTCCATTTCATTTCGTTCATGAACTGAATTATTTCAATGATTTGGTGGCAGTTTTTTTTTGCTCAAGGCTATTCCGTTAATTAGCTAGGCTAGGGCAAAATTACGAAAATGTTGTATTATACCCATTCAGGAATAAGAGAAATGCAAATTGTTTATTTCACCCCAGTGCAGCAGTGAAATGCTTTCCATCTCACTGTTATTCTTGGTTGATTACAATGCAGTACTATTCAAGGGTAGGTGCATCTCTTTGTTTATTTCTTACTCTGGGGTGTTATCACTTAGCCGCGACCTAATCTTAGTGCAAAGTGTTTCTGCCGCAGAAAAAGCTCTTTCGGACTCCACACTAGTAGGCCGAGTTGTCATTAGTTCTGCGATAACCATTTTCAAGTATTTCCCCTGAATCCCCTTCTCCCGAAAATATTGCATTTAGGTTTCACACACTGTTGAACATTATTAAACGTAGCCTGATGTCTTATGATTGGAAGGTACTGTTTATTTCAATTTTGTTTTCTGATCGCTAATTGGAGCTTTTCTTCATGGACAATGCAGCATTATTCGATTTGGATGTTGTCAGCTTATCATTTTTACCGAAACTACCGGTAAAAGATGCCGGTTTCTTCGTCGGTAATTTGAAGAACTTTTAAGGCGGTAAATCGGTTTACCGGTAAATCGGTAAACCGGTTTGCAATCCCTAATCTCAATTGAATATATCTATTAAGTCAAATAATACTCGAGATTTTTAATGTTGAATTGAACCACACATATCTGTATGAAAGTGGCACAAAGATAGGGAATCTGAATACGAAATTTACTTCGGAGTAAGGGTACGTTCAGATGATGAGCGCTCAACGCGCGTTTTGCCAATGCGCGTTTACAACTACATGTATTTTGTTCTCGGAATACACATGCTGACGCGCGTTTCTATGCAACATATACATGTAGTTGTAAACGCGCGTTACCAAAACGCGCGTTGAGCGCTCATCATCTGAACGTACCCTAAACATCGACAAATTTATCAAGATGGGTGATCTATAATTAAGATCTAAGCGTTCAAAAGTGGCATTTCCAGGAAAGTAGCACCACTCCAACGATTCAAAAAAATGGAACAGTAGTTTTTTACCCTCCCACGTTTTTCCTGCATTCAGATTTCTGGTAACGTTAGTTAGAATCAAATGATGAAAATTTATTGTTTCTTACCTTTCTTATGTCGCTCAGAATACTTTTTCTGTTAACAAACACACTGGCTTGGGTGTTGCTCAAGAGTAAATGTTCAAAATCTCCTTCTGGTAATATAGCCCTCAATGCTCTAGCTCTGTCCTAAAAGCCTTTCTTCGAGTCTCTCCAGATACTATGAAGGGACATATGTCCAAAATCCTCAACCAATATGGTAGTTTTCCAACCAAAACCTTATACGGATCATACAGAGTGGCCATGGTCAATTTGTCAAGTTTTTGCATTACGAATTCTTGTGGATCTGCCAAATACTGATGGTCTGCATTTTTGTAAAATGTTGACCAATGCCTGTTGAATCCATGCAAAATGTGAATTGAGCAGAGCGTTTGATAAGCTAGCTCATTATAATTCTTGTCGAATATTTCGCAGCGTCTTTCTTTCCTTTCTTCTTTCATGGGAGCTACGTATGCAGCTAGAGCATCTCCACTTGAACGGAAATCTGAAAAAGTTTGTATTAGATATATTATTTTGATTTCACTACAATTGAAAAAGTAACATAAAATATATTTTCGTAAGTAATATTATGGGGGCATTTAATTTTTCAGAAAAAAAAATAAAAAATCAGATTGCTAAGTAATATTTTGACGAAGGTGCTTGTGGCAACAAAATCCGAGTAGAATACGAGGATATTTGCACTGCAGGAATGGCTTTTGTTTACAAATATTACTTTGCATTGTATTTTTTCAATATTTTTCACAAGAAAAATTAGATGCCTGTATGATATTTGACAAGACTATTTCATGAGCAACAGATTATTTTGCATGCATTATGTAAATAAAATATACCTATATAGATAATTATTTGATAAAAAATGTCAAGTTATACCAAGGGTGAACTCGAATAAACTGCTGACAGCTCCTGCCGAACAGTTTTTTCCACCTATAAACCATTCGTGATTTAAAATTGCGTGTTTCTGATTTGTGGAAATTGCGACGAAGGAAATAGTCAATAGTCAATATTATTAATCATAATATTTAACTAAATCTTACCTTTCAAATTATCCTCACATTGATCGGTCATCTCGAAGTAAAACTCGTGTTCAATTTCGAATATCTTTGGCATCAGTTGGTAATATTGAAATTTCTATATTGCTTCATATATTGTATACTTGGAAGGAATGAGGTCTTCGTTTATAAAAATTTTTATTTTTTTCTTCGTGCAATCTTCTTCTGATGAATCATCAATGAAACGGAGAACATAATTCTTTAAATATTCTACACTTGTGAAAGGAAATATATGAAAACGTAACTCTATTCCTTTATGGGGAGAAATACATCGAACCTGGAAAAAAAATTTCAATTTTTGCATTTTAGTAGAAAAATGGATCTCCGCTTATTTCATCGAGCATTAGAACATGCATTTCCCAAAAAAAATGAAACGAACGTAAATTTCAAATCAAAATTGAAGAAGTTTGTATAGAAAATATGACGAAAATAATAAAATTCATTTTACTTACCCTGAAAGGTTTCGAGGCAATCTCTTTTATGGTTATCAACCCTGAATTGAAGACATCTAAAGTATTCAGCGAATTGCAATGAGGGTCGAGGTTAGAACAACTAATCAGTAATTTCTCCAATCGCTCAAGTAACTTTTCGAAGGAACTTTTCGAAATATCGAAACTAATTGCAGTCTCATCCAAGGGAAGATTTGCGAACACGTTCAAAAATGTTCTAAATCTCCATTTTTCACCTGAACCATCATCAGGTACCGTTAGAAAGTCGAGTAAATCACCCAGCACATTTAGTTGATTTATTTCAAATTCAGATCTTGTTGGATCAAGCAAAATTGATTGAACCTCCAACAAGAAATCCTTGGCAGTCTGGGGACCGATTAAACTCAGATTTCGATTGATGTCTTCGAAGTTCATTCGGCAGAAGTATCGAAGAACGTCTGGTACCTGTTGGAAAAAAATATGTTGCTTATTTGGGTAATGTAAAAGTCATCTGATATTATTCATTTAACAAGAAAATCATTAAAGTTTAAGATCGAATAGTACAATGAAATATTGGAATATGAAATTTCAAGAATGTCATTTTAAGGAATGAATTTAGGTGAAATATTCGAAATCTGTTATCAACAGCAGGAATTAGAGAGCAAATAAAAAAATTTTTTGGAAAATTTTTTTGAAAGTATTCGATGACTTATTTGAAATTGTCAATATGATAATTTGTTCATATCGTCAGGTTGTTCATATATTGCTAATATATTGGACAATCTTTCCACTGTAAAAACTGCACTATCTCAATAACAGTTAAATTGTCTACCTTTGAGCGTTTTGGTTTCCCGCCTGCCGGCATCAACCTTCTGTCCCTCCCTTCAGCTGATGTTCTGCTGTAGGGTGTTGTCCTCGTCAGTTGGTCCTGTATTGTCTATTACCCTGATTGTCTGTCCGTTTGTTTATGTGTCCATGATGGCTTCTTCGGTCCACTCGTTAATCTTTTGTACTTCTGTCTCGTTAGCTCTTCCGTTCTTTCTTAGTGTCAGCGTTAGGTCTCCGTATTTTTCTTGTATCTTTTTCCGTATGTCTTTTCTATTAGTCAATGTACAATGTAGTCTTATGTGTTCCGCGTCTTCGTCCTCTCCGTTGCATGAGCATTTTCCGTCTATGTCTCTCAAGTTAAATCTATGTATGTATTTGTTCATGTTTCCATGTCCAGTCGTCAGTTGTTGGGCCTTGAAGGTTAGTCCTAGTCGATCTGTACCTGTCTGTTTGCAGTGTCCGTAAAAGTTCACGTCCTCGTTCCCCCTTTTCCCAGGTCTCCTGCCATTCTTTCAATAGTTTTTGTCTTTTGATTTTTCTTTTCCAGTTTTCGTCTTGTGTATGTTGTTTGTGTTGTCTACTGATATGTCTAAAGGATGGGTGTCTTTTGTCTATTTTGTCCATCCGTGTTGACCTTATTTGGTCTCGGTTCTTTGTCCATTCAATGTGTCTATATTTCGCTTCTACCCACCAAGGTGGTACTCCGGCCAGCACCTGTAATGCGACTGTTGGCGCAGTGGCATATGTCCTATTGATGAGTAGAAGCAAGGGCCTTTGTGTCGCGTCCGTTTGCCTTCTGTTCAGTGTTCGTTCTGCGTGTATGCCCCATATTTCAGAGGCATACAGCGCAGCCGGTTTCAGTACGTTTTCTGTTATAGCTTTGATTATGTCCTTGTCGTGTCCGTAGGTTCTGCTTATTGTCCCTAGTAATTTCGTGGCTGTCCTACCTATTTTTGTTCTTGTTTCCTTCAGGTGTTGTATATATGTCAGTTTTCTGTCTATTGTTAGTCCTAAGTATTTTATTGTCTCGTTGTGTCGCAGGGTTTTGTCCTCTATTTTGATCGTCGGTGGTCTCACGTTTCGTCTGTGGAACATGAACATTGTTTCTGTCTTGTCCTCGTTGTACCTTACTCCGCTTTCACCTTCCCAGCGCCTGCAGCCGTTCCATATGTATTTCCATTTCTTCTCAATTTGTTTTGCCGAGCTGCCCCATATAACAATGAATTCGTCGTCTGCAAACGCTAGAAAAGCGGCAAGTGTGTCGGTGTATTCCTTGTCTATTTGTCGCTGCACCGCCTCGTCTGTCCTCCACTCATTGTCCGTCTCGTCCATCATTCTGAACCAACCCTGCATAACTAGAAGCCACAGGGTTGGTCCGAGGCATGATCCCTGGGGGGTGCCTTCCGTCATCGTCCTCGTTGCCGTTCCGCTAGTTATCGTCCTTTCTGTCAAGAAGTCCTCGCATAACCTGCGGAGCGCTTCCGGTTCTACCGAATAAAGAAAGGGACCGACGCCTTCGCCATTTTGCAATCGCAGTAAATTAAAGTTTTATTTTTCTTACCTGATGTTCAATCCACGCCTTCATGTCGCCCTCTATCAAAGTTCTTGCATCCTGAAAAAATAATTATTATTAGCGTATAGCAAAATAGGAATAGGTGCCTACTTCCTGTTCTCAATTTTGAGCAGAATAATATGTACCTTTCACAATTATAATTTGAAAAAATAAAATAAAAAATGCTCACCTCGAATTGCTCCATAAGTTGTTGTACCAAAGGCACCACTCCATTTCTTTTGCAAAGGTCCGAATACAATTCTGGGTCTCGTCGAATCATTACTAATAGAATTTGTATTGTAACTATTTGCACAAATTTGGATTTCGACTGTAAAGCATGATCAACCAATTTGGTTAGTTCAGTGCTCTCGCAGAAATATGTATCCGCAGATTTAGCAGTAAGGATTTTGGAATAATCTTCATCTGTCATATATTCCAATAAGGCCAAAATAGTCTCCAGACAATTATATTGGATATGAGCATATATATTTTATAGTATAAATGTTTAGCACATTTGTAAGCGATAAGAATGAAATCATATATTGAAGTAGGGGAATCCTGGTAATTAATTTCCAATTTCGTGACATCGAAAGGCTTATACTTTCCTTGGGTACAGTATTTGATTTGTCTGAAAAAAAGTTAATGATTATATGAAAATTTCACTAGATAAATGAAGGCAACATTGTTACATATGAGAAATACTGAAAGATTGAACTAATGAATGATAACGAAGAAAAATGAACCGAATTGAAACCTTCCAACAACAATAAATAACAAAAAAATGTTTCAGGAAGATGGTCATCGATTTTATGAGGAAAAAAAGTGTTTTGTTACCTTCGTTCTGCTGTCGACTCGTTTGTTACAGTCATTTCCTTGAAGTTCACTGTGTGCACATTTTCATGATCACTATATGAAAATTCATCAATGTAATTTTTGTAATGATCTTCCATAATCGAATTCATTTTTTTCGGAACAGGTTCCCACTGGTCTTCGTCCGTTTCTTCACACCACCAAGATACCACAAAAAAGCTCATGATCTTTTCTCGCATATTCTCGTTGATCTGATAAATATGCGTTGGTGGTAAGGCTGGTGGCCCAAAGAAGCCTACTCAATGGATATAAGAGAGAGATATCGCTGAAATAAAAACAAATATTGAAAATTTACATAAAAAAAGAAATGGTGAAACTGTTCTCGTTTGTATCTAATTTATGGTCACCTCTAGTTCAATAAGGGTCTACTCTGGAAAAAGGCAAAGTGAACCATTTTCATGTGAAATATCAATGATCTTTCAGAGTACTCCAGACCTACTAAAGGTCAATATAATCGTAATATTTAGCGATTTCAACCAGTATGAAAAAAAAATAAAGATCGTATCCAAAGTATATAATTTTGCATACTTACATACGAAAATACTTGTTATAAAAACAGAGTATTGTCTCAGCTATTCCTGAATCCATCATAAGCAAGGGTGCTTCCTTAATGCTAACTGCAATTATTGCAAAAATCTGTAGCAGCTTTTGCATATTGCTGAAATTTGTCCTTTCACAGTTCTTGGCCAATTTGAGTAGTGTTTGTATGGTTGAAATTTTGGATATTTTTGCAATTACCATAAATTAGATATTATGGTCACCTCTAGTTCAATAAGGGTCTACTCTGGAAGAAGGCAAAGTGAACCATTTTCATGTGAAATATCAAATGATCTTTCAGAGTACTCCAGACCTACTCAAGGTCAATATAATCGTAATATTTAGCGATTTCAACCAGTATGAAAAAAAATAAAGATCGTATCCAAAGTATATAATTTTGCATACTTACATACGAAAATACTTGTTATAAAAACAGAGTATTGTCTCAGCTATTCCTGAATCCATCATAAGCAATGGTGCTTCCTTAATGCTAACTGCAATTATTGCAAAAATCTGTAGCAGCTTTTGCATATTGCTGAAATTTGTCCTTTCATAGTTCTTGGCCAATTTGAGTATAGTGTTTGTATGGTTGAAATTTGGTTTCCCGTCAAAAATTGGAAAATCTCTTTCAATAGTACTTCCCGTTAACATTTTGTCTGATCTTTCATTGTTGTGTCGATTATCGATACTTTTAAAAGCATTTGTCATGGCTAAACATAAATCACTTATTCCAATAGAGTTATTATCCAGTCTTAATTTTTCTTGATTTAATGTTTCCATTTTGTTGTCTCTTCCACCCATTCAGCGACAAAATATTTGGCATTTTCTTTTGATGAAGGAATTCTGTCTAATCCCTCTTCAATTGTAGAATCTGTGGACATATCTCGTTGGCTTTCCTCCTCTTCTTCCAATATTTTATTTTCTTCCATTTTTCTGTTGAGTTCCAATATTTTTAATTCGCTTTCAATTTCCAGTTGCTTCATTTTCTTCTCCAGAATTATTCTTCTTTTTTCTGCATCAATATTCAGTTGTTGCAATTTAATTGAACAATGACTTTTTTGAGAAACACTTTTCATGCTTTTCTGTTTTCTTTTTTTGATTTCATCCATCGATGATTTTGTTTTTGTTTCAACATCAGTATTGTCGGTCAAGTCAGCCTGTTTATTATTCGATCCAAAATTAGTAGGCCATACAAAGTTAGGATCCAAGATTTTCTTTCCTCTCGTGTGTCGTCGACTTCTTGAATTTTCTTGGTTTCCTTCTTCGTTGGACATCACCACAGGACTTTTCTTTAGCTCGAAGGACCAATGTAAATTGTTAAACTCGTCTGTTTATCAGTTTAATGTCGTATTGAGAAAAACGTGACTATTCTCTCATTTTTATTTGTCTGTCTGTTTTTGACATAACTTGTCATAAGGTCACTAATTTTTAAAAACATAATTTATAATGGACAATACTTGTCACGACGTAACATTTTTCCCCTTCCATACAAATCTTGCAACATGATGAAATTGAACTAACTCTAAGACAAAATTTAAAAAAATATGCAGTCAGACACATAATAGCTATTGATATTATACTCAGATCGGTAAATATTTAGATAACGGTGACCAGCAGATATCGACCAGATTTTGGTGTCATTGTATTCATTGAGGCTTCCTGAACAACATTAGTGAAACCAACAGGTGGCGGTCTGTCTTAGTTTAGAAGATATGGGCCCCCAAAGTTCCAAAAATGTTCCATCTTCACGTCACTATTTCCACTATAAAAACACAAAAACACTGCTCCTATTTTGTCTATAAATCACCCTCGAACATTCACATAACGATTCGAATAGTTTCATTTCAGGTCAATTCAATAATTAACGCAAAAACATCGAAATTCTAGAGGTACCACGTAACCACACTTTTGGCGGAAAGCGCGCCGTTCTGCAAGGTAAGTTTGGCACCGCCGCATATTAGTTCTTTCGGGAGTGACATATGAACAGCTGTTTTAGAATCAGCTGATCGGAAACTGTTTCGGTTTGAATCTGATTTAATTAGCCTAGAATAGGTTCATATAATATAATGTCATATTCTGTGCGTACATTACCATTATTCATAAATTAATATCTGATTGGACTTAATTTCAACTATTATAAGGATATGATATAATACCTCAGATCAATAAAATACTATTTTGTTGGTCTGAGTATAATATCAATAGCTATTATGTGTCTGACTGCATATTTTTTGGAGTTTCTAATGGTATAGACATATTCGTATAACACCCTTCAAAATTATTTATTAGGGGTTTTATGGAGAATAATTGTAGGCTATGAAATATTTATCGAAGTTTGAATGATTTATGTTGATATTGCCTGTTCTGATTGAGCGAGTTGTCATTCTGTTAATGTTAATTTCGATTTTAATCTTAACACACTTGATGAATGATTCATTCAGATTTAAATATTGCATAACTAACTATAATACGTAAATTGAATTTTATATCTCTAAAAACTGGAAACTTCTGGCAAGTGAAGGTTTTGGGTTGTTTTCTTTTATTTATCACCTAATAGAGAAATGGCAGAAAAATAAAGGAATGAAAGGTTTATATAGTAGGGCAATCAATGGCGCGCTTTTCCAAGAATTATATTAACCTAAATTAAAATTAAAAATCCTTTATAAAGTATGCAGATAGCGACATACCCAGATCGCAATTGCTATATACAATACTTTATATGAAGATCAACTAAATATGTATAAGTAATCATAAAATATCGATATCCTGGTTTTCTTATAAACAGTTTCCAATCAGCTGTTTCAATTATCGCGCTAAGAAACGTAATTCCCGACATCATTTTATATGACATTTGGCAAATCGTGCGCACAGATAAACAAACCCTTATGCCCGATTGCACCGTTCGTCGAAACAACGTTTAAGCCCTGAAATGACGTTTCATCAATGGAATAAACGTCACTTAAGGGTTTAAACGTTGCTTAGACGAACGGTTCAATCGGGCATAAGTCTTTGACAGTGCGGCGGTGCCAAACTTACCTTGCAGAACGGCGCGCTTTCCGCCAAAAGTGTGGTTACGTGGTACCTCTAGAATTTTGATGTTTTTGCATTAATTATTGAATTTACCTGAAATGAAACTATTCGAATCGTTATGTGAATGTTCGAGGGTGATTTATAGACCAAATCGGAGCAGTGTTTTTGTGTTTTTATAGTGGAAATAGTGACGTGAAGATGGAACATTTTTGGAACTTTGGGGGCCCATATCTTCTAAACTAAGACAGACCGCCACCTGTTGGTTTCACTAATGTTGTTCAGGAAGAGTCAATGAATACAATGACATCAAAATCTGGTCGATATCTGCTGGTCACTGTTATCTAAATATTTACCTATGGATGGTTTTTAAGGTGGAAATGGCTGCTCTACTCCAAGTTCGAAGACGGGGCCTACTGCAGATATTGTTCTATGTTTTCGTCTTTTGGTGCAGGAAGAGGCTTTCAGCCATTAGGTGTCTTAGTAAAAAAGCCTTTCAGTCGTTGGAAGGACGCGGTGGAATAATTCAATAACCACGAAAATAATGAAAACCATAAACGCTCCTTTACTTAAGGCTGAAGATTGGTTGAAAACTTATAGGGGTTTGATACCGAATGTCGAGGTGCTACAAAACACAGCTCTGCAGTAACAAATTATTGAAAATAGAAACGCAGTCCTACTGATAATTGAAACAGTAATTTTTTGTGGTCGGCAGGGTATACCACTTCGAGGCCATCGAGGAAATTTGTCCTGTTGAAAATGAGGGGAACGTCAGAGCTCTTCTGAGATTTAGACCCAATTCTGGAGATGAGGCTCCGAAAAAACATTTAGAAATAGGATCGAAAAATGAACTTTACCTCTCACCAAATACACAGAATGAAATTATTTTGGCTATTAACGATATAATGTTGAAGAAATTGGTGGAAATAGTCAATTCCGCGAAATGTTTTACTGTTCTTGCAGATGAACGACAGACATCTCAACACAAGAACAAGCATCAATCGGCGTTAGATACCTAGACAATTAAATATATAACATATTAAAGAAGATTTTCTTCAGTTTGTACCTGTTTCTGATTTAACTGGTAAAAACCTTGCGACAGTCATTTTAAAATCATTACACGAGTTTGGAATTGATACAAAGTATTTGAAGGGGCAAGGATATGATGGGGCCGCTGCAATGAGTGGAAAATTCAACGAAGCTCAGGCATATGTAATGGAAGAGCATAGGACTGCAATATATGTCCATTGTGTATCCCATAGCTTAAACCTTGCTATAAGTGCATCATATTCAATTTCTGAGATCAGAAATTGCTGTGGGACTGCAACAAAACTATGTGTGTTTTTTTAAAATCCCAAAAAGAATGGAGGTTATTACAAGAGCAATTGATAAACTGTTCCCTGAAGCCAAATCTACTCGTCTAAAACAACTCTGTCTAACTAGGTGGGTTGAGCGCCATGATTCAATATTACTATTTCAAGAAATGTTACCTGCTGTCCAGGAGACTCTTAAAGAAGTTTCACAGTGGAAGGATGTAGAATCAGCGTCGATGGTATCGCAGCTTTTATGTACACTTCAGAGTTAATCCTTTATAATCAGTTTTCAAGTGATGGCTAGAGTATTTTCCTTAGTTTACCCCTTGCTCGATTTCTGCAGCATGAACATATCGATCTTTTAGATGCTATGAGCATGGTGACTTATCTAAAAGGGACGATAGAAAAAATCAGAACCAATGCAGAAGAAGAATTCGCAATAGTTATTTATGTACCAAGTGCGTTATATGGATCCTAACGCCGGAGGGAAACATTCGGCCCGAGGGCCTTTGGCCCGAGGGATGAATGTTGCCCGATGGGCGTTAGGATCTAATAACGTTCGTGGTGCATACAAGATTTTATTTTTCACGAATATATCATTTAATTACAATAAAATTCGATTGCTCCTATGTTTTTTTTTTCATATAACTTTCAGTAGTAACCATGGCATTTGGTAATATTTTGAAGTTCGTTATTGCTGTCATCATTTTATTAAGTGAATGTTATTACTGTTTTCGTTGTGAGCGGGCGTTATGATCCATGATGCCCGCTAAAATGCCCACGGGCATAATGAGTGTATTATAGCAACCGTTTCTAAGGTAAAATAAACATATAATGTACAAGTGAAAAATAAACATATTTAACGCATCAGAGACTATGGCTGAATTACTCAGTACCTCAATGAAAGCCCCAAGAAGAACTAGACAATCCTAAGTCATACTTTAAGATATCCCTATTTTTGATATTTTTAGATAACTTTTTAAGTGAATTAAATAGTCGCTTTCTGAAACATCAAGACGTACTGAAAAGTTTTGAGTGTGTTTACGCCATTCACGACTTATTTCTCACATCGGCAACCCGCATGAAGAAAACTCAACCCTAGCCCAGTCCGACTACACTGCAGCACCCTAAGAAGAGCATGCGTGACGAGAAGATTTCTTGCAACTAATTAGAAGGCGTCATTTAGCGTCATTAATATTCAGACACCATATATTGTAACAAGTCAAGCCATAACAATAAACGATTTTCTATTTTACGATTTTTACGATTAATACAGTCCAAACATATGGTCCTACGAGCGGATAAACAATAAATTCAGTGAACAATTAGGTACTATATTACTGTATTCGTTTTGCGGTATTTCGAGCTCCTGAGCTGTACCAGTGCTTGTGCGCAGCCAATGGGAAGCCGTATTTCGAGCTTTTGAGTTACTCAGGAGCACGAAATATCTCAAAACGAATAGGCTATAAATCATCAAGAAGTCACAATTTTGTCCAAGAAATCAACGAGTGAGAGTGTGAACCAGACAATAACGAGAGCAGCGTCACGCCGAGGGTGAACAATAATAGCAGCTTGCTGGTCAACCACATTCAACAATAGCCACGACAGATATCTTGGTGAGCCGATTCCAATTATTAACCCTTCCTTGCATTATTCGAATTTGTACTAGTAGAGAGAGAATTTTTAGCGCTATTTTCGAAATGGAAGATCTCAAACAATTAATTCGTAAGAGGGGAGTGGTTAAAAGTAGCCTTACTATTTTTTCTAATTTCCTGAAAGAAATCCAAGACAAAGTGGAACTAACCGAACTAGAGTTGATAAAATTGAACGATAGGTTAGCCAATTCCCAAAAACTATTATCGGATTTCAACGAGCGTCAGGAAGATATAGAAATAAATTGCGACGAATCGAAAATCGAAGAACAATTGCTTGAGAGACAAACCTTTGAAAACTCGTTTTATGATGCTTTAGCAACCGCGAAACGTATCTTACGTAAATACAATGATGTTGCGGAGGTTCAATCGCAATGTTCATCAGCCGGTACAATGCAATCACAATCCAATAAAACGCTTTCTGTTAAACTTCCGGACATTTCCTTGCCTAAATTCGACGGAAAGTTCGAGGACTGGCTGGAATTCAGAGATACATACAAAAGCTTAATTCATGAGAATACTACACTTGACGATATTCAAAAATTCCATTATTTAAGAGGCGCATTAGGTGGAACGGCAGCGGTTTCAATATCAAAAATTGCCTACACGTCTAATAATTACGAAGTAGCTTGGAAAACTTTGCAAAATGTTTGATAACAAGAAAAAAATTGATATACGAGCATATAAAAGCCATTTATTCGATCGAATCGATTCAAAGCCTACCTCACGCAATATTCAGATCCTAACAGACGATATCAATAAACATTTAGGTTCCATAGAGCAATTGGGTCAAAATATTGAGAACTGGGATCCTCTATTAATTTTTGGTTCACAAATAAATTAGATTCGACCTCTAGCTTAGAATGGGAAAGAGAGTGACGAGAAAAGAAGATCTACCAAAAATGGACGATTTTCTTGCATTTCTACAAAGAAGGGCTAACTTCGTTAGTACACTAGAATCTAAATCAAATCTTTCCTTGACTAAGCACAAGATTAGGGGTACCATAAAAGAAAATAAACCAACAAATCGTACTACCGTTAGATCCTTAGCTACCACTAATTACTTCTGTAATTATTGTAAACAAGAACATTCGATTTATACTTGTCCAGAGTTTTTGAACCTAAGTTTACCACAGAAGAAAGAATTCGTCAAAAGTTCAAACCTTTGTTTTAATTGCTTGAGGTCAGGTCATTCTTCAGACGCTGCAGGTTAGGCCCTTGTCGAGATGTAGGCAACGGCACAATACCATTTTACATGACAAAAATGATACCCATATGTCGATTTTGTCAACCCAGGCAGACGCTAATCCCAGTCAGTTCGAGGCAAGCACTTCAACTACGTTAAGCAGTGGCGTAGCAATTCCAGTGCCGCAGCAGGTTATTCTTTCGACGGTTTGTTTACTGATTTCCGATAAGCAAGGACGATTGCATAAAATCAGGGCTCTATTAGATTGCGGTTCACAAACTTCATTCATAACGGAGCAGTTACAAGTAAATTAGGCCTTGATACTCAAAGAACTGACTTAACAATTTTGGTATAACAACACTAATTCTAAAGTCGATAAGAAATGTAGAGTTTTATTAGGTCAAACCATTCCAAATTTGAAACGCATTGCAATTGTTACGTTTTAAAGCAAATACTGGAGTAATGCCAAGCTTCCCATTTAGTACACGATCTTGGGCAATCCCAAATAATATAACGCTAGCAGACCCACTATTCTATAAACCGGGACCTATCGACATGCTCGTCGGCGCTGATATATTTTGGTCAATATTGGGACAAAATAAATTGTCTCTCGGGAAAAATATGCCGCTATTATATGAAACAGCATTCGGATGGGTGGTCTCAGGGCAACTGGGTATTAAACAAACTTCGGTATTTCTTGTAATCTGAGTGTTAATCAAGAGTTGCTAAATATTTGTCAAAATTTTGGGAGATCGAGGGAGTACAAGGTCAAAAGACATTTTCTGACACTGAGAATTTTTGTGAAGACAATTTAATTAATACCACAACTAGAGACAAACACGGTCGGTTTGTAGTATCATGCCATTAAAGCAAAGTTCATCCAATTTCGATGCATCTGCACCAACTAGCAATGGCATATCACTCAATAATATTCAAGCTGTCGGTCCAGTTTTACAGGACGATCTATTATCAATAATTTTAACGTTTCGAAAGCACACAATTTTGTTATTTCGGCAGATATCGCGAAAATGTATCGGCAAATTCTGATTGCACCAGAACACCGACAATTACAAAAAAATCGTGTGGCGCGATAATCCAAACGATAATTAGATATATTTACGCTAAATACTGTCACATATGGGCAGACTTCCGCTAGCTATATTGCTATACGTTGTCTATTTAGTCTAGCAGCAGAAGTACAAGATAAATATCCCGAAATAGCAGACATACTCCGCCCATGATTTTTATGTTGACGATCTATTGACCGGTGCATCTACACTCGATCAAACTCAATTTATAGCGAAACACATTTCCGAAGTACTCAGCTCCGGAGGCTTTCCACTCAGAAAATGTGTGTTCAAATAGTGTCGAGTGTCTTGAGAGACTGAATTCATGCGATATTGATCACGATATATTAGAATTCCAAAGCGATGGCAAATTAAAACTTTAGGTTTAATGTGGTCTTGCAGAAGTGATAAACTTCTGTACAATATTCATGCGAGTTCAGGTAAAAACACGATCACAAAGAGGTACATTCTATCGGTAATCGCCAAAATATTCGATCCACTAGGTCTAATCAGTCCCTGCACTATATTAGCTAAAGTCTTCATGCAAAGGCTCTGGGCAGACGGACGATCCTGGGACGAAACGTTGTCAGGTGGTTTATTAGGAACGTGTGGAAACGATTCGAAGCTGAAATACCACTAATGAATAAGGTAGAATTAAGTAGGCAGGCAATTTGCAAGAACGCGGAAACCGTTCAATTACACGGATTCGCAGATGCTTCAGAAAAGGCCTATGGAGCCTGCATTTATCTCAGAAGTGTAGATTTACGAGGGAATATTCACGTAAACCTCCTTTGCGCAAAATCCAAGGTAGCACCCTGTAAAGGCTTATAACAATTCCTCGTCTCGAACTATGCGCCGCCTTACTATTATCAAAGTTATACGAGAAGGTCACGGCGTCTATTAAAATCAATTTTGAGTCTTCTATACTTTGGTCAGACTCAACGGTTGCCCTAGCATGGATAAACACGAGTTCGAGC